>JADLZK010008590.1:0-19913 GCA_015847255.1 Hyparrhenia diplandra
AAGGGAACAGAATAGCGAGGCCGACACATTGGACAAAGCAGCGGCAAACAACCTCGCATGCCGCAAAAACACCTTCTACAACATATCATACAAGCAAGCAACAAAAGCGTTGAACAAAGCGTTCAAAACAAGAATGCTAGTAGAAGGCGGGGGACCGGAGGCAGGCAATAGTGGACAACCTTACTTGAAGATCGGCTATCCGGAAGGAAGAAGCGGAGGTCGCAAAAGAACGGCACGAGCAAGAAATTACACTCGATTGACGGCTCTCTATTCAATTCCAAAGTCGTTCAACCAATGCTCAAGTGCATCTCTCAAAGCGAAGGCGTAGAAATCCTAAAGGAAATACACGCCGGTGTGCGTGGATCCCACATCGGACCAAGGGTACCGTCGGCCAAAGCTATACGGCAAGGTTTCTATTGGCCCACTCATATCAAAGACGCCCGAATATCGTCAAAAATTGTGAAGCTTGTCAAAACTTTACACCACACTAAAGAAACCCTTTAGCGGAGACACGATTGATACCTCCGACATGGCCCTTTGCAAAGGTGGAGAATCGACCTAGTTGGGCCACTACCAACATCACAAGGAGGAAACACATTCGCAAAGTAGTTGCGGTCGAGTACTTTAGCGGTGGATAGAGGCCAAACCCTTTGGCGAAGATTACGTCGGAAGCAATCGAGAAAATTCTCGGGCAAAACATAATCTGCAGATTCGGGGGGTACCTAGAATGATTACAGATTGACAATGGCAAGCAATTCGATTCGACAAGTTTAGAGAATTCTGTGGGCACCAAAATAGCCTTCGCCTCTCAGATACCACCCGGAGTCTAACGGAGCAAATCGAGAGGGCAAATGGAATAATCTTCTGCGCAATATCTAAAACTCTGTTCAACCTCCGCAAAGGCAAGTGGGCAGACGAACTAACAAGGGTAATATCTGGTACCACAACACCACCGCCTCGTGAGCAACTAGTTTCACTCCATTCAAGCTCAAGCACAGCGAAGAAGCAATGCTCCTAGAGGCGGCGGGGGAAAGCCTCCGCGTCATCAAGCAAAAAATGGCAGAGGACGAAGATTGCGCTAAGGAGACTCTAGAACAGACAAGGCTAGAAGCCGTGGAGAATATTCGCAAAGTAACAGGACCAGACCAAAAAGTGGAGAGACAACAAGGTCCACAAGAAAAGCATTGAAGACGGAGACCTAGTCCTCAAGTTTAAAACCAAATGCCTCCACCGGGTAAGCCGCAGCGAAGTGGGATGATCCATTCATCGCAAGAACATCAGCAAGGCGGAAGCCTTCCGCCTCGTCGATGGCGAAGGCAACATCTCCGACCACACTTGGAATATCGACAATCTTCGCAAAATACTACTTGTAAGACCACCTCACGCAATCTATAAGCGGAGGTTGGCCGGCTTTTTATTTTTTGCATAAGTTGGAAAATAGAGTTTACCATTTTCAAAAAGTCCTGCACTCTTTTCCTCATGAGGGGGAACTCCTAGCGGAGGTGAGGTTTTTAACGAGGCAAAAACTGATGTAAAAATCCTCCGAAATATAAAGAGGAAATTCCCCAAACGCAAAGCAAAGAAAGTCGAAAGTGACTAGCAACGCAGTCACGTAATTCGACAATGGCGACAAAATGCTCATGAGGACCTCTTAAGGTTAGAACGCGGAGATTCTAACCTAAAGACGACCTCCAAGGACCTCCGACAGGTCCCAAAAATCCTCAAAACAAGTCCTGCCCAAGGCGCAGGCATTGAGGTAACATGGCCAGATACGCCAAAACAAAAGCTGAGACAAGTCCTGTCCACATCAGGCATCAGCAAAACCTCCGCCAACAAAGACAAAGAGGAAATCAAAAACAAAAATCAGAGACAAAGTTTAGCATGTTTTTCTTTCGCTGAAATGATTACAAACAGCTCAGGTTCTTGACATTGTGTTGTGCTGTCGAAACTGCGAACATTCTCACAGCAAAAAAATACAGTGTTAGCTCAAACACGAGCGCAAAAGACAGGTCAACTACGCCAAGCTAAAAGCATCTGCGCCACCATCGATGCCTTGTCTCGTAGCACCCTCAACTTGTGACGTGAACCTTCGATAGAGGGGAACCTCCGCCAGCAAAGCGGCCACAGGGGCTGGAGTTGTGCTTGTAGGAGCAACAGCGGAACCGCCGAACTCCAACTCCAACCAAATCTCCGCCATGAGATCACAAACCCATGGGCAAGAGTTAATAGCTCCGTGCCTATTTTAGTTAGCACTTCCACACTGTCCTCCCTCAGGGCTTCGCCCGGGCGAAGGTCCCACCCTCGTGTTGGAAACCCTAGTTTCAACACTACATAAGAGATAGTATAAACCGTATTCTTGGCAAGTATATGTACTTTTTTTACGAAAAAGTATATAGTATGTGTTCATACTTTTTTTTAGAGAGTATGTCCGCATACCGGGGACAAGTATAGTATGTGTGTATACGCAGGCACTATGTCCATATATACATGTCCATGGTAGTATGTGTTCATATACTTAATTTTTAATGAGACTATGTATGTGTACATACACGTACAATAATAGAGTATATATACACATACTACAAGGCTATATTATTTTAGAAATAAAGTATAAAGTATGTTGTGATACCTGGAGTATGTTCGTATGTGACATACATGTACAGTAATAAGTATCTACACATACTACAAGATCGTATTAAAAAAAAAAAAAAATAGTATGAACAAGTACTTTTGCCAAAAATACAGTACGGAAAAAGCTCTTTTGAAGAAGCCTGACATATATTGACGTCAATATCACAATGTCTACGAGATGAGTATATGTTCATACAGGTTATTATATGAGTATGTCACAAGATTATGTGAAATGCATAATAATACATCGCGCTAGAGCATTTCAGTGCAACACGTAAAAGAATGGCCTGATGAGGGGATCAAATCCACGAAAGTCCTTTTTTTTCCGATTAGTGTGACAGCAACAATGTCATTGGGATCAACGCAATCTGCATGGGTATTAAACTAGAATTATCGAATCGATCACAACAAGCTGGATTAATTAGTGAGTGGAGATCAGGTTCGTACCTATATTTTGTTGGTGGCAGCTCGCGAGCGCCGGCCTACCGCCCGGCGGCCATCAGGACGTGCACGCAACATATTTCCATGGGCAGGCAGCCATATGCTTGTGACGATCGTCGCAAAACCAAATGCGTGGTAGAAGCCGGCGACCGGCCATCCGTTCACCAAACACATGGAGATCGAGAAACAAGTCAGATAAGAGGATTTGCAAAAAAGAACAATAGAACTAACCTCTAGATCCAGCTTTACCAACCTTTGCAATGTCAAGCTTTTTATTCCCAAAAGGAGTAATTAAGCAAGTGGATAAATATAGGAAGCATGGTCTTTGGCGTGGTTCCAATCTTCAGAGTAAGAAGCCTTCTAAAGCTGCCTGGCCCATAGTCTGTTTACCTAAAGAAGAAGGAGGTCTTGGTGTTCTTGACATTACAGTACAAAATGAGAGTCTCCTCATGAAGCATTTGCATAAATTTTATAACAAGGTAAATCTCCCATGGGTACACTTAGTGTGGGAAAAGTATTATTCAGGTGGACAATTACCCAATGTCAATACCCCCAGAAGAATGTCTTTTTGGTGGAGGGATATAACCAAGCTCATTCCCAAGTTCAAAATTGTAGCCAGGGTGGTGGCTAATGATGGTTCTACCTGTCTTCTATGGCATGATTGCTGGAATAATGTTGCTCTCAGTGAAAACTTTCCACATCTTTATTCATATGCAATTTAGGATTCACTCAAATTGGCAATGGCTCTCTCAACAGATCCTCTTCATGATTTATTTCAATTGCCTTTGTCAAGTAGAGGCCTTTACTGAATTTAATGATTTCTCAAATCTTGCAAGACTTTTCAGACTCAGAACATAGTAGATATTTGGCATTACAGTTGGGGCTCTTCCTATTCCTCAAGGAAAGTTTATGCAACTCTCATTGGACATCATGACACTCCTTCAGCTTTCCGTTGGCTGTGGAAATCTGCTTGTCAAAATAAAAGAAAATTTTTCTTCTGGCTTGTGCTTCAAAAACCGTTTAAGTACCGGGGAGCTTTTAAGACGAAGGAATATGCATTTGCCAGATTATACATGTGTTTTGTGTCAGCTAGGAGTGGATGAAGATCTATGTCACTTGCTCTTTCACTGCCCGTTTGCTATGTCATGTTGGAATTTGATTTCAGTAATCATTCCTAATGTTGCTGCAATTGTGGAAAGTATCAAATCACAATTACAGGTCCAATGTTTCATGGAAATTATTGTGACAATGTGTTGGTCCATCTGGATGCTTAGGAATGATGTGATCGATATTCAGAGCTCAGAACCATTCTCTCAGAAGATGCAAGGAAGTTTTCAAAAAGGAATTTGCCCTAGTTAAGCTGAGGGCAAAAGCTTCTCTTAAAATCAGTTTAAATTTATGGATAGCATCTCATTTGTAATTTTCCTAATTTTCTTTCATACTTTCTTCGTCTCTTGAAGACGCTGTATAAGGACTTTGTACCTTTTTTGTTTATAATAAAAGCACAGTAGGGGCTTGCCCCTCCTGTTTTCATCAAAAAAAAAACTAACCTCTAGATCTGGCCATCCCAGGAGCAGCCATCGCGCGCCGGGATGATGTGCTCGGCCAGCCGCGGCTTCCGCCGGCCATGGCCCAACTCATGTCGTTTACTGTGCCAGGAAAACATACCATCGGCGCCGGCTACGAAGACTAGGTGATGGATCGATTACCTAATCCCTGATGATGACGGCAGCGACCGATTGCTTCTGCAGACGATGACGCCGGCGACCACACTTGTTTCCCTGGACGGCGGCAGTGTGCGAAGGGTCTGCACCGTCGGCGGCAAGATGAGAATGGAGGCTCGGTTTTTGTTGGAACGGAGCAAAAATCTCGGGAATATAGGTGATCATCGTCAATTGAAACGAATGGATAATTAATGATTTAATAATCATTTAGTTATATAGCCGATGTATATGGCATGGAGATGCACGGCACGGTGTACAGGGGTATGTCTATCGGGTTCGTGAGTCTAACCCGCTAATGAATCCTGATAGGCCGCACCACGTTGAGGAGGCTCAGTAGGTGTAATGTAGGTGGGAGTAGCTACTCCTAGGGAGCAGAAAAGATTTTCCCTTATAAAATTTGATATAGAGGACATTAACTAAATATTTTTGCAAATGCCAACTCGAATACGGCATGGCATGTCAACTGAGGTTCCTCGTTTGCCTTGAACTTGGAAACTTGTGAATGAGGAAAGTTGAGAGACCAAACAATTCACTTTTTGGCTGATCATGTTTGGCGCAACGCAAGCACGAAAGAACCTCGGATTTATCCCCGATTCTTCTTCTTTGTTCTTGTTCATCGATGGTGACATGCGCTGGCACGTAAGCGCTGATGGCAGAGCATGCCCGCAACAGTCATCGCAAATGAAGCTTTGGTTTTGTACCATCGAATCGGATACTTCCATTGCTCGCTAACTAAGCGCCGCGAAATTTCTCCTCTCACCGCTCCTATAAGTGTGCGGCCACGCCACAGGGCAGCTGCTTCCTCCAGCAACTATCCCGTGAACCACCCACCCATCAACAAACTCTGCAAGTTCCGCCGCCATGGCGATCGAGGCACTGTTACAGCCATGGAGCTTGCTCGGCTTTCTTGCGGCGCTCATGGCCCTCTGGTGGGCGTGCCGCTTGCTGGAGTCGACCGTGATCGTCCCGCGGAGGCTGGGTCGAGCCCTGCAGTCCCAGGGCCTCCGTGGCACCACCTACCGCTTCCCGTTCGGCGACCTCAAGGAGTTCGCGCGATTGGCCATGGCTGCCCGGGCCAAGCCCATGCCCCTCTCGCACGACATCACGCCGCGCGTGAATCGCCTCTACTACAACGTCATCAGGGAACATGGTAAGCACGTCGTTGGAAATTGAATTCAGGCGACGTTGTTCTGCTATTCAAAGAGCGTAAGACAATGCAAGAAAAAAAGGGAAATAAATATGAATTGCAGGTAAAATTGCTGTTACCTGGCTCGGTCCGACGCCAAGGGTGATCGTGAACGACCCCAAGCTGGCGCGGGAGATCATGGCCAACAAGCTGGGGCACTTCCAGAAACGCAAGCAGAGCGGCATCGTCGGGCGGCTCTCCAACGGGTTGGTGAACCACGAGGGTGACAAATGGGCCGCGCACCGCAAGATCATCAACCCGGCCTTTCACATCGAGAGGCTCAAGGTCATCACTGTTTTCCTTCACAAGTATCAGTGATGCCGATGCAACCTTACAGTTTATGCTTGTTCTTCGACGGATTGATCGATTGACATTTGTCGTCGTCGAATACGATGCTTGGTTGCTCTGCAGAAAATGTTGCCTGCGTTCGCTGCGTGCTCGAACGAGTTGATAACAAGATGGGTGGGCTACGTGGAGTCTGACGGAGCCAAGGAGATAGATGTCTGGCCGGAGTTCCAAAATCTCACCGGCGACGTGATCTCGCGCACGTCCTTCGGCAGCAGTTTCAGCGAGGGGAGGAAGATTTTCGAGATACAATGCGAGCAAGTTCAAAATCTAGTGAAGCTGATGAACAGCCTGTACCTCCCTGGTTTCAGGTAAGTAGCGATTGCAATTGCACACGATCGATGATATATTTACGTGCTAAACAAACTACAGGTTGTTCAGGGCTCTTGTTCATATGGTGAATTTCTGCAGATTCCTGCCAACACAGCTAAACAGAAAGATAAAGGCAAACGCGCGAAAGCTCCAGGCGCTTCTCAGAGGCATCGTCGGCAAGCGGGAGAGGGCCATGAAAGAAGGGCGTGCCAACAACGACGACCTGCTCGGCATGATGATGGAATCCAACATTGCCGAGACCAAACAGGCCGGGAACTCCAAACTAATCATGACCATGGACGACATCATCGGGGAGCTGAAGCTGTTCTACTTCGCCGGGATGGACACCACCGCTGTGCTGCTCACGTGGACGATGGTCGTCCTGAGCGTGCACCCGGAGTGGCAGGACCGAGCGAGGGAGGAGGTTCAGCGTGTCTTTGGAAACAAACACCCGGATCTGGACGGCATACAGCAGCTGAAAACCGTGAGTACTAGCTCGCCGGCCTATGCTCTGCACAAACGACTTTTCACGGAAATGGAAGTCTGACACGGACACACGGTCGTTTCTGTCCTTGTTTGGTCCTTGCTTGCAGGTGACCATGATACTGTACGAGGTCCTCAGGCTGTACCCGCCAGTGATAGGACTGGATCGGCAGACGTACACGGAGGTGGAGCTGGGCGGCGTCACGTACCCGCCTGGGGTGCTACTCTCGCTGCCCATCGTCTTCATTCACCACGACAAGGATGTGGGGAGAGGACGCCGACGAGTTCAGGCCGGAGAGGTTCAGGACGGCATCTCCAAGGCGTCCAAGGACTCGCCGGCATTCTTCCCGTTCGGCTGGGGTCCAAGGATCTGCGTGGGCCAGAGCTTCGCGCTGGTCGAGGCCAAGATGGCGCTCAGCAGCATCCTGCAGCACTTCTCCTTCGGTCTCTCGCAGTCCTACACTCACGCACCGTTCCCGGTGTCCACTCTGCAGCCGGAACACGGGGCCCATATCATGGTCAAGAAACTCTAGTGTCCAGATTGTGTTTTTAGCTTACGTCAAGCATGCAACGAACTACCCATTTCTTCCAAGTATATACTGAGTCTCCTTATTTGATCGATATTTCTTCCAAGTATATACGAGCGGGATATAAGTGTCATTCCTAAGTCAAATATCTAGTTGCAATATCAATTTGATAAGTTATCGATGCATTCTTCAATTGTCATGTGTAATTCTGTGGTGAATTGGATCTTGAATTGTGGCAACCATGTGTGCTGGAGTGGACTCCCTCTACGTCTGGTGGGTGCTCTCAATTTCAATCTAAGTTTCTGTTTTCTTTTAAGATCTTACTTGTTTCTTTTTATGGAGTTTCCACGGTAAATGTAAGGTGAACTATATAAAGTTTGAAATTGTCATCAATGGCTTTGTCTTTGGAATTGAGAAGAAGCTACTGATCAAATTAACTGTGAGTCAAGGTTTTTAGAGAAGGTACAATCACCTCATTACTTATCTTAAATTATCCACTTTATCTAACTGCTTCCATTTTTTTTATCGTTCTTAATTTTTGAAATGGAGAGAGGGAGAACCGGATCAGAGGGAGGTAAGGACATTGTTTTAGACGGAGTTTTTAAAAAAAAAAAACAATTACTTATGGCTATACTTTTCTGTGAAGCATCCAGAATAGTTGGGTCACAGCTAGATGCTTTGGGCAATTTAGCAAATACGAAGCTTGTGAGTGAGAATGCAAACCACCGCGAAGAGTGGACACAAGATGACACCGATGATTTTTATCGATATCTCGGGAAGCTTGCCAGGCTCCCCCTACTCCTCGTTGTGTCGACCGACACCTTGGTGGTTCCACGGTTTGGCGATTCACCCACTCGATGATTCACAAGCTTAATGGCCGGTGCCAAATCCCACGGTGGGAGCTTGCTCGAATCACTCACAAGATGGGAATCCTCGAGCCAATCCCTCAGAGGGCACCGCGAGAACCCACACCCAAGTGTGGTAGCTCAAAGACAATCTCTAGTAGTGTTGCTCTTCACGATCCCCGCGAGGCGAACACGGACCACTCACAATCTCTTCTCCGGAGCACCGCACAAGCTTCCTTGCGTGCTTTGAAGGAGCCTCTTGCCATCAAGCCGTCTAGGAGGTGGCAACCTCCAAGAGTAACAAGCACCACCGGCTTGCAACACGATCACCTAGTGCCCAGTCATGCGATCTCTCAACGCGAATGCACTAGAACACGATCTCTCACTCAATCGGATGAATACTATCAAGCTAGAGTGAGTAAAGGGCCCTCCAAGCACCGCTATACCAGCCACCAAGGCTCAAGTGTGTTGACCAACCTCCCAAGGTCGGTCAAACAAATATATATAGGCTCCTCATCGAAATAGAGCCGTTGGGGGGCCAATTCCCACTTTTTTCGCACGCAAGCTTATTTGGGCGCCGCCGGGGCACCGCTCAAAACCGGCGCGAGAAAAATAATCGTTGCCGCACCACCGATCGTATCAGAACCTTCCAAATTACGGGGCCCACATGTACTAATTATCGGTTCAACGACCTTTAATAGTCACATATGTGCACCTATAATCCGAAAAGCACTATTAACTATTCCAACCCGGGATCCGTTACGAGGTCAATGCGGTATTACAACAGTTTTCATACATAATCAGAGTAAAACAGCGGAAGTCTTATATATTACAATAATTTTACAACCATTTATTTAAAACCAGTTTTACAAAATATAAGTATGAGTAGCCGAAAGATTATTACATATAATACACTGTCAGACCCTGCCCACGGGTCTCAAGTCTCACTCATCGTCACTATCTTCTTGATGGATCGTCATACAACAAGATCCAGTGCAGACATGACTACCTGGTCCTGCAACATGGGTTAACAAACCCTGAGTACGGGAGTACTCAACAAGACTTACCCGACTAAAGAAAATAGGAGAAGACTCAGGAATGCTGGTCTAATAGGATTCAAGGTAAGGCTTTTAGCAAGAAACAAGGACTCCTTTTTGCAGAAAAGCTTACTAATAATGAATCCTTACTTTCAACATTTTAATTCCAATAAAATTTCTCACCTACTCTAGGTGATCTTATTCTAGAGCACACACTTTGTAGATATTCCATCACTTATCCCATCTCTTCATAGTTTCATAATTAAACTACGATGTAAGGGGGAAACCAAGTCTCCATATCCGAGAAGCACGGCGATTTGAAATCGATTAACCCAAATTTCGGGGGAGTTCTTTCCACACGACATATGTAGCACTTAAGCTTGCATATATCAACCCTTTCTTGGATACTCAAAACGGAACGCGCCCTCGCCACCCGAGAGTACCGTGACGCCTCCAATCCGGGACTTTAACCCACGAGGGTAACACGTACTCCCGCCATCTCTCCACTCCCCGGTCTTGGCGGTTGTGCGTTTTCGATTTGACACCCCCAAGATTAGGCTTACCGAGTATGTGTCCGAACTAGTTTCGTCCCGGGCGACGCCAGACAGACAGGCGTGCCATTGGTCCAAGACCTCGGCGCAGGTGCGTTCCATAGTCTCGGTCCACATTGCTTACAACGAACGGTCCTTAATCGACAAGCCGGAAATACTACACTAAGACTCCATTCTCGATTGCAAATTACCCGACCGGTCTCAAATTAAACACCATAACCCAAAGTATGGTTTCATCATATAACATCCTTGTTCATCAAATGCCCACTGGCTATCATAAGAGACTTGTCACATTTTGACTCAAAAGTCTAACTAAATTAGCAAGGCTAAGCATCTCTAAGCATTTTTATCAAAACGGGTTATCAAGGTAGATATTGAAATAACCAATGAATGGTAATGCACCAATTAGGTTATCACACAACTCCTATCACCTAATGCAGTGTAAAAAGCAAAGGTGATATAAAGCTTTGTAAAAACACAAGGAACGTTTAAATGAACCGGGGCTTGCCTTGATTGACGAAATATCCTGACTCGGACGATGGATCACAATACTCGGAACTCGGGTCAACCAGATAGCCTTCTTCGGCGGCTTGATCAACAACTTCTCGATCACCCTCGTTCACTATACGAAATAATAATACATGCTTAACATGATGCCATGCATATAAACATGATGCGCGAGAGTGCATGAAACGATAAACATTTGAGTACAACTTTCCTTCACGATAAAGTTACAATCCAACAAAACCAACTTGTTGAACTACTCTACGAGATATCATCACCATTGCCTAAGGAGTTCTCAAGGACCATCTAACAGTGGTGTGGTTTAGGGTTCACAAAACAACCCAAAATCTACCCAAAACCCTAAGTTAGAAAACATTAAACCATTTGTTTTACACATAAAATAATAGGGCATGAAATAATAAATATTTTAATTTTCTCAAAACAAGCTTAAAATTTTTGTACAGATAGATCATGTCATAAAACAGTACCAAAATAATTTTCATGATTTTTGGATAAATAATATAATTATTAAAAATCAAGGAACATGCATTTTTCAATTAAATTTTTGTATTTTTAAATCATGTCAAAAGTATTCAAAATTCAAGTTTCATATTTTTCATGGATAGACATACCCATGGGAAGGCTACACAAAAATTTTTAGAATTTTTTGAGCTAGTATTTGAATTTATACAAAATTTGGAAAATCAAACACTATTCAAATAAATGAAATTGAATAAATCATTTTATAAATGAAAAAGGGCTCTGGGCTGAAATTGGCATGTTACTGTGCGTGACCCATCACTGTTCATGGCCCACGATGAACAGTAAAGGATCGGCCCAAAGGAAAAGTGGCGGGCCGGCTTTGGTGAACGATTTGTTCGGCCCGACATCGTTCACGTGTCACGCCAGCGGTGTGCTCACCGGGCGGCGACGTGCAACTCACCGCCGCGGGCGGCGCGGGCGGCGTTCCGACGCCGGCGATGGTCGAAATGAAAACTAAAGACACGAGGGTGGTGCGGAGCTCACCGCGGTCTTCGAACGGGCTCGTTTGCGGCGAGGGGCTAAGCCGAGGTGGGTTTGCGGCGAGAGCAAATGGCGACGGCGGCGACAACGACGACGTTCGGCGGGTCGGGATCACTGTTCTGGCAAAAACCGACGAGCCGCTCACGACTAGATCATCGAGAGGGAGAGAAAACGCGAAGAAGGGCGAAAGTAAAGCTCACCGGAGCACGCCGTCGACGGCGAGGTCGAACGTGGCGGGGTCCGGCCGGCGACGAGGAAGATGAGGTGGCGCAGCGACTCGACGGCGAGATGAGTTGCGGCGGGTTCCAGAGGGAGGTTAGGAAGTTGCGGAGCAGCTGGCAAGCGGTTTTGGCAAACGGCGGCGACGGCGGCGCACGACGGGCGGCGGAGGGAAAGCGATTCCGGCGGTTTTTCGAAAAAAAAGAGGAAAACGGCGGCGACGCCGGCCCTATTTATAGGCAAAGGGGGACGGGGAGGTAGCCGGAGAGGTCGCGAACACCTCCCGGTGGCCGGATTCGAGAAGAAACGACGGTGGACGGCGGCGCGAACGTTGGCGGCAAGGCGGTGGCGAGGGGAGGAATGGTCGGGGTTATCGAAGCCGAGAAACCCTAACTTCGAAATTTTCAAATTACTCCCAAATTTTGAACTGAACTCAAAAATTTCCCAAAAGTAACTTGCCTTAATTTTTCAAGATCTACAATTTTCACAATTGGAGCATTTTCAAATTCAGCCTAGACATATGACTTTTTTGAAATGCAGCTCAAAATTTTGAAATTTGAATTCAAAATTACTTTTAAAATTATGTAACAACTTGAAAAACTTTGTACATGAATTTTGTTCCTCTCAACAAGATCTACAAACTAGCTTTTGAAATTTTTCTCAAATTATGCTTAGATTTTGAAATATAGAAAAGGGGGCAATTAGGGTTTTGATAAAATTTAAAAATTACTTTTAAAAATTTTGAACTAAACTTTGAAAACTCAAAATACCAACTTTGTTTAAAATTGAAAACTCTACCTTTTTGCTTTAATAACCATACCCAAATTCTTGATAGATTTTGAATAAAAGAAAGAGGGACAAACTAGGGTTTAGAAATTAGGGTTTCCGACAAGGGGAAAAGTTTTAGAATCCGATTCCTCTCGCGTCTTTTTCGACCGACGACGAAACCAAACATAAAATAAACTCATTTTAGTTCAATGCAAGACATGGTGGGCTAAACATGCATGCTTTGCAATGATCATGATGACATGTCATGTTTTAGTGAAAATAACACCGGGGGGTGTTACCCCTTCCCCTTAAAGAAATCTCGTCCCCGAGATTTAAAGCCTAGGGTTTAGTAACAAAGGAAATGTGTCAAACAAACACATCTCAAACTAGTTCATAAAACAAAAGGAGGTCTTACATTTATAAGAATTAAGAAAGTGGGAATTTAGGAAAATTTTTCGTTAAGAAGTCTTCCGATTCCCAAGTAGCTTCTTCTTCCGAGTGTTGATTCCATTGGATCTTGTACCATCGATAGTTTTTGCTTCGGGTGACTCGAGCTTTACGGTCTAAGATCCGGATAGGATATTCGAGTAGGTCGACCGGTTCCAATGTAACGTCTTTCGAAATCAATCACTCGATCCGGGTACTCGTAGGCATTTCTTCAAGCGAGACACATGGAAAACATCATGCACCGCCGATAATCTTTCCGCAATCCGAGTCGATAGGCAATCGGTCCCTGTTTTTCCAAGATTTGAAATGGACCAATGTATCGAGGTGCCAGTTTTCCTTTAATTCCAAAACGATTCACTCCTTTCATGGGCGACACTTTCAAATACACATAATCTCCTAGTTCAAATTCCAAAAGCCTACGTCTTTTATCTGCGTAACTCTTTTGTCGAGATTGTGCCTCTTTTAATTTAGCTTGCACAAATCTCACTTTTTTTCTTGGCTTCATTTACTAGATCTACTCGTAGAACCATCTTTCTCAGGGTTCGACCAATGCAATGGGGTTCTACATCCGCGACCATACTGAGCTTCAAACGGTGCCATTTGAATACTTTCTTGATAAGCGTTATTATAGGCAAACTCTCGCTAATGGTAAGCATTCATCCCATTTTCAGAATAATTGAGAATATATGCTCTCAACATGTCTTCTAGAATCTGATTAACCCTTTCCGTGCGTCCCTGTCCGTCGGGGGATGATAACCTGAACTATGATTTAGTTTGGTTCCAAGGGACTTTTGCATCTGTTTCCAAAACTTGGACATAAACAAAGAACCTCTCATCATTTACAATATGTCTTGGTGCCCCATGTAAACCGAAAATCCGATGGACATATAGCTTGGCATAATCTATTGCTTTATACTTGTCATTTCTTGGTAGAAAATGGGCTATCTTGGTAAGTCGATCAACTATAACCCGGATAGAGTTGAACCCTTTCGATGTTCGGGGGTAACCCAACAATAAAATCCATACCGATTTCTTCCCACTTCCAAGAAGGGACAGGCAAAGGATGCAATTGCCCCGCAGCCTTTCATGTGCACAGCTTTTACTCGCCGACAAGTGTCACACTTAGCTACATATCGGGCAATCTCAATCTTCATCTTTGTCCACCAAAACCCTCGTTTCAAATCCCGATACATCTTGGTACTTAGGGATGAATAGAATATCCGGTCAAATGGGCCTCATCCAGATTTGTTGGCGTAACTCAGATTCTTTGGTACTACTAACCGATCCTTAAACCATAGCACACTGTTTCATCAATTCTAAAACTGGTGGGTTTTCCACTTCTAACTTTTTCTTTGATATGTGCTATGCCTTTACTTATCTTTTGAGCATCAATAAGCGATACCACGCCGGACATGGAGACCTCATCGGTAGCATCTCCGATCAATATGTCAACCAACGTCTTTGATGGATTGATTGCAAAACTCAAATACAAGGTGCACGCGCTACTTTATGAATTTCAATTAGAAACTAATGATAACTTTATGCTACCTAAGTCTTGTATGTTAATATTACTCGGGTACATTGAAAAGAATCAACAAGATGAAGGCCAAGAATTTGGAATCAGCAAAGTTCTCGTCATTCGGCAAGGTGATTCGGCAAGTTCCAAAGCATTCAGCAAGCCATTCGGCAAGCTATTCGGCAAGGTCCTGAAGCTGAAGTTCGTGCATTAAACTGTACCAATCTACGAAGATTCACATAGCATGCTATACACCGTTGGAAAGCTTTGCTGATATGTTCTAACCCGGCGTTAGAACGAGTGATGGCCCGATCTTCACGCAAAAGAGGTCTTGAACTTGAAGAACGTCGATGAGGTAGCGGAAGTAGGACGATAACTTGGATGGAAACTCAAGATAACTTGCTGAAAGATCAGCGGATAACTAGCTTTATACCTAGCCAAGGTTGGATGCGACCCAAGCGACGGGAGAGAGACACCAAAACCGCGAGGACTTCGACTCGATCTCCAAACGACCGCAGAACCACAACCGAGCTAATCCACACAAGGCGAGGCAGCTGTCTTTGGAACTCGCAAAGCACGAACTAGTGGATCTCGAGAGATCTCTTCACAAGTCCAAGAGGAACAAGGAAGAACAGGGGGGTTGAGTAAGACACTCTAGCAGCTTTTCTGCGAAATCACTTGGATTAATCTCAAATCATCAAAAGTTGTTCATAGCTTACATATGGGGGGGTATTTATACTAGGAACAACCCTCCTAGGTGGGTGGAAACACGAAAACAAACTGAATACGTCGTCAATGTGAAAGGATCTCCCGAGATGACCTTCTGAGTTGTTTCCGCGTGACTGTTTGACTTCTGACCAGTCTTCAATGTTTCCATCATAACTTCTTCTAGGAATCTTCAAATGACGTGGGGCTGGATGCGTTGGAAAGCTAACTCGATAAGCTTTCCAACGGTGTATAGCATGCTATGTGAATCTTCGTAGATTGGTACAGTTTAATGCACGAACTTCAGCTTCAGGACCTTGCCGAATAGCTTGCCGAATGGCTTGCTGAATGCTGGAATTTGCCGAATCACCTTGCGAATGACGAGAACTTTGCTGATTCCAGCTTCTTGGCCTTCATCTTGTTGATTCTTTTCAATGTACCTGAGTAATATTAACATACAAGACTTAGGTAGCATAAAGTTATCATTAGTTTCTAATTGAAATTCATAAAGTAGCGCGTGCACCTTGTATTTGAGTTTTGCAATCAATCCATCAAAGACGTTGGTTGACATATTGATCGGAGATGCTACCGATGAGGTCTCCATGTCCGACGTGGTCATATCATCCTCCCTCCCTTGAAAAGGAGTCGTCCCGACTCTAACACTTGTTGTCCAAATAATTGTGAAAGGCGAATGACTTGCGGTGTTGTGATAATACCACGATATTCTTCTTCCAACACAGCAATATGTTTGACTCTCAGTAATCATACAAGCCAAGTAGTAGCCTTGTAGGTGGACATCTAAATAATTCGAAATCAAGTTTAGTTTTCACCTTGAATGGTTTCCTTGACCACATGGTGAATGTTGATTGCCTTGGCATGGTCACATCAATAACTTGATACTTGATGGTTGATTCCATGGTAGCATTGGTTACCATACCATGCTCAACAATTCCTATACTCAGTTTCTCCAGTTCCTGACATAGAGTTCTATCCCTTATGCTAGCCATAAGACAATTACACTGAGGATTCCGACTGAGTGCATCGGCAACAACATTTGCCTTTCCAGGATGGTAATGCACTTCTATGTCATAGTCCTTGATTAACTCTAGCCAGGGGGTGTTACGGACACGCCAGGTAGCGCTATCGCGCCCGAGGCGTCGGCGTGACACCCGCCCGACATGCTCTACGGACTGCGTCGGCATGCGCCGATGAAATCTCATGTTTGGTTTTGGAAATTGATGACACACTTGTTATGCTAATCCTTTGCTCTAAGTGTGACTTAAGAGATAGGATTGCATGGATGACGTGGAGCATGATGATCATGAACATGGACGATGATGATGGACATGATCGATCGTCAAGCTTCGGATTGTCGGTTTGAGAGGAACCCCGAGATCAAGGCAAAGGTATAACTTGATAGGGTTTTTTTTCGTGATCAAGACACGATAGAGCATGTGATCACATTATAGGATAGATGGCCGACTATCAAGAGGGGATGCCGCGACTAATCCTTTGGTGAAGTGCTTCTAGGTCCAATTGACTTGCATATTGCATTTAGGATTGAGAGCACTAACTTCGTTCTTGCGTAATCGATCGCGACATGCTAACATACATGATATTGAGATCATCTTCGACATGTTGGCAACTTGTGGCAAGAGGCGAAGCAAGGTTGAAGCAAAGGCGACAACACAATGCTAAAATTTGCGAAAGACGGCGACGGACGCATCGACCGGACTCGGACCGGACTCGGTTTTTTGGTAGGACGGTCCGGTCGACGGGTCCGATCAGAATTCCGAGAGCATGTTTTCGAGCTCAACTTCGAGGGTCGACGGACGCATGGACCGGAAGCATCCGATCGTGGACCGGACGCATCGACCGGAAGCACACTCGGTGCTGTCGGGCTGTGGGCGGGGGCATTGTCTCTTAATGACCGGACGCCACGGTCACCGCGACCCGGACGCCGACCGACCCGCTGGTCGCGTCCGGTCGACGAGTCCGTCAAGACACTGTAAAACCCCCCAACGACTACCCTTTTGAGTGGGCTCTATATATACTTGGATGGCCGGGTTTGTGAGTTCTCTCTTGCACATTTGAACACTCCTACACACTTGTGAGCTTGTGAGACTCCCCTCCACTCATCTCTTCATCCTAACATCGATTCTTGGGTGAGATTCAGAGAGATAGAAGTGCATTTGCTTGATTGCTTGCGTTTAGAGGCACTTCATCCTTGGAGGAGCTTCGAGATCTTGTTTTCTCTTGGGAATTTCCTTGGTTCCCTAGCGGCTTGGAGCAAGAGGCGGTGTTGAGCTCGATTGGAGCTTGTTCGAGGCCACACCGGTGGACTTGTGAGGGGTCGTTCCTTACCCTGCGGGAGATTCGCGAAAGGAGCACTAGTGGATTGCTCGTGGCTTGTGAATCCTCTCTTGTGATCGGTGTGCTTGAGCTCCCACCGGGGATTTGGCACCGTGCCATTAAGCTTAGCAACCGTCAAGTGAGTGTATCGCCACAACGGGGACTAGCGTGCCGGCAAGCACGTGAACCTCGGTGAAAAATCATCGTGTCACTTGTTCTTGCTCGTTGGAGATTTCTTGACCCGGTGATTGGCTACGACATCCTCTACACTACACTGTCGGTATATCGAGGATAGCTCACTCTTGTATTTACATTGCTTATATTGCTTAGCTTGTGTAGCCATAGTTGTGATAGTTCTTTTCTTGCTCATATTGTGTAGCTTGCTAAGCTAGTATTCTTGATCACCTAGGATTGACATAGGTAGATTGTTTGCCTAGTGATCATAGCCTTATTGTAGTCTTGATTGCATAGGGGGCTTGCCTAGAATATCTTGTAGCGCCGCTTATTACGCTTATTTGTTTTAATTACTAACCGGTTGCTCAAGTGTTGTTTGTAGAATTTTTAATAGGCTATTCAACCCCCTCTAGCCATTAGGACCTTTCAGCCGCGGCGCCGCGCCACGCGACGTTCATTTTCCCATTGTTAGATTTTAGCCAACTGCGCCGGATGCCGGGACCGGTTTTTCACGCGTCCGCCAAGGGCACGCCGGACGCGCGCGGGCACGCCGATATGCCGTCCAACAACATACTGATGCGCCAGCGCGCCAGGGGGCGGCGTCCGGCGCGGCTGTTGAAGCTCCACTTGTCCGCCGCGACTTCGCCAACTTCTCCACCATGCTACCCAACAAGTATACCAACTTGAAGCACGAGAGGTAGCATGTTATCTCCAACAATTTGCATCCAAGGCAATAGAAAATAGACATTTTATTTTTTCGACCCCGCAAACACCATCTCCTTTGCAAATGTGCCAACACCAAAGACGTGTACATCTCCATGTGCAAGTGTGTTAGCATTTTCACAATCATATCAAAGGGCGGGTTAGCTCTTCGCGCCCTTTCGATCCTAACACATCGCAAAGTTAGATCGCACAAGTGGCACTAGATGACCGATATGCAAACAAGTTTGCCCCTCTTGATAGTACGGCCATCTATCCTAAACCCGGTCATAAACTCTCTAAGCTCCTCATGACCGGTGAAATGAAATGCCCTATAGATTATACCTTTGCCTTGCACATTTCCATTCCGCTCCATCTCCAAGTGCTGATGCAACACATGCATCAACACGATCAAGAATGATATGATCCACTTCATATCATCACATGACCTTCTTGGTCCATCGATCTTGACCTCACTTGCTCTTCACCGTTATGCCGGTCCGTCGGCGCCAAGTCTTGCCCAAGCTTCACCGCCTCGCGGTCCATCACTTCACCGCCTCGACTTGCCCTTCACACTTGTAACCGCGGTCCATCAAGCCAAGCCTTGTCTTGATCTTCACCACCTCGGTCACATGACTCCATGTCATGTCTCATATGCAATAAAGCTCTCATTGCGTCATCACATGTGAACTAATCTCCTGTGTATTATCTCAATCACACACAATTAGTTCACCTAATGTTGACACTCAATTACCAAAAACCACAAGGGACCTTTCATGGCCTTATTTTGATCTCAAACAAGTACTTGTCGGTGAGTAGCAGATATATGATTTTCCTGAAGACTTGTGCAACAACGATTCAGGTATCACCAGACAAATAGTCATATTTGATTTGTAACGTATTGGATCCCTTCGGCCTTGCCTGTTGCAAGCGCTTATCGCCTTTAAGTTGGACACCATGATCAACAGTCATATGCATGTATATCACTTATGGTTTTGTGCATTTTCATTTATGTGTTTTCCTTGTGCTAATTTTGATGCCACTTTTTTATTTTGAAACTTACCATACTTTCCACTTGTACATTTTGATTAATTGGTCTTGTCTTTCCATGATTTACTGATGAATATTTAAACATGATGTTCATAGATTAGCCAAATTTGTTTCTCAATCTTGTACTTCTAACCGGCCAGAAAAAAAGTTATTCTGGTATTTTGATAATGTATTATATATGCTTTGAGTGCTCCAAAACACAAATCAAAAAAATTCTAATTCTGTTGTATAAATTTTTTTAATCTCGTAGAAACACATGGGTATTATGAACATATTCCAAAACACAAGTGTTACCTCGATCCAAGCTCCCACCAAATCCTTTGTTACGACGCTTTCAAGGATTCTGCACAACACAATTGTCATCTGCTTCATGA
>JADLZK010008591.1:0-296574 GCA_015847255.1 Hyparrhenia diplandra
GATCCAGATGATACTCCCTCTTGCACCAAACATGCATTTGTTTGGTTTAGTACCGTGTGCCGGGCCATCGGGCGGATAAGAAACTTGGTTTGTTTTGAGAAAAAAAGGTACTGCGTGTTTATCACCTATTGGGCAGGGCTCAGCTAGCCGTCCGCATCACCCCCACGCGGGTGACCCGTCTTGGAACCCTAGCAGCGCCGCTGCCCCTCCCTACCCTACCCTCCTTTCCCCGGGCCCCGCCGAGCGGGCCGCAAGGCAAGGCAGTATGACCGCCAGATGGCGGGGGGGGCCCTCGCAGATCCCGCAAGTTGGTGGGGTGGGCGGCGCGCAAAGTTGTGCGGTGGCGCGGGCGGCGGAGTGGCGGTGCCGCCGCGGGCGAGCAGCGTGTGGTGTCCGGCTGGGGCATCTCGCTACTACCGCTGCAGGCCGTCGCAGCCTCATCCGCCGCAAGGGTGGCGGCGGCCGCTGGTCGCTGCCTGGTTCCCGACGGGGCGGGGCTTCGTGATCCTAAAACCATGGGTTGGATCGGGCATCCCATGGGCTGGAGCGAGGCTTGATTCGCGGGGCGATGGATCCGTGGCGGAGGAGGGGAGGTGCGGTGTAGGTGGAGGGAAGAGAGGTCGACTAATCTCGACGACCAGACGGCGGTCTAAATCGAGGCTTTGAGGTGTGGGTGGTCGCGCGAAAGCGCCATCAGCGCCGCTTCCCGGCGATGGCCGATCTAGGTTTCGCGGCGATGGTTCCGGATCCCCGTTGGTTCTAGGGATCGGACATGGGCATCGCGGGTTGATGGTGGTGCACTTCCCCGCATCTCGCTTTGTGCCGGATTTCGCAGCGGTCTTCCCTCGCCGTCATTGGCGAATAACATGGATTTCGGTAGGGACAATGGTTGTGTTCGGACGGGCGGTGACACGTGGGTGCCACTTCTCGCTAGAGGCGTCGTCTTCTCCCAAAGACAGGCGCCTTGGGAGATCTTTGGTGAAACCCAGACGGGTCCTCGTCCGGGCGGCGATGGCATTTTCTAATTGTCATGTTCTTGTTGAAGACGCCGTTTTTGGAAGATCCCTCTTTAGGGTTGTTAGTGTTTGTGCCAACTTAGTTTTCCCTCTACGGATTCCGTGTTGTTGCCGCTCATTCGGGCGGTGTATTCTTTGTCTTGCCGTGCACGGAATGCCGCGGATGATTTTTCTTAGTTTTTCTGGCCTTTGGCCTCTTCTTTGTAATAATTGGTCTGATTCTACCTGTTGGTAGATGAATCCGGTATGAAATACTATCCTTTAAAAAAAAACCTATTGGGCAGGGCTTATGAAGGAAGACCTCAAAGAACAGGTGATCGCGGAGCAGAGGTGATCAAGGCGGCTGCGCTCTCCTTCCACAAGCAAGATGACCAAGTCCGCCCCTCAAGACAACCAACTGGTGCCGTACGCTGGATGGAGAGATGCTGACAATCTTGAGGCTTAACGCTGATCCAAGAATAGTGTCTTCCTGTTAGCGTCTAGTCATTGTGTTGCTTACTTTTAGTCAGATAGTGCTGCTGCGTGTGTCGCGGTTTGTTGGCTTAAACTGTGTCTGGGTCCGAGTGCTCTTCTGGGCACCGGTGTTATCTTTCCCCCCCTCTTGTGTGCCCTGTGTGCCCTGGGTGCGCATAGGAGGAGGTGGTTTCCTGTTTCTGTTGGAAGTCGTACGGTGGAACATGGCTAAAAACTATGTAATTTTGTTGCGTACGTAATGAAATTCGGGCGACCGTTGTGGAAAAAAAATGAGCCACTCTTTTCTGTTATTAGTATCTTAACAGTCTTGTTGCACGTTTACAGATTTGTTCTCTTTCGCACACTGATTTAAACTTACTCATTGCTCATTGCTGGTCACAGGCTGTTAAAAAATCACAAAGGTCAAGAGGACTACACCTCTGAGGTGAGCTCCAGTAAAGACAATGTTAATGTATCCTCTGTGTGTGTTTCAACTTTCAACCAAATCTTAACAAAAAGCGTGCACTTGAATCTTCCATTGAAATTAGTCTCAAGGTGCCTTGGGGGCTGGGATAAAACCTTTTTTTTTTTTAAGTGTCAATTGACTGGCTATGTGCTCTGTCTCGTAGCTCGACAGTGCAACCACCTTCAACTTGATCGATTGCCAGCTGACTAAGCAGTCACCCAGGAAGAACATGGTCCCGCTGGTAAAAGCTTCTTTGGCACTCTGCTGCTCAGTTATCAGATATATGGTTCCATGTCAACATCTTTAGCACTTCAATGGCACCAGCATGGCAACATCTTTTCTACTCTTCTGATAATTCTGCGTTCAACTCTTGCAGTATGCAGACCATGAATAACTAATGGTTTTCAGTCTCAGGCTCATACCATGGACTGAATATGGCTCCACACTCCACTAATGGAACACACAGTTCACAGCCATGCCAATTTCAGAGCACTCCCTGTACAGCATGCACAGTCCTCCCTTGTGGTAAGTATTGAAATCCTGTTTAGCCATTTGTGATCCTTTTTTCTTATTTACCAATGTACATGGCCGCCATTGATTCTTTACTAAACTACATATACAGTATATACACACATGCCATTGGTTCATCACTGATACTCAGCCGCCTGTTCCTGTGTATAAATTCCCAACAAGCAAGGACAGGTTAACTACCCTTACAAAAGTGTTCATAAAGGATCTGTAATAGCTGATGTTACTTAAGAGAACCTCTCAATACTTTCTCACCACCTTGCATGTTCATAATAATTGGCTCATATCATGGACTGACTATGGCTCCACTAAAATTCCATGGAACACACAGTTCACAGCCATGCCAATTTCAGTGCACTCACATACAGCATGCGCAGTCCTCGTGGTAAGTATTGAGATCCTGTTTAGCCGTTTGTGATCTTTTTTTCTTATTTACCAATGTACATGGTGACCATTGATTCTTTATTAAACTACATAGATATACACACACATTGGTTCATCACTGATACTCAGCTGCCTGTTCCTGTGTATAAATTCCACAAGCAAGGACAGGCTAACTACCCTTACAAAAGTGTTCATAAAAGGATCTGTAATAGCTGATGTTACTTAAAAAAACCTCTCAATACTTTCTCACCACCTTGCATGTTCATAATATTTGTTTACATCAGCAGATAGTGTTTATAGACCCAAAACAATTCTTTAGCAAGGACACAGAGCTCAATATAACCCTATGGGGTGGAGAGGCTAAAGATTTCTGCATTGATAGTGTTTATAGACCCAACAATTCTAAACCAGTATTTATTTATTTATTTATTTTGCCTGCTTTTTAGAAAAAAAAAAAATGTCAGTTTTTTCTTCAGAAATGGCGGTTCTGGACACTGTCTTCAACCTTCATATAACAATAGGCCCTCCAAAAAAAGGGCTTACACTTGTCCTATCTATCCCCACCTCAAACAATGGTTGCATGGTATATGATAATATAGAGTTGAGATTGCAGTACCTTATCTGGGTGGTTATAGTCATACACAACCAGTTTCCTTTGGAGCATGTACACAGTCAAATTACTCACCTGCTTATGAACACCCAGATTTACAAGCAGTTCAGAGATTGTACCTTGTAGAAATTAGACCTCTATTCATGGATTGTCATTGCAGTGCTTTTCAATAGCAGCTACGGCTGGCATTACAAATGATATCGCATGAATGCATCTATTACAAAATGTGGCTTGTCATCTTCTGATGGCATAGCAACACAATAGTTCTTTCTTGAGGAAAGCCCATTGCTTAGTTTCTTTATCCACCTAAAAAAAAACCCTCTTCTGAATTACAAAATAATATGAGTTGTTTGCACCTCCTATGAATGGCTAATTGCAATTTTTTTCCCTCTTTCTATCTATCCTGTAGGGTATGTATATTTTCGCCTTGAAAAATTGGGAATTAGAGCACTCATATTCTCTCTTTTAATTACAGTCCGGTGATTACCTTAGACCAAGTTGATGGATACCAGGTCTACAGAGAAGATATTTGAAGATCTGATGAACTTTTTTTCCTCATTTTTGTTCTCTCAAATATGTCTTCAATATCTTTTCGCATGAACAAACATAACTAATATACTTCCATGTACAGCCACCCGTTCTCTCCAAAGCTTAAAACACATGTGTGACGTTATAAATTGGTATTCTTTTGCTGCATGGGTTTACACACTTCCTTTTGCCCTCTTCTCATTTATAAAATGTTAATGCCTTCATGTTTTCAATATTATAAGTATCTTGTTTCTGATATAAAATCATGGACTATGATTGATTACATTTATACTATTGAATTGGATGCATCACTGGATTTGCTCTTCATTTGTAGCCTTTTTTTTTTTTCTCAGGGAATGGATATGGCACTTTCAAAACTTAACAGTGGTGGATGGGTTCATATATTTCCTGAAGGAAGGCGTTCAAGGGATGGAGGGAAAACCATTGCTCCTGCCAAGAGAGGTGTAGGAAAGTTAGAAAAAAAAAAATCCCTCCTATACTGACCTTTTTCTAAAGAATACTGGACTGCTGATCACCATCAGTTTGCTCCTGTCTGCATAGCAAAACCTGCACTCTGCTTATGCATGTTCATTACAAACTTGTGTTTTAAGGTTCTTATACTTTTTGATCAGTTTTGAGTTTTACTCAATTTGATTTGCCTCTTGTTTTACCAGATTGGTAATGGATGCTGACAGCCTTCCAATTGTAATACCCTTTGTCCATACTGGGATGCAGGATATAATGCCTGTTGGAAAACGCATCCCCAGAGCAGGAAAAAGGTGTGCGCCCCTAGCCTACACGACTCATCAAATACTGTCATAAAATATTTGCTAAATCATTTACTTGATTTTCTAGGTGATTGTGGTTGTGGGTGACCCAATCAACTTTGATCACCTTCTAATTGACAACCGTGATGACACCCAACACATCTCGAGGGATCTTGTACGACAAAGCAATGGAAAGAATCGGGCAGCGATTGCAGAGCAGCGATCCGAACTCCAGAACCACAACGTGAGTGATGATGGATACCGGTTGTGGCAGCAGGTCGATTGGGAAGGATTTGGCATAGGGAGTTCCATGTTGTCATCAGAACCTTCAGCTGCGTGCCATCTAAGGAAACCAACCCTGAACCACACCTGGAAGTGGAACAAAGCACGGCTGCAGCCCGAAGTGCAGCGATCTCTTACAATGTTGTCGTTCCACGCTGGTTCCAGCGTCCCCGTCATGTGGACCCATCTGAGCTCATGGGGTTTGCTGCGCGGGTGGCCTGATCAAGAATGGAAAGTTCTTGGAGGAAGGTTACAGGGAACTCCAACAATCGCCTACTACTCTGAATACCGACGTCGTCTTCGGTTCGATGCTCTTCATCTTCGGGTCCGTGTGGTGTGCGTGCGGAGGGGGTTTGTGGCGCGAAGTCGGAGTTGCTGCGTTAGGGGACGTGGCTCGCAACGATGACACAAAAAGGCGAACCCCCCTTCTTTTGTCGACCGGCCCCGCCCGTAAGTCGGGCAAGAGCAGGGGAGGGGCGAGGTTCAGGATTGGAAGTCGGAGCTGATCTTCATCCGAAAGCTGGGCAACGATGACTGTTGTGGCTTTTTCGGGCTGGCTGCTTGTTTTTCGTTTTTCGGGGGTATGCCATGGGAAGTCGGAGCTGTTGGTTGCTTTACAATCATGCTCGGCAACGATGACTCATGGCAATTGTGTGCTCTTCCGCGTCGTGTCGGTGGGTTGGCCCTTCGTATGCGTTTGCACCATGTTTGGCTATTCTTCTTGTACATACATTTCTATCGTCTTAATTGAGCGGCAGAGCTCCTGCCTTTATTCTTATTTCAAAAAAAAAAAAAAAAAAAGAAAGAAAAAGAAACAATGCTGCTTACCGATGGAGCACTGCTTCACTATGAGGCCACACCCTCCCTTTGTACATAAGTTGCGGGCAGTTTTGAATTTTGATATTAGGGTTATGTGTCCGGTGTACAATGTCTTAAGGTGGCAAATGTCAATGTCATCCTGCGTGTAAACTATAGGAATGGGCAACACGTGTCTAAAGATGTAGTCAAAACCATGATCTATTGTACTAAAAACCTATCCATAGTATGTTCATCTCCAGTTCCTCGATATTTATGCTTGCCCCGCTACTAGTTAGCCAACAAAACAGAACATCATTCAACAGACAACCATGGGCGCAAATGCAGAACAGCATTCTCCGATACTTAGCCAACAAAACAGAACAGCATTCCCCGATATTCATGTTCCAGTCTCTTTGAAACAGTTGAGATGCAAATGCAATGGTGTCCCCTTCAGCAGATTCTTCAGCCAACCATGGGCGCATGGCATGTGCATCCAAAGGCGGACACGGAGGGGCTGTTTGCTTTACTGGTCAATCTCCTTGTTTGATTGTTTGCATTACCCAAGTCTGGCTTAAAGATGGCAACGGGCAAGAAATATCCATGTACCCGCGGGCACCTGTGGTGGACGCGGATATGGGCGCGAACCTGTGCCCATGGGCATGGGCACACAACTGTGCCCAATAGGCTAAGGCATACGGGCAAGAAAATAATATGACGCACCCGCAAACCCGATCAAGACAGGTCGCCGCCATCTGGCAGTAAGTATACCCCGTGGGCAAAAGATGCCCACGGATAGCGGGTGCGGGTGCACAGTGGTTCACCAAAGAGCTGAAAATTGATGACTTAAGCTAAATGAATACTGGGAATGGTTCCATTCAATCTGTAAGAAATTCATCAATAATTAGCAGCTATATACAGGCTAAAAGTATCTGGACGAAAAAGGGAGACCCTCATGGACAGTTCTTACTTCCTGACTGCAACATTGAGCTTTGCTAATGGACTACTCATAAACATCATATCATATCATCCAGCTGTGCAAAACTGGATGCTAGAATCTTGAGAGGACTTCCTCAGCTTCAACACCCTACGCCTAAACTTGGCCTGCTCAAGGCCATCCATGGAAGGAACAATTGTCAGTGTCTCCAGTGCAGGGGCATTCTTGAGCAGTAGCTTTACCAGTTCAAATCCACTTTTGCTCTCATCAATGTACTTCATCCTAACAACCTTTAGATGCTTCACCGACACCCTCTTACCACCCAGCACACCATGACATTCTCCATCGTCACTACTCCGCCTCCATTTGCCCTGCGATGGCTGCAACAACGAACTATCATTACAATCTGGCAGAAATAACATAGCACTGAACAAGGAAGCTCATCTCACCACAACAGATACGCAGAGTTCTTCCACATTTCGGCAACTTGATAGCAATGGCACAATGGATAATGCACCTTCTTCCCTCCTCTCAATTGTGCATGCCAACCGCCTTACTTTGTCTAACTGCAACTTCGACCATTCCTCTGAACGTGCAAATTGCTTCGATTTTTTTTTCCCAGTTTGGCAGTTAGATTCATCAATCACTAAATACTCTACCTATCAAAGAGAATTTGAGTTAGATGGTATACCTCAATGCACCAGGGTGACAGAACAAGCCTTCGTGCATTGCCAACCAAAGTGAGAAGCTCTCTGAGAGAAGCCTCCTGGGGCTTGACCAATGGCTTCTCGATGGCAAGTAGGACGTCTTCCAAAGAAACGTCCCCATCAATAATATGCCTAGCTGCTATTGCACCGGAGTAATGGAGCATGCGCAGCTCCGGCATCTCAAAAAACAGCAAGAGCCGATTCCTGCGTCCAAGAACAGTCCGTGATCGCGAGCGAGGAGAGCCGCGACGGACCGCTAAGGCGGAGAGCACCGATGCGGCATTGTTCAAGGATCAGGTAGCGGAGCTCCGCGCAGTGCGCGAAGAGGTCTCCGAAGAAGTCATCGTCCGCATTGAGGGAAACGCAAGCGAGGTGGAGACGGGATAGGCGGGCGAATGTGGTGAACGAAGGGAGCGGAAGTGCGTAGTGGTCGAGGCGAAGTGTCAGCGACGTGAGGCCGGTGCACGCCAGGAGTGAGGGCGGGAGGACGGCGAGGCGGGAGCGCGGGAGGCGGAGCTCTAACCGTTCCGACGCCGCGCGCCGCGGCGGCGAGCCACGAGGCGAGGTGGTCGGCCGCGGAGGCGGCGAACGCCTGGTCGAAGAGGCCATCGAGCGCGAGCCGGAGGCGGTGGAGCGGGTGCGGCGGAGAAGAAGACGGCCCGAGCGCGGCGGTGACGGCGGCCGCGAACGCCGCCCTGCGGCGCGGCGCGGCGGGGAACGCCGCGGCGAAGTCCAGGTCGAGCGCGGGCGCAGCGGCGACGGCGCCGCGCCACCGGCGCGAGATGGCCGAGGCCGCGACCGCGGACCGGAAGGGCAACTTGGACACGATCAGCCCCAGCACCGCGTCGGGAAACCCCTCGAACGGGTCGCCGCCGCCGCCACCTCCGTCGCCCCCCGCCGTAACCGTAATCCTCGCGGGCGGAGGAGTCGCGCGCCGCGTAGGTGAGTCCGGCGGCGTTGTTAGGGATGAGGTGCTTGGTGCGCATGGCTCCGTCCCGTCCCGATCCGAGAACCAACTCTTCCGGAACTGAAATTTGGAAGTAAACTACGGCGCAAGCAGCGGAAACGAAGCGGCCCGCGCCCAACGCGCTTTATGGCGAGCCTTGCCGCTGGAATTGGGAGGCGGCACCCGGCACCGCACGCAACGCGATGCTGTGGGCAGGGCCTGCCTTGCGGACGGGGAGGCGCCGTAGCCGCAGCCGCAGCCGCGCCGCACGAAGGATAGACGGATGTGCGGTGCGCCGCAGCCGCAGCCGCAACCGCGCCGGCGATTCACGAATCCCTAGGTTTTCGGCTGTTTTTTCGTGATGCGCCCGTGCGGTCCGCGGGGGTTTATTAGTTCCGCGTCGGTCACACCACGATGGCACGATCGCCTGTGTGACGCAGGGTCGGGGTCGCAGGCACACACGGCCGCGGCCTAGCGGTCAGTTGCGCCGAACCTGTTTCGGCTGACCGCGTCGGTTTCGTAGGGTTTTGGTTTGGGCGTACGGCGTACCTAGACGGATCCAATATCCAATATAGGGCCGTTTGGTCGCAGTTGCTAGTCAAATTATATTAAGTTTTCAGTAGCCACAATGATTCTAGACCGGATTTTGCTCTAACCGAACAATGCAACTTTGTCTAAAAAAAACGAATATGCAACTTTGCGCGGTTATTTATACATAGTTACTTTGGCCTGGAGGGACCGGGCTAACATTCGTATCTTTCAATTCATCCGTCCAAGAAAAAAAAAATCTTGTTTCTTGATATGCCAAGTAATCTAAATTTAACCAAATATATGTTAAAATGCACTAATATTTATGTTATATACTGATATTGTTCTACGGTAATTGTTAGGTGCAATGGAGTATTCCTCAAGCTTTTGTCAACAACAGGTCTCATAGTACAAACAAGTTGTTGAGGGGCATAGGCCATGCGCGCGATGGGCATAAGGCCATGCGCGCGATTTGACAGATGGTGTAGTCACTTCGGTGGCAGAGGGTCAAAGGTATGGTTGCTTATTGTCGAAGTAATTTCTGACATGCATACAACGGATACTTTCAAACTAAACAAATACTAGTCCAATTCGATCAAAAGGAACTTCACCAGTAGTTGTAATTGTAACGCGTAGTGCCTTTGTTTAGCCAAAAGATATTCAGTTCATTCAGCACAATCATTTCAACATTGCACAATAGTACTCCCAACGTTACCAGAAGCAAGCCAAAAAAAGATACGTATAAGATACTCAGTTGATTCAGCACAATCATTTCAACATTGCACAATAACTCCCAACGTTACCAGAAGCAGGTGACAGTTTACTTTTCTCCTTTCCCTCTTCTTTACAATGAATGTGACTATAACTATTTGACAACTTATGTACCCGTATCAGAAGTATACAACAGCAGCGATTGTTTCAATAAACTCCACCCAAAGGCAAAAAAGAAAACTAAAGAAAACACGAGAAAATGTCATCACAACTAAAAATTAGACATGACACCTGGTATTATCACCACTGATCGTCCGTTTATTACTTTGTGTTGCCAAGAGGATGTTTGATTCCTGACATCTGGCCCATCTCGGATTGCAATGGTCCTCTTTGCTCCAGAACTTGGCAACCAGCATCTTCACGAAACCCCTGAAGTCAACAACAAATGAAGTTACAATCTCCCTGCACAAGATTGCCATGTGTTATTCACAGCATTATCATTTAACATCACAATAATCTTCCAAGGAACATGTGATGGTTTCACAATACTAGAACCTAGAAATATAAATGCATACCATTTAGATCTAGATTTAGAGTTTAGCCATTCTGATCACAAATTCTAGAATGTATATTATGGTAAAGTCATATGCGGTTGATGTTACTAAACCAGATGGCAAGAAAAGTAGGAGATTGAGCATCTCCAAGAGCCTTTCTAAAATCTACTCTCTAAATTATCATTTAGAGTCATTTGAGTAAAAATAGTTTTCTATATCTTTGTATTCTCCAACAGCTTTTCTATATCTTGCGACAGTCTAGAGAGCCATGCTCACTCTCCATCTTTGGCTAGCAAGAAATCTGGAATAGAGGATATCTATATTTGGATAACCAATTGAATAGACTGTTGGAGGGTATTTTTTTCACCAAAATCTCTATTTCTATAAATATGGGAATATATAAAGAGTCTCTTGACAATGCTAACACTCTCTAAATCACCACTAAGAGAGCATTTTGCATAAAGATCATTTTCTATACCTTATTTTCACTCTAGAGAGTTATTCTATTTTTCTATCTTTGGCTAGTGAGAAATTCAGAATACAATATGAGTATATCACTATTTGGATAAGCGGTCGGAGGGTATTTTTTGCACCAAAATCTCTTGGGGTTGCTCTTAAACTCACTCTCTAAGTCCTCATTTGGAGAGCCATTTGAACAAATATCGCTCTCTATATCTATCCACCCTCCAACAGCTTCTCAATATCTTGTGGAGGAATATAGGATGGCAATAGTTGGATATCTAATCAAAAGAATCTGTTGGACGACATTTTTCACAAAAAAATCTCTATTTCTATCAACAGCAAAGGATATAAAGAGATTATCAAAGTTGTTCTGCAATGAAATCAATGTTTTTTTTCATGGAGTGAACCTGTAAATTAGGAAATCATGTCCAGACAACAAATTTTGCAAGCCTTATCTTCACATAAACCCTAAAACACAACTTCAAAAAAAAAAAAAAAAAAATCTAAAAGCCCTGAATATCTATAAGAAATTAAATTAAATAGGTCCATTTATTAAATAGTAGTTTAAGCTGCAACCCGTAACATCAAAGGGTATTGCTGCACACCTAACTGAAGCCTTACTTGATCTTTCTCATAAGTATTTTTGATATACCAGGCAGCTAATGATTTTGTTTTATGTCAAACAGTTAGTTATCCCCAGTCTGAATGATGAGAACCTAAGTTCGGTAAGCACAATTATTCTTTTGAGAGGGAACTGGAAGCATCTTGGCATTTGCATTAACAACATAGTAAAATAGTTTATGCTGTAATCTTGCATGTCAAGTAACACTTTACTGAAATCCAGTTCATGCTCCTGTAGTCCATTTAAGATGCTTTAAGGAATTACTAATGGAAGGTTACCAAGACTGCAGCTCTTTCAATAAATACAAGGCACACCCAAAAACGCAAATGATGCATCAAGAGGTAATCATCAATGATAAAGCAAAGAAGGCTTCCTTAGCTTATAGGTTGAACTTGATTATTGATAGATTAGGGTGGGTTCAAGATTTATATATTTGCTATCCAGATTAGATTTAGCTTTCTATGGGCAAAAAGCTTGATGAACCTCATTTGTCAATACAATCAAAAGACGAGTCCTTCTAAATTCATCATTACAGTAGCCCCTTTCAGAAAAAAATGTGCAGAGTAGAGCTAAAAATGTGACTGAGAAATGGAAGGACCCCTGTTTCGCTAGGCGCTAGGCGGATTCTAGGCAGTGACCCGCGGCCTAGAGCTTAGTCGGGATTAGGCGTTCCTAGGTGTTTTCCTAGGCGTTGCCATATACATATATATACCTTGCCATATACATCATATATACCTCTAAAAGAAAAAGAAAATTCAGGGAACCAAGTGGGCCTTTAGTCTAAAAAGGAAGCCCATCAAAGCGGAAGCCCATCAAAGCAACAAACTGTTCAGCCCAACAGCCCACCTCCCCACCTTATCCACTCCCTCCGCTCTCCTCCCGTGAGTCGTGACCCGTCGTTCAACCTTCGACGCTTCGCTCCCTCCTCCCGTGACATCCCCGCGCCGCCGCCGCCGCCGATTCTCTCCGCCCCCCCTGCCTCCTCCCCTCCTCCTCCGCCGCCGCCGAAGGTCGTCTCCGTCCGGCTTTGTCATGTACGGCCAACCATATGTCCTTGGCCAAGAAGCGCGCGTGACATCCGGCGCGCAGCTGGCGCGCTGAGCGAGCAGCGGCTGGTCGTGATCAGCGTCGAGCGCAAGAACCGACCAGGTGGAGGCGCCGGCATGCAGTGGCTAGGAAGGAAATAGGTTGTTAGGCAAGTCCTGGAATTAAGGAGAGCTTCTCCATTTGTTTAGGCCATTGGCCATATAACCTTTGTAATCGGCACTCTCGGATTTTAAGCAAGAACAATTCCCTAATCTTCCTCTCGGTGACCCAGCCCACCTAGGGTTCCGCCCACCCCCTAGGCGAGGCGGGGACCCTCCTCCAAGGTTTTAAGCGCGCTAAGAAGGCGCCGCCCTAGCGGAACAGGGGAAGGACCTAATACTACATACATCCTAAAATAAGTCAACTTCTAGAGTTGACCAGAGTTGCTATTTTAAGTTTGACCAACTTTACAGTAAAAGAACACTAACCTGTATGACAAGTATATCATGAAAATATATTTCATGATGTATCTAATAAAACAAATTTGGTGTCATAAACACTGGTGCTCTTTTTAATAAATTCAGTCAAACCTAAAATTGTTTGACTTAGGACACCTTTAGAAGTTGATTTATTTTGATTTTGGAACAGAGAGAGTATATATATGAAGCATGGGCAACATGTGAAATGGAAGGACCTAATACATTTGATGTCACAAAGACAAAACTTTAGAAGAGGTGAACATCCATGTGGCAGGTTCAGTTCCATAGATAATTGCCAAAATCAGATCAAAACAAAGAGTCCTAAACCTAACTAGAAAATAAAGCATACTGGAGGGTTCAAGCAATTGACTGAAGAAAATATGTGGGTAAGTTCACATATTATCCTGGAATTAAGCATCACAGACAGGAAATAAAACACAGTGAAACATTGGACAATTACTGAATATGGAACTGTATGATCCTCGGGCAAAGCAAAAGGAAATACTTACAGTGGCGAGCAAGGCGAACGACCACCATTCACATAGTACACAAACAAGTATGAGTCATAATGTTGTCCTCTTATGTAGTAAAACATTGGGAGCCTTCTGACTAGCTTAAATAGCATCTTCTTATAGAAGCTGATAGCAGGCTGGTTATATGAAATGACATGTAAATAAACACCTCTGCAATTTGATATGCTTGCTGCATATTTAACCACTTCTCGAACCAGTGATGATGCTGCAAGTTAGAATCATCATAAGGATCAACCACATCAATTCACAAGGCAAATCTTAAAAGTAAGACGATAATACAATGCAACTAACCTATCCCAAGGTTTCTGTAGCCATCCACCACACCCAGCGTCAATATATACACAAGTGTTAGATCTTTGCGTGAACTGTTATACCTAAACAGGTCCTCAATCTGCATATGAAAACCATTAGCTCCATCAAGCTAGCCATTCAGATATACCAAAATCAGGACCTCCTGTATGGTAAATACCTCGCTATCTTGTGCCGCAATCATCCTCGTGGTTACAAAACCTATTATCTCATCCCTGCGTTCATCTGATCTGCTGGTGTCCACGGCACCCCAAGAAATAATTCCATTGCCGCTGACAACGTTCAAGAAGAACTCCCTCTCGTACCTGAACAAATTGAAGAAGAATTATAGCACCGAAATGAACGGTAAGAGTAAGTAGGCGATGTATGTATTGTATGACGGTAAAGCAAGTAACAAGCAAGAAAAAGTAGCATCCGTTTCCAGTAGCTACCTTATTGGAAAGAGAGCAAGATGAATCTTCTCGAGAGCTTCTAGGTCAGAGGGCTGGATGGGGCGATACTCTATGGTGGGGTAGATTTCGGATCTCGGATCCAACATGAGCAGCTCCGGCAGCAGCGATGACCGACCAGGTTCTTAGCCGGAATGTCCGGGAACCTTAGCGTGAGGGAGAGGGGTCTCCCCTCTTCGAGGCGCGCAACTGCGTCCCCGCGAGTGAGGCGCGCCACGGCGAATTGCAGCCGGCTCGGTGGTGACGCCGCCGCCGCGAGGAAAGGGCGAGAGGGAAGAAGAAGTCGACAGCACGGCGCGGCGCCCGGTCAGCGTGTGGTATAGGGAGGAAGGGAGGAAGGACCAGCGGCCAGGATCGAAAGGGTGGATGGGAAGACGGGATCACGGGAGGTGGTGATGGACGAGCGGCGGCGACCTTGACGCGGACAGGAAGAAGAACCCAGGAAGGAAGGAAGGAAGGAGGTGAGGAGACTAACCGGCTGATTTGAGTGCCATTAGCCCATGCTGAACTGTTTAGATGATCCTCGTGATAATTAATCCGAAAAAAGGTTAATGTTTTCCTATTTTTGGTCAACTATCAGCTAGCAAGGAAAATTTTCTACCATGTGCTAATCCATTAAGAATTTAAGAAGCTATCACTTGGTTCTCTACTCTTGTGATCTCTCTCATTCTAAATTCGATTTTATACCAAAGGTTTCCCTTAACTTCGTCAGATTGGATGAATATCTAATTATCCAACTTAATAGGGACTATGGATCTATGACAATTTAATTGAAATAATACATACTCAATAGTATCTTCTATTGATCTTTTTTACACTTGTACTTTTTCAAACGACAAACCCTAGTTCTTTTTTTTTTTTTTCGAATCATTTTGTTTTATTAGCGGAGGTAACTTATGCCATATGACACAGCATGCCTCGAGACGCTCCCTGGCTATAACGTGTCCTACGGCATGATGCTAATCGTGAACACCTAAGCCATCCACAGAAACTTCGGTGGTGTGGGAGAGCTGGCACTAGGTTAGACTCCTACACCGACCTCCTCATTGCTCGTTGACAAAAATTATGAAAAACAAACAATCTTATTGCTGGAACCACCACCACACAAGCCTCCATAGGTACGTTTTATAGCTTGCGTTAAAGGCTTGCAACATAATCATTGCCTATCTAATGACACAAAGTCTCAATCTTCATCGTCTACCTAGTGATACAAAGTTTCAATCTCTGCATCTACTACAACTATCTCAGTGCTTACAAATGGTGAGCCCACTCCTTTCTTTCATCCTGGAAGAGGTATTAGACAAGGTTGTCCTCTATCTCCTTATTTTTTTTTTATTGTTGCTATTAATAAACTCTCTATTAGTATGCAAGCTCAAGCGGACCAAAAATAACATCAAAGGGGTAACCCTTGGCACTGGTTGTCCTCGCATCCACTCTCTTCTTATTAGAAGATCTCATTATCTCGTGGTCAGGCTTCAAAGAGGAGGCGGGTAAAATACATGACTCGTTAATAAACTTTTTTGCGTAACATCGGGTCAAATTCCTAACCTTTCGAAATCCTCTATCACCTTTAGCAAGAATGTAGAAGATACTTTGAAGAATGATGTCAAATCCATCTTCTCTGTTTCTGATCTTAAACCTAACTCCATCTAACTTGGTCATCCTCTTATCTTCAGTCATAAAGACAGAACAAAGCCTATGAGTTTATTCTTGTAAATTCAGAGGTAAGCTCAACTCATTAAAGGCCAATAAGTTAAATCATGTTGGTCGTCTGTGTTACATAAATTCGGTCCTCAACTCTATTCCTATTTACTTATATGTCCACTATACTCTTCTCTAAGAAATTTATTTCCAAAATAACTCATATTATCAGTAATTTCTAGTGGACAGGAGTCAAAGAAGACAACTCCTCCTCTCATTTCAGATCCTGGCAGGACATTTGTAGACCAAAGAAGGAGTGAGGGTTGGGCATTAGGAATCTTCTAACTATTAACAGAAGTCTTATCCTCCATGCTTGTTGGAATGTGGCAAAGGTAAAAACACTTTTCTTTCCTCTATTCTAAAGGCGAAATATCATAATTCCTCTAGCTTCTGGATAGCTACAAATGGTAAAGCCAATTCTGCATTTTGGGCTTCTATCATGAAGGTAAGAGAAACTCTTATTAAAAATTGTGTTGTTAACATAAGAAATGGAAACTCCGGCATTTGGTCTACTCCTGGTGCTCTTATTGGAAAGAAATTCACATCCACATCAAATTTCCTATTACTATCAATAAGCTTCCTGATTCTATTTCTGATCTATATATGGTACGATAACACTCGTTCCTGGAACTTTTATTTTATTAATGCAGTTTTTGACAATGTGGTGCCTATTGTTGTCTCTAATTTCTTCTGATCCAATCAATAAGGTAATGACACAATTATTTGGAAACCTTCTTCTAAGGACATTTGTTCCACAAAAGAAGCTTACAAATTCTTCAACATATCTGTATCTTTTCAGCTTCCACTGACTGGCCCTAGATCTATAACAGACAGTTGTAGATACATTCTTATGAGGGTATGGAAAAGTAAAACCATTCCTCCAATTTTTAAAACTTTCATTTGGCGCTTGATTAGAAGAGTTATTGCCATAGGTGAGAGAGCAGGTAAGTTGACCTCCAAAATGGATCCTTATTGTGCTAGATGTAAGCAAGAAGAAAATGACTATCATATCTTCTTCAAATGTGACTATGCTAGAGCAGTTTGGTACTCTTTCAAACCTTCTCTCAAAACCTCTGCTCCACCTGATGAACAAGATGGTATTCAGTTTATTATTGCGCATCTTATTACCAAATCTACTCCAGAGGATCTTTTCAATTCCTTTTCAATAACTCTCGGCACATTTGGTTAGCCAGAAATGATCTTAAATTCAACAAAAGGCAGTGCACGGTTTCACACGTTCACTTTGCAACAAAGGCCCTGTTACAAACTTTCAATGCAGGTTCTCAAGCCAAAGCCATGTCATCTCTACTGAGGAGCATGAAGCAGACATCAGTACAGACAAAGTTCCGACTCATGAACAAATTGACAATATTTGCAGATTCCCGGTAACAAATATGTTACCAAAGAACTCTTGCAATGCTTCACCGATGCCGCCATTTCCCGGACGAGGACTCATTCTCCACGAGAAATGTAGGACTGTGCATTGTCATCCTTGACAATCTCTGTTCCCTCAAAATTGAGATCAAGGCTCAAGCACACAATTTCTCCTCTGTCCTCCAAGCGGAAGCGACAGCTCTCCACTTAGCTGCTCAAATTTGCAGACTTCTACACTATGATCAGACTTCTACACTATGATCAAGTTTGCTTCTACACAGACAATCTTCTTCTAGCCAACTTCTGCTCCTCGAATGGGGATGATCCGGACTAGAGATTCCGCCTCTTCAGGCCAGATCTCCTCTCTTTATGCAATGAGTTGAATGCCACTACCCATAAAATTGTTAGGAATAGAAACTTTGCATGCTTGCAGGAGATCCAACGACCGATGCACCCGACCGACGGTTGATGAAGTTCACCGGCAAGAGATACACCAGCCGAGACGCCTACCAAGCACTCACAACCGATAACGGCGCTGTGGACCCTCACGCCCACACATCTGGACGTCCAGGGCGCCTAACAAGGTCAAGATATTTGCATGGCTCTATTTCAAAGACAGGCTCAGACGCGTGTCAACCTCCATGCCAAGCACATCCTCGACGGTCCCCCTCTGCGAGCGATGCTCAGCAGCAAATGAAGATCGCCACCATGTGTTCTTCTCTCCCAAAGCGCCCGCGGAAGTTTGGCGGCGCATTGGCATGCGGCATGTATCGAAGTCCGGATGATGCCGCGATCTGGGATGCGGCCATTCCTCAAGGGCTGGACAAAAACTTTGGCCATTGATTCTACAAGCGATCCTATGGAGGCTATGGGACGACGCAATGGAGAAATCTTTAGGGGCCAGAATCCGACTGCTCGCTCTATTATCACCGCAGTTTGCGGCGATCTTGTAACTCGGCGCGGCCGGCCGCGATCCGGCGCCAAGTAACCTAAACGCCCGGGCGCTTGTATCTCCAATCCTGTAACTCTGTACTTTGAGTGCCGCCGTTCGCGCGGAACTCACCGATTTTTTGAATACAAAGGTGGGAAGCTCTCCCCCCCGTTTTGCTTTCAAAAAAACTTAGCTAGAGAGGCTGTTAATCAACTTACCTCTTCTAGTTATCTGTCATGATAACCCTCACAAAAAAATGTTGTCCTATTATTCACTAAGGGATGCTGTGTTTGAAAACAATTGTACTATCTTGGCGGCAGATTGTTGCGCTACTTAATAAAACTATTTGGGGCTTCTGCCCTTGTTTCTTGTCAAAGAAAAAAAAAAGTTTCAATCTCTGCTCATGCATCCGCACCCAATACTATTTATTTTCAACTCGAAGCTTACACATCCTCATCTTATCCCATCTGATGCAAATATTAGATCCTCTTCGATACAAATTTGATTATTTTCTATAAATCTAACCTAACAAGCAAATGTGCTCTCGATACCACGCACGGTCATTTATGTAAAAAGCTAAAAAGTCTTATTATAATTTAGAATTAGAGGGCGTACTATATTAGTATTATATATTATTAATTTATTATATTAGGGTGTTTTTAATAGACCGTCAGAAATTAGGACTACTACACCAAGAAATTATTGCCCGTCAAAGAAAAGGCGGCGAACTCTTCTCTCCATCTCTCCCTACCTCCAGAGAGGGGCCAGGCGGCGAGGGGCCATTCGCTGGATACTCTGATGTCGAGCGGAGCCTCGTCATCGTCCTCGCCCTCGCCGTCGCCGGCAGAGGCTGGGGACGGATACTGGGAGGCGCGGGAGGAGGCGGCGGCACGGCTGGAGGCGATGGCCGCGAGGGGGCTCATGGGAAGTACGAGCTCTCGGCGGAGCAGTTGGAGACCAACAACCAGCTCCAAGAGGACGAGGTAATCTATCCCCGCCCCACATGGTTTTGAGTTTACTAGACACTAGGCGCCCTTTGCCTTCATTATTCAGGCAAACTTGTAACAAACTATTTGACTAAAGTTATAGCAATGATTTCTCGCTCCACAAAACCGTGAAACTAAATAAAATTTTCTTTTTGCGCGAAGAAAGTAAGATTCTTGCACAATCTAGAACAAATTAAAACCAAAGAACACAAACTTCATTAGACATCTTTGAAGACTTTTACAGTTTTACATCAAGTAACACATTGATTAAAGCTGGCATATAGTTACAGATGGGATTGTAAGAAACGTTCTCACACAAGCGAGGTAACTCAGAGTCAGTTCATCGTTTACTCCTGAAGATAAGCCTAGCATGAGTAGAATTTGCTTGAGATTCAGAAGGTCCAATCCATTAACCTTCTAATGCAGGCTCCTGTTAAAATTAGTCAGATGGAGCCCCTTGTTTTCTTGCAACCAGCTAGTTGTTTCCACTCATACAAGTTGTAGTGCCACCTATCTGATTTTGGAACCCTCCACTGGAAGATCTTCACCAAGTAACCTCCTTTATATTCGGGATGCAGAAGAAATTTCCTGCAACATGCTGCATGTATCTTTTTTGTGTGTTCCCTCATGATTTCTTTTGGGATATGCTCTGCTAGTTTCCACACGCATTATAGACTTCCTGGCTAATGCTGTAGCAACCCTGAACTTTTGTCTGCTAGAAGGATCGTATAGCGCTCTTTCAGAGATATAGATGATCAAGCTCAATGTTCATCAGTCTCAGTACAGATTTCAGGGTTAAGATCTTTGGCACATTCCTCGCTTGAAACTTTATGTGTGAAAACATCCCATTCGTATTCAGTTTGAGCTTTCTCGGCTAATTCACACAGATTGTTCCGTGGTGCAATAAATATTTTCGACACCACTATCTCTGCCTCTCCCTTCACTGTGTTTTGTAAATGATACTAATGTAGTCACCAATCAATTTGTTGAGAGCTTTTATTACTCGCCATGTTTGCATACAGGGGAAACACCTTGCAACCTCACAGCGTGGGGAGTGTCAGGGTGGGTGGGGAAACGACGAAGAAAAATTTAGTTGGGCAGTTGTTGGCCCAACAGGAATGGGTAGAGGGGGCCAACAAATTTAGGTAGTCACACAGGTAGTCTGTTGGAGTAGTGTTTTTGACCCACACTACTTAAATATAGGATAGGTAGTGTGTTTAGGTAGTCTGTTGGAGACGCTCTTAGGAAACTGAGTTCATAGTATAGACATAAATAGAAGATTTCTTTAAAATGCATAAATAACCAGAAGATGGATCTTGTAGGTTTTTGAGGAACGGCAGTGCCATGACCCACTCCCTTATGAGTGAGGCAACGGAGATCAGGAATGCTGACAGGGCAAGGTGCGGGGGTAGTGGCAGTGGGTAGGGAAGAAGAGAGAGAAAGGGGTTATCAACAAAATGGCCTGTGAAGAACGCCGAGATATCGAATTTTCTCTTCACATCAAAATAAAATTTAGATCATGGACATAATAAGCATAAAATATCTGAACTGTGTGCTGTACATTCTCTAATGGATGGGCTGCGGGTTGTTTTTCTACAAAACACCTGAGGTCACGAGTGGGCATGCGGAGGAGCCACCGAGCCACAGATGCCCAGATGTTCTCGTGGGAGAAAACTCGAGGTGGATTTAATAACCTTGATGTGTGTCACAGCACACGCCGGAAATCAGTGGATGTCCTGTGGGATCCTGATTAGGGTGAAAAGATCTGCAGTTGCAGAGATTAACTTGTGATGATGCGTTATACAGTGATTGTTGTACATAGGTGGTCTGAAACTAAAATTCATATATGCCTGAGTCTGCAGTGAAGCTGCTCTTATGTAACGTTGGGATATTGACATTTGGTGCTGTTAAACTGTAGATTGATGAACTGTCGCGTTTAGTTTGAACTGGAGATTTAGGATGGCGAATTTGTGTGTCTATCACCTGAGAAAGATAAGAGTTAAGTCATGACTGGAGAGTTAGTTTGGCCAATTTTAAGCTATTGTTTTGATATGACATATTTGAGCTGCTGTTGTCGCTAATACATCATAGTTTATTATGTTATTATGTTCAGGTGCTGGCACTGCAAGCCATTTATGGGGATGACATGGTGATCTTGGAGGATAAGGCAGGTCTTCGTTCTTTTCAGGTTTGTTTCAGAGCTTTGTCCTCCTTAATCCGAACTCTCTCATCCTTCAAAAGTGTAATGTTTATGTCTACCTCCTCAGGTTTTTGTTTGGTATCCCGTTCCTGATGGTACTAAGGTGTTCTTGAATCTTCATCCAAATGGAACTATGGTTGGAACTGATAATGATGGGAGCCAAGATGGTGGTGAACTCTTTTATGCTTGCAGCTTAAAGCATTTGCCACCTGTGGTGTTAACATGTTTGCTGCCATGTTCATATCCCAGTACAAGTGCTCCTTATTTTACTATCTCAACCAAGTGGTTGGATGAACCCAAAGTTTCACACCTCTGTACCATGTTTGATGAGATTTGGACTGAGCTGCCAGGACAAGAAGTGGTGTATAGATGGCTGGACTGGCTGAATAGCTCCTCATGGGCTTGCATTTCTTTGAATGACAACATAATACTAGCCCCAGATAAAACTTCAGATGTTGGAGATGAACGTGCTATTGCAAGAAGGCTTCTAGTTGATTCTACTATTCCTCTGATGCAAAGTTACAATGAGAGGAGGTCTCATGAAATATTTCTGAAAAGCTTTCATGAGTGTGGAATTTGTCTTAGTGAAAATACTGGTAATTTTCTTATATGTTATCTGATTAGGATGCTGTGTTTGATTTTGCTGACTTATTTACTTTTTTCTTCAAGTTGCTATCGCTGCCTTTTGGTCTATTCTGTTGTAAGAGGCAATAAGCTCAACAACGCAAGAAATATAGTTACTTCAATCCCTAGTATTTTTTAGAAATAAAATTAGGAAATCAAATGAGAAAAAATAATAATTTTATCCTAAAGCAGCAGTTTCAGGATCTGTAGTACAACTACTCAGATTGGTTCTGTAGTGACTTTTATTCTCTACATTCTGGTATATTTTCTACAAAGTAGGAGACATGCTCAATATAGTGCCTTTTCACATTTCCGTAATTTTGATATTTGAATCCTTCGAAAGTAGTTTTTGACTCTTTGCCCCTCTTCATTTTTTAACCCTGCCAGGCAGAAATTTCATCAAGCTCCCATGCCACCATTTCTTTTTGCTTGACGTGTATGAAGTCTCACTGCAGAATTCACGTAACAGAAGGGAATTTAACCCAGCTGACATGCCCTGATACAACTTGCCGCAGCCCACTCCCACCATCAGTTTTGAAAAGCCTTCTGGGAGATGATTGCTATAAGTTTATGGGAATCATTTGCATTACAGAAACTCTTAGATACAATGTCTGATCTGGTATATTGTCCGAGGTGTGATGCTGCCTGCTTGGAGGTTGACAATGATGCTCAATGTCCAGAGTGTTTTTTCACCTTCTGCTCAAGTTGCAAAGAACGCCGGCATGTGGGGGAGGATTGTGTTACTCCAGAAGAAAAGATTAAGATTTTGAGGGTAAAATGCATAATCTCTTTTTATGATTGAACCTTTTCTTTATGAAATTAATGATGTGTACAGTAAGCATTCTCCATTTTAACAGGAAAAACACCAGAAATATTTCCTCCCAGAAAAACAATTGTTGAGAGAACAGAGGGAAATAGATGAATTAGTAAATGTCTGTGAGCGCTTCGCGATTCTAAGCAATGTCCCAGATGTAAAATGGCTATCTCGAAAACTGAAGGCTGCAACAAGATGACCTGTAGGAACTGTGGGAAATTCTTCTGTTATCGTTGTAACCAGGCAATTCATGGATATGAACATTTTTGGTAATCTTGATTCATGTGCAAAAATTTTGTGTTCAATTTTGTTTGCACTGATCGAGAAGCTAAAAAAGGTATTTGCTATTGAAGGGGTGGAAATTGTGTGCTGTTTGAAGATCAAAATCAAATGGGAAGAAGATATGGACTGTTTGAGGAATTTAATGATGATGAAGATTCTGATGATGAAGATCTAGAGGAGCCAGAGCCTGAGCCTGAAATTGTATGGGGCCATCCTTGTCCAATGTGCGGCCGGCGGAATGAAAAGGTTAGCAGCAATATCTTCTCTCCTTGCATCTAGAGCATGATACTTCCATAATATATGCTTAGAGTCTCCAAACACTAGAAGTATTTATGCATGAGTTACTCCTGCGCTAGTAAACCAATCGTATGTATAAAGTTAAGTGTAATTTTCCTATCACATCCATTGATGTTTTCATTATTACTGTATCTATTTTTCAATCTAGTCTATATATTTGCCATATGATCACCATAGGCATACATGCACAGCTGGTTCTTGGAAGTGACTTTTCCTTGTAAAAGGGTTGAATGAACAATTCTGATGCATATACTTGCTCTGATCACTTATTAAGCGTGTAAACTTATAAGTGCACTGTAAAGGCATATATTCCTCACAAAATGAAGCAGCATACAATCTACTAACAATCTCAATGCAATGTTGCACTATTGACAGTTTGGCACAAACAATCATATATTGTGCATGGGTTGCCGAGGCCACTATTGCGGGTTATGCCGAAGAGGGTCACGAAGAGCTCAGAACACTATGGACCAAGAGGTTGCCAACAACACACGGATCCCTAGTGATTCCAAATCTTCTTGTACAGTACAGAATCTCCTTGATACATAACATTTTGCTACTTCCAGTGTTAGCATCGAGTTGTTGATCTGTTTCACCAAAATGAGAGGTTTCTCGTTGTAGGACCAATGTGAATTTGCAAATGGAAGGGTTCATTGCATTTAGCTAGGATCGTTGATGTCAAGTAGATGGTTTGGCATTTTATTGAAAATGACCGTGCAGACTGAGGATTCAGTTCGCTTATGATGATGTAGCCATAAGCGACTACTCCGTATTTGAGTCTGAACCCAGAAAGTATGTGGGTTTTCTTGCACTCTGTATTTATTTGATATATTTCGAGCACCGATAGCCTGCAGCAGGTTTTGAACTAGAACGGACAGCCATTTTATCTTGGACTCGGGAACTTGAATATTGTAATACTCACGTCCAATCTATGCTGAAGTACTTCCTCTAAGTATCTGCGTGCTGTGTTGGAACTGGAAGAGGGCCTCGCAAAGTCACATTTTGTACGGCACGGCCCTCGGGTGATTGCCAGCAGCGAAGCTGAAAGTGGGTACGCTCTCGTCGGCTATTTGCCCGGGCGTAGGTGGCAATAGGAAACGGCAAACATTGAACATGCATTGTTCATCCAAGAAATATCAGCTCTTCACCCACTCCTTATTGTAACATTTACAGTTTCCACGTAGCAGATTTATTTAAACATAAAAATGATGATTAGTAGCTTCGTAAAACAGCTCCAGTTATAAACCTGTGGTTCAGTACAGCCTCGGCAATTGGTCGCTTGCGGTAATCCGGATTAAGCATTGCCTGTCGAAACATAAATATTTAGTATCTTGGCTGAACATATGTATCCCGGACCAAAGCAGACCACTGATTCAGAAAGTTCCCTTGTTGGCCAGTGCAATACCGTGTATGATGTGCACAGCAGTATAATTGCATTAGTTTGGTGAACAGATAAGGTTTGACATTGCAGTTAGTGTGATAGAGGAAATACCTGCAATAACTCCCAGCCAGCACCATCCCCTAAATCTAGAAAACTTACTGCTTCTGACAACCGGTCATCTGCCAGACAATACCTACACCAAATTTGAAAGTTGATAAGCGTGTGTGTCTGAATATCATGACTGGTCATCAGATAGAGAAATCAGCACCAATCAGCTTTATCCACTGAACTGGTCTTTTACCTAACAAAAAGGGGGAACAAACTTTCTACGGCTAAGTAACAAGAAGTTTATTTTGTATTATAGACTCATACTCTCTTGCAGCATAAATGTCGAGCCGGAAGGTGTTCTCCAAAAGTCTCTGCACAATCAATCTAAACTATGTCAAGTGTCTGAGTGGAGAATTAGAAAACAATATTCCTCTTACATGAACATGAAGTTAAAATATCCACAATCACCTGCAAGGAAATACCATCCATAATGCCTGCTTCGCAAAATGGAATAAATGCCATGTATGCAACAAGCAGCCCAGCTCCATAACTGTTTAGTGAACCGCATGTAAACTTTGGTGTTCATTTTTGTTGAAGAAAGAAGAACAAGAATACTTGCATGTCATCAGCTATTCCAAAGGCTCGCTTCTCCAAAGGAGTCGATGCCCCAGCAGCAGAGGCTCGACGCCATAGTCCGTCCGACAGCGCTCCAGCCCCCATAGATGAATACCTGTCATTGCCAAAAGGTTTTTAGAGATGACTTTGTACCGATACATAATAAAGGTAGTAAGGGATGGTCCATGCAAATATTACCCAATATCTACAGAAAATGCCAAATCTCGCAGCCTTGGAACCAAGTAGCGTCCCTCTTTCTCCAATGCCGTGCTACATATCGGAAAGTTACACTAATCAGTAGTTAGTCGAACATTGAGAATACAGTGCAGAAAGGAAGCTAAAGAAAATATTCAACATACTTGAGAATAACAGAAGAAGGTCCAAGGCTTTGATGCAGTCTATCATGATTGTGCATGTGGACAAGGCCACTCATGGCACCATTAAGCAACCTAAGAACAAAATATCTCCTTAACTCCAATTTGTATGCTCGATCGAAAGGGTTCCAAAATGGCATCCCCCAGATTGCTCCTTCAATTGCCTTGCGCTAGCTATTTTCGCATAGTCTGCAGCACTATATCTCCCATCATCGCGGAAGGCAAGCCACTGTAGTAAAGCTATGTCAGTCTTGCATGTATTCTGTGAGGAACCACACAGTTGTGTAGTAACTATACCTGTTCTCCAGTTGCTGTCTCAAAGGCCCCTAAAAGAAACTGAATGTTCGCGCAAGAGATGTCACTAGCATCACTCTGTAAATAGAGGCCAAGGGAATAGTTTTGTGTGTGTAAATGTCATGTGTAATATAATAATCCATGCTTGCAGTTTCTGTTAGCAGTTTATGATTTACGTAACCTGAAGAAAAGCATGAGTCCTTAACTCATTCAGTGCCATCAAATCAGCTTCAGAAGCACCGCACGGCTCCAGGGTATACCTTTGTTTCAAATCCTATGTCTTAGCATATTAAGATAGTCAATATATTCGTATACCTATGGCAGTTGAAAGGTATCATAATAAAATAAAGACAAATTGAAAGGACAGAAGTGTATTTCCTATTACAAATAATATTTTCAAGGCACTTCAGAACCAATTTTCAAGGCATGGCATGCTGCTGATTACTAAAGGACACTATGCAACTAAATTTTGCAAAGTAACAAATCCTCACATACCTTAAATACAGCCTGTGTGCCCCTCAATGGACCTTGAACAACTCTTCCTTCATAAAGTCTGGAAAACAGGATGATCAATGAATAATTGGTATGCTTTTACTTTACTATAGTAACAAGTTAGTATCAGTCGGAAGGAAATAACCTAATCGTCACTTCTCCTTCTCCGATATCTTGGATCCTCAACCTTTCGATCTCTTCTGGTGAATATCCAAGACCAAGGTCTTGAATACCAGCAACATTTGAAGGCTCTCCAAATTGAGATGATGAGTAACTAATTCACATGGTAGGAAGTCAGAAAAGGTAAGTGTCCAGTAATCAGTACTACACGAAGAAAAGGAAAAGGTCTATGAATATTGAAGAAACAATTTGTATTTTTTTTTTTTTACTGAGAAGGAGCAGGAACCTTTATTTATTTATATATACTTTTACAGCATATAGCAACCCATAATGATATGAAGTAAGGCCACAAAACATCTGATGGCTCTTTTAACAGCTCTTAGAAGATTGCAATTGTAGTATTGGATGCAATATCATTATCACTACATCATGCACTAAATTATGAGGAAAAAAAAATGTATCAACAGATTTGTATCTCAAATGTCTTTGGATAAGATTTGGTTTCATAACAATCGGAATATATATTGTAAGAGAAAGTAATAGTCTTCGAAAGAGTCCCCTGGATCCTAATTTGCCTTAATCATGTCCCGATCATTTCTCAGGATTGGGATTTGGGCTGGCTAACTTCAAGATCCCTCTTCAACTCCACGCTGTTCATGTCGAAGGGATTCAGCATAAGCAATTAGAAAACTGCAAATGTTGGAAGCAATCCTACACACAAGATGGCTCCAAAGCCGACTCCAACTTCTTAAGAAAATCAGAATGTAACGGCATCACCTGCAACTATTTCTCGGATAAAACCAAAATGGAAAAGGATTCAAGCAATTTTCAGGAAAAAGCTGACCTTGTGATGTTCATGAAGCCATAGCCACCCAAGAATCTGCCCACCTCGAAGTAAGCGGGGTTGGTCATGAGCGCTGCCGAAATCAACCGCAGCGACCGTCGTGGTAGTCGCCGGCTCCACCCACCGGGCTCCGGCGAGGCGAGGAACCGCACAGGCAGAGCTTTCAGCATCGTAGCTGATGGGCTAACACCGGTTTTGCGATAGGAATTGAAGCCATCTCAGCCACAGACTGCGTTTCTGTTGTTTGCCCCTGAAATGAGTTACCCCCTCCGTTAAAATGTGCACTTTTAGTTTTGCTACCAGAAGTCACTAATTTAAAGTTTGATTAAGTTTGTGAAAATAATATTCTTATTTATATCTTTACATAGATTTACTATAAAATATAGTTACAATTAATTTAATATTTTTATTCGATATTATAAATATTGTATATTTTTACAACAAAAAAAAAAAATTGGCAGCAGGTTGCTGCAAGAGGAGTGCAGAAGCTCATTTGTACACATTGGAGTGTCAATATTAGTGGCAACTGTTTCCATGACTTAACTTTGTTGTTTGGTTGGGCCAATATTAAGTTTTGACTGATCAGATTTTGCCTCCAAACCAAATGATGACCTAAGTTTTAGAAGGGCACACCTAAGTTTTAGAAGTGCACTAGTTTTGGTTGGACAAATTTTAAAGCCCAACCAATCAGACCTTAAGTTGATAGTCTTCTTAGCTAAGGAGAAGTAAATTCTTGTTGGACATACATACTACTCCTTTTCTAGGTATTTTTTTCCTTTCTTTTTACTTTTTTTTCTATTTTAAAGTAGATCTTATGAGAACACGTGTCCACATCTTCTTTTTATCAATTCCTAATATACTATAAATAGTTTATAAAAATTCGGTTAAAGCTCAAACATTTTTAATTTCAAGGTTGAGGGAAAAAAAAAAATTAGATGTGTTCTCAATCTCAGATCTGTACAGTATTTCTTAGAACTTTGTGTTTCTTCACTCACTCCCACTATTCTATCAATATCTATGATCATGAGTGTTTTTCTGGATTAAAAAGAACTAGAAAAATGTGATAAGAAGCCTTCAAAAGAGGAACAAGAACAACGAGTAATCTAGTCTCCGATTTTGTGTCTAATTTTCATTTCGGATTTGCCACACATTTTGAGTTTATCTTAGCATTTTTTAGGACTAAGCATCTATTGGTTTTTTGAAAAAAAAAAAAAACAATAAAGCAACAGTGATAGCAGTGGATATCTAGGGCATATTTGCAGGGGCTCGCTCGCCCCGGCCTCCTCCATTGCAGCGGCATCAGAAGGCGTCAGGAGGCGGAGCCGGGGGAGCCCAAAATCGAGCTTCTCCAGCTTCTAAAGAACATGACCATTGCCGGTGAGGGGAGGGGAGGGAGGGAGAGAGAAAAACCGGCTCCCTAGCTACAAGCTAGATGGCGCGACAGTGGCGTGCAGGAGGAGCCGGAGCCGAAGCTCCTTTCGCCAAAGGCCCCTATTCTGAGCTGCCGTGGAGCTGACAGCCTCAGAGCCTCAGAGCTGACAGCCGTACCGTAATTCCAGCAATTTCCGTTACGCCTCAGAGCCTGAGAGGAGAGAAGCTTCCCTGCATTACGGGCGAGTGGTAGGTAGTCCGTTACACTGCTCCCCTAATATTGCAACTCATCTCTCACCGCCACTCACGACTCCACCAGCAGCTACACTCTACTCTCGTCTTCGTCTCCCTCTCATCCAATCCAACTGATCATGCCATTGGCAATGGCGACGACGAAGCTACGAGAGCGCACGCAGCTCAGGCTGTCCGTGCTGCCGCCACCGCCGTTCATGTACCAGGAGCACCCGTTCGGCGGCCTGCCGTCCTGTCCGCCCAGCTCGACCGATCCCGTCATCGACAGCCTCACGGAGATCGAGAGGGTGGGCGTCCTCGGCCACGGCGCGGACGGTACGGTCTACAAGGCGCGGCACCGCCTCACGGGCGCGGAGCTCGTGGTCAAGTCGCTGCGCGTGCGCGGCGACGGTGGCGCCGCTCTACGGGAAGCCGACGTGCACCTCCGCGTGGCCGCCGCGGCGCCCGACCAGCCGCACGTCGTCCGCCTCCACGGGGTCTTCCCGGGGAACCCGGCCGCCGGCAGCGACCAGCAGCTCCTGCGCCTGGTCCTCGAGTATGTTCCGGGCGGCTCGCTCGGCGACGTGCTCCGGCGGTGCGGCCGCCTCCCGGAGGACGCCATGGCGGGCGTGGCGCGGCACGTTCTCTGCGGCCTGCGCCACCTGCACCGCCTCGGCATCGTCCATGGCGACGTCAAGCCGTCGAACCTCCTTGTCGGCCGCCACGGCGAGGTCAAGATCGCCGACTTCGGCGCCAGCCGCTACGTCCCCAGCGCCGGCGGCGCGCACCGAGCGGCCGGGACCGAGGGGACGTGCGCGTACATGAGCCCGAGAGGCTGGACCCCGAAGGTTTCGGCGCGGCCTCGCCGTCGGGGGCCGCCGACCTCCAGCGACGTGTGGTCCCTTGGAGTGGTCCTCCTAGAATGCCACATGGGAAGGTTCAGGGGCTTCGTGCTTCGGGAGCGCGCCGGAGGTGCCTGCGACGGCGTCGTCGGAGTTCAGGGGCTTCGTGCGGCGGTGCCTGGAGAAAGACTGGCGGAGGAGAGCCACAGTGGACGAGCTTCTCGGTCACCCCTTCGTGGCGGCGGAGGGCCGACATGTTGCGCCACCAACGAGTGGCTAACCAACTCCTATGACGAACTGATGACAGTAGAACGCAAAAACACACCTAAATACAGAACTCAACGAACGTGGCAATGGCGAAAATAAAGTCCTAGATCAAGGAAGATGCAAACTAACTGAACATGAGCCCGGCCAGGCGAACTCAGGTTTTGGAGCATATTCAGAGGTGATTAGCTGCAGGTTGGCTGGTAAACACGCAGTTGTTGCAAGCAGATTTGGGTGAATCATCAATGCTACTGTGCTAGGCTGCGAGTTGAGGGAATAATGGCTTGGCTTTGGCTATTCCGGTCCATGTTCAGCTCCAAGTCTCCCATGGTTGTTTGCGCTGTCATACTGTCATTGATAGATCTCAGTTTCAGAAATATATATTCCTTCCGTCATTAATGCACATCATAAACGGAGGGAGTATCATGCATTTTTTCAATTGAAATGCATAAAAAAAAGTAGAATTGAACGCCTAAAACATACTACATTGTTTATGCACTTTTAAGTTGCCACTCTCGCCGGCCGCCGCCGTTTGGCTATGGGTGAGTTCTCTAAAACTTTTGTGATCCACCAGTTTTGGATTGTGTCCTGTTATTTCAGTTGGGAACCGGAATTCCTCGATTCCGTGTTTTTTTTTGTTGATTTACAATTCATTTAACTAGTATTACTCCCCACGTGTTGTCGCGGTTTTTTCTTAAAAATAAATCTATTATACACATAGAAGTGTGTGTTGCCATAGAAATTTAGAGATGTGCGAACACATGGTTGATTTAGGTCGCATGTGTTTAGTTTTTGTGATGTAGTGATTGTCAGCGATCAACATTCTCCTTCTATTTTCTTTTATCTTTTCGCGCCGCTATGTTTCACCGGCATACGTGGAGTGTGTCGAAGACGTATCTCTTGGTTCGTGTTGTGCAGGTGTGTGGAGCTCGGAGATGGTAGCCGACGGCGCAGGTGAAGGGGCCAAGGAGGACGGCCGGGCCGACGGACCGCTGGAGGTGAAGGACGGACGTGAGGCTTGGACCGAGGGACCGGATCGCCGGGCGGCTAGCCATGGTGGTCGACATCCGGGACATCGACGGATGCAAGAGGACGGGCGTGACCCGTCGATCGGGTCAAGACGGCGAAGCGAGCGAGAGCGGGGAGCTCGGATGACTTGGCGACTCGGGCGATCAAGACGGCGATGACACGCGGTCGAGGAGGTTTGGTGGTTTGCCCTCAAAACCATCGGGCGCGGGTTTGGTGGTTTGGGCCTCAAAACCATCGGGCGGCGGGTTTCGGGTTTGGGCCTCAAAACCCGGGCGGACGTTCCGTGGGGACGGAAGGGGCGGCACGTGGCGGCATCGGGGAGGTTGCGTGGATGCAAGGCTACCGATGAGGAGAGGCGCGGTGGCCGTCGGATCGAAAAATATCCAGATCAACCAAAATAGCCCAGGGTTAGTGGTTTGGCTCATATGTATCGGAGGGCAAAATAGGGATGAGAAATAAGGGACCATATATAGAGGATGGCAGCCATCCTCCCCTCTTCGCCTCTTCCATTTTCGTTTTTATTTTTCCCGATTTCTGGGTTCTTTGTTTTAGAGGCCCAAAACATCAAATTGGTGACTTTTTGTGGTGATTTTCGTTGGAGAAGGGAGCTCCAATCCTCCCTGTCGTCTCCGACGATTTGGATCAATTCTCTTACTCTTTGCTGTGATTTTTGTTGAGAGTTGTGGATCTTGTTTGTTCTTCGGTGGTTTTCTGTGTCTTGTGCAGGCTGGCTGCTTTGATTCGGCAGCAGCAGCTTCAGGCAGCAGCCGGTCATCGAGCAACAGGTGGCCAAGGGAAAGGGCGGCTTCCACCTGCAGCGCGCGCGGCCACGCTCGGCCTTCATCCACGCACGGGCACCAAGGCCACGCGCTGCATCTGCTGGGGGATCGATCGATCAGCACGCCAGGCACCGACAGCTGACCAGACTCTACTCCAACCTGCCATCGGGACACGAGCGCAGCAGCAAGCTGGTGTTGTTCCTGGCATTCAAGCCGACGCATCGATCACTTCCTCTTCAAATTAAAAAGGTTGATTTCTTCTCTGAAGTGGAATTGGCCATCGAGTCAATTGATTCATCTTGTGCAGGACTGCTAGATCGAATTCTTGTGTGAAATTCCTAGCTTTTGATAATCTCAGCTTTGTGTTGTTTTTCTGCACCCACAAGGTGTTTGTTGAAATGTCGCAGTAGTTTTTCTCAGTCTGAAACTTTAATTCTACAGCAGTGATTTAGCTCATTCACAGCAGCTTGGTAACTTTTCTTGTTCCCAGTGCACGCCTGGCACTTGCTTTCTGTACGTGATCTCTTTTTGTGATTTCGAGTGGAGGTTGGAGAGTAGAACGTGAGCAGCTACAGCTAGCACTTGCTTCTATTTGGTCAAATGAATTATCTTCTCTTGATTACGTGATTTGATTGCCCTTTTTAATTAATCTATTTCAGTTGGCAAGGAAATACAGTTTCAGCACAGTGCAGCTTCTTAGTTTCTTTTTAGGTGCTATCTTTCAGCTTGCTTCTTTTCGTCCGACATTTGATCGATTGAGCTCCGATTTGAGATCCGGTTTTTGCAATGATTTTCTATCGATTCGAGGATTTTATCTCGAGTGCCTGCATCACAAGTTGACTTAGGCATTTTTAGATTCGAGAACCCACTTCTTCTCGATAGGAGTTGGGTCACTCTTTTCGTCCATCGCTTCGGCGTGTTCGCTTTTGAGGCTAGGGGTTGAGCCGATGACCCAAAATTGAAAAGGAAAATCGAGGCTCCCATTCACCCCCTCCTCGGTCGCCGTTTCGGTCCTTCAAGATGAAATTACAATCGATTGAATTGCCTCTGTCTTGTGCACGATAGGTTGGCTGCCTGGCTTGCTCAATGTCTCTCTATTGTTTTGGTAACTTTCTCTTTACTTTGTACGGGAAAAAAAAACGAAACAAGGGTACTGACCCATGTGCACCCCTAAGTTTTGGCCTTCTGGACAGACTGCCTTTTGGACTCCATACATATTGATAGATATCATATCCTACCAAAAATCCTTGATTCTCCGGTATTTACTAGACCTGTGCATTTGGCGGTAGCGATCTCTTGCGTCTGGTGGGGAGGGGGGCTCTTGGCTCCTCGAGGGCTCGTGCTTAGCGGACGACCGACGACATGTGTCCAGGCATCATACTGCAACATGGATCCAGTAGGAGGGGCCAGTTGCGTGGTTGCAGCGGCCAACCAGGCGACAGGCTCCTAGGAGTCGAAGGAGGTGTCGGCGGCAGCGCCATCCATATTCCATAGTTCTGGGAGAGGCAGGAAGCACACTAAGGACTCTTTTGTGGCGGAAATGGCCGGTAGCCGGCTGCCACACGCGTCAAAATTTGTGGAGGTTTAGTGAATCGGTGGCCATCTAATTGCTACATGCGGCTATAAATAGTACTGGCGCATGTTATCACCGGCGAGTTGACGGTGGCATGCACATAGGCGGCTGATGGTTGTTGGCCTCCTACATGCATGACTGGTAGTGAATGGGGGCATCTTTGATGACGTGGCATAAGGAGGTGCTAGAGAATTAGGCTAGTGGGGTTTGTTCTTAGGCAAAAGCACATTGGTGTTGTCTTATAACTAGTCTCATAACGTAATTTAAGACGACTTAATAGACTACATGTACAATAGTTGTCTTTGTAAGTTGTCTTATACCAACTCGCATTTCCTTATTCTCGTGGAGAGAGTAAAAATAGGATTGTGAGGTGCATGGCGACAACAACTCATACAATGGTAAAATAGTTATCTCATAGTCCTAAATTTTAGCTCACGAGGTAGTTGTTTCACGAAGCAACTACCACCTCATTCTCTCTCACCTCTCTCTTTCCTCCACAATCATCAAAAATCTTACGTGACGATGCATGAGACGACGCATGATCGCTACGTGTAGCAATGTACCTGCTCTTATAGGAGTAGTAGATTTATTTTAAGTGGTTTAGAGATCTCCATCCAAACAGGCAGGCATGCATCGGGGAATGAGGAAGAGAGAGAGCGCGCGCGGAGCATCGCCTGAAGCCTCTCTCAGAGCAAGTATTATTATGGCGGTCAGAAGCCGGCTAAATGTTGATTTGGAGGAGAGAAGAGAGTAGAGAGAGGAGAAACGGTTTGTAAGTTTACCCGGCTTGAGCACAAGAACCAAGAAAGTATGTGAGATAGACAAGTGAGTCCCGTGTATTAATTAGAAAAGAGCTAACTATCAGATAGGTGGACTCGGAAAAAGGTTTGTAAGGAGCCTTACAACCGCGACTCGGGCTGTATTATAATAGTTGTTCTCAGTCGCCTGAAATTTATGAAAGGTGTTGTTTTAACTGTTAAAACACTATAACTATGATTATATTACTCGCAAGGACGTGCCCACTTTGTTTTCTCAGAAAAATACCAACATGGTGTAACTTTGCAGATTTTGTATCCAAGATCTTGGGAGTAGACGTGCACATCAGAAACGAGAAAAAATGTGATGCGCTCTCTCTGTGGTTTCTGATGTGCAACTTCATAGGTAATTATGTTCATCTTATTTATGCTTGAATTCTTTTTATATCAAAAGGCAACACAATGATATGATATCACATAAATCATATTTATGTTTGATCATAGCTACATACGGACACTAAACAATTATAGACAACTAAAATTTATTTTTTTTTCAAAAAAAGTTTTGTTTTTCGTTTTGAAAATCTCAATCTTTTTTTGGGATTCCTGGATTTTAGCTTCCTTTCATATATATATATGCCCATACAACGCGAGCCCGTTGGCCCACCACGCGGCCCGATGACCTACTGGCCCGAGCTGGCACGGCCCAGGGGGAGCAGGTCGTGCCTGGGCTACCACTCAAGCATGTGGTTTGGCACGGGCACGGCCCGCTCCCAACAACGACACAATGGCGGCCCGGTAGCAGGCCTGCTAAGAGGTAAGAGCCTCAGGCCTTAGCCGCCCCCACACCCCCTCCCGTCGCGTCGCCTTTCCTTTGCTGTCCAGTGGGCCAACACGCACGAAAAACGGCTAACAGAGTCGTGCTTGGGCCAAAGGCCAGGCACGAAGTACGCCGCGGATGACCCGTGAGGCACGACGGCCCGTGATAACATGACCCCCATCGGGTCGTGCTGGCACAACATTTTGCAAATAATTTAGGCATAATTTGTATTTTTGGTTTGAAAATAGAAAAACTTTTCAGAAGAAATCACAGACCCGAGAAAATCTGAACCATGTTGGCATAAAGATAATTATCAATTTTAAAATCATGTATGTTACAATATAACTGACAAATAAGAAATCACAAAAGTAATAATTTACTTATGCTAGCTAGATACACTTGTACAAGGGTGTGCCTGAACTCATCCACCTGAAATATGAGGGAAATGATCCTTTTTTTTGATTGACCAAGTAGTAGAGTCAACTAGTAGTAGTTCACCATGGAGCACTTTTGCCTGATCTCGCCCTCATTGCCGGTAAGCACCTCGATGGCGCCCATCTTGACCATCGCCTTTGCGAACTTGGCCTCCCACGCCTGGCCAACGGCGGCGTGGAATGCGACGAGCCCGCTGTCCAGGGGCTGTCGAGCAGCGTCTGGTCGGAGGTGAATGGCACCTTGTGCGCCAGCACGTTCTTAAAGTACTGCTTGTCGAAGGTGTCGGGCGTCACCGTGTCGAGCGGCACCGTCGTGCTGTCCTCCTTGTTGTCCTCCGTGGACGGCGGGCACCGCCGCTTCAGGTCCGCCGCGTACGCCGGGTGGAGGGCCGGGTCCGTCCGCCCCTTCTCTCCCTGGAAGTTGTACAGCCTGTCCGTGAGCGACGAGCAGTGCGAGCGGCCGATGGAGTGCGCGCCGGAGAGCGTGACCATGTCGTCCGCGGACAGGCCCTTACGCCTGAAGTTGTCGATGAGCTCCGCCACGGTGAACCCCGGGAACGGCAGGTTGTCCTTGAGCACCTCATCCTTGACGGACACGCGGCCGTCGCGGCGGCCGGCAGGGACTCGGTAGTCGATGCCGCCGGCGAGGTAAGCCCCGTCGCGCGCGGCGAAGGCGACGATGTCGGCGCAGGAGACGGTGCGCGGGCAGTGCGCCTCCACGATGGCCTTGGCCTCGTCGATGACCTCGAACCCGCGCAGGCTCGGGAAGTTGGCCGGCGAGTGCTTCTCGGCCGCGCCGTATGGCTGCCCTGGCGTGGAGTCGAGCAGGATGGAGGCGTCGCACCCCTGACGAAGCAGTCGTGGAAGTGCATCCGGATGAGGCCCGCGGCGATGCCCGGGTCCCTGGCGACGGCGCGGCGCACGGCGTTGCGCACCATGTCCTCGGCCTGCGGGCACGAGTGCTCGTAGAACCCGACTTGCAGGGGCGGCGACGCGCGCGCCACCGAGGAGGCCGCCGCTAGCAAAGCACATGCAAACACTAGCCACTGCGGCTTCATCATGCTCACTTGCTACCAACCGATCGATGAGGCGATGATCAGTGCAGCTAGCTTCCAACAATGCAGCTCTTAACCTCGCAGGTGCTGAGATTGTCAGCTATATATCTGAGCTGAGCTGCAACAGGGAGAGAACAAACGAGGGAGGAGGAGTGGTGATGGGCTGATGACTAGTGAGTTTCTATTTATACATGTGCATCGTCTCTAATGATCGCGAGATGCAAGCAAGTGTCAGTAGGAAATTACATGTCGTGCCGAGTCTAAGGAGAGACCCGATCCAAGCAGTGGTTTGTCGGCCTTCATCATCAACCCGGCCACTAGGCCAATGTTTAGTCATGAAACAACCAGGCGCATGCTCAAGCTACGCATGCATAGACCTCGTCGACTAGCATCGGTCCACATGAACATTTTCTCCCCGCTGTTCTACAGATCTCGAGGAGCAACCGACGGCGTATTTTTTTTCGCGGACGCGCATGATCGAACATTCATTGGTCAGTGTTGAATTCATATTAGTTTTAATCAGTTTGGTCATTGGTGCGTGCGTGTTAATAACTATATAGGGAAAATCGTCGGAGTGGAAAGGGATGGATCGATTTATATGACCACTTCGCCAGCTGGTCTTGTTCTGATTCTGAAGCGACGAACTGGTAAGAGATCGAGGGGGCGGACAATATTACACGCTGCACATGACATGATGACATGTCACCATCCACCTGACGTTGGCTCAAACTTTTGGAGCAACCATTTGCGTGAAGCATGGGAGCTCGATCTTTGAACAAAGCATGTGCGAGGTCTTGAACTTTGTTTTGATATGGTCGATGGGGCTACACGCGCGCGGTGCCGAGGTGTGCGTTTAAACCGATCAACTGGAGCATGCATCCATGGCGGACTTTTTTTTTTTTTCCTACCCATCTCTTTCGTTTTCGTGTTCTACTTGCACTCATCAGAAAAAAAAAAGGGCCTGCAGCCTGCAGGTCATGTGGAGTATGCATGTACTCCTACTCTGAAAGAATATTGGTTCCAAATTTAGAACAGAGAGAATAATTCTCTAAGTAATTGGATTGTATGCATAAGAATGAGTGGGGTTTAAAAATGCGAAAAAAGATTCTTTGGCAAATGGTTAGAAAAAGGCTACTTGGTTTCACTGAATGTCCCGGCCGCTTTGATGTTTGTACTGCTCCTACTTCTTCCCTTTTAGGCCTTCCCTTTTAGGCCTTGTTTGGATTTAGTCGTATTCGCATCAATCCATGGACTACATCCGAACAAGGATTTATTAGAATAGAAATATGGACCTTTCTCTTTTTCTTTTTTGGGAATGGAACTTTTCATTTAAAAATCGGTTCCGAGCGGACGAGTAGCCGCGCGTCGCGCAAGGACGCGCCATCCGCGCCCATCGTCACCGTGCTCGGTGCTGAGGACGTGCGCCGCCGCCCTTCTCCCCGCCATCGCGCCCGCCGTGGCCACACTCGCCGCTTTCGCGACGACGCCCCCGCACCGTCAGCAGGAACAGCCCGGTGCTGCCGATCCTCGACCTCCTGCTGCACCGTGCCGTGCGCCTCGCTTCCTCCATCTCTCCTCCCTCCCTTCTCCTTCCTCCCTCCGTCTCTCTCTCTCTGTTTCTCACTCGCGTTCTATCATTGACCACCCGTGTGAGGATAGAGAACTGACGGGAGAACAGCACTCATCTTCCTCTTTTCTCTTTCCATGAACGTGGTGTTCGTGAAATATAGAGAGGAGAGGAGCTGTCCACCAGATCGGCTCACACCACGTGAACCAAGCCCATGGAGCAGTGATCGGTCAGGTTATCTGAGTTACTGGACCCGCGCGTCAGCCCTTGCTAAATGATTAGTACACCCGAGGAAGCGCGCACGGGAGGCTGAAAAATATATTGTCGAAATCCAGAAAATTTGTAAATAAACTAGGTATACCCAATACCCTACCCATGAATTTTCACCTCCATTGCTTTCACCCATAATTTTTCATATTTATTTCTAAAGTATATTTCATTTATAAAAACTTATTCTAAAACATTGAAATTCATATCTTCTCCAACCCATCTCCAAATCACTCCATTCCAATTCCATCTTCGTCCGCCGACTTAAGTATTTTCCTACCCCGTGCGTTTATTTGTGGCAGTGATAATAATTTTTGGAAATTTTTCTATAACCGGAAGATGGCCTTTTGGTTTTCAGTGTACGCTTTCTCGGTTGTCCGTAGCAATTTAACACCGGCTGACGTGCGGGGTCTAGTAGGTTGTTAATTTACAGGCAAGCCAGGCCCGTGGGAGTAATCCATTTAGAGGCCGTTCGGCCCAGCAAATTTTGTAAATAAGGCCCAGAATGCCCTTCTAGACTTCTCTAATATTAGGACCACAAAAGCCTGTCCAACCACCTGAGCTCGTGATTTCTAGAAGAACCTGTTAGGCTGGCTGGGCTCACGTTAAGGGTTAGCACGAGCTTAGGCCCTGTTTGGTTGTCCCCTATATCTATATCTATATCTATATCTATATCTATTAATAAATCTATCTATATCTATACCTACTAATACATTCTCAAAAAAAAAAAAATCTATATACCTACTAATAAAGAGAAAAAAATTTAAAGAGAGAAAATTTACGTCAATGCCGCCTAAAATTTCTGTCCGCTCCCCGTTTTCCCCTTTGTTGTAAATCGAGCCGGCGTCGGAGTTCTGGTCGAAGTCTCCATATCCAGCGGCCAGCTGGTCGCACCTGATCCGGAGGCCGCCCTCTGCCCCTCGGCCTGAAGTCTAATTGCGCTTGGAGCCGTGCCTCGCCCGCCCGCTGGATGCGGCGCACGTCGGCGATCCCCGTCCCCCGCCGCGAGGCCCGGCGTTCTGACCGGAAGACCTCTACGAACGGACGTGCTGTCTCGCCTCTCGCCATCGCAGCGCGCCGCTGTCGTCTCTAGCAGCGGCGCAACAAGCGATTCCTGTTCCGCATGCTCTACCTACCTCTTGCCGTCGGCCTTCTCGTTCGGCAATTACACAGGCGGCGCCGGGGGGAGGCCGCGGAACCGTCGTGGCGCGAGAAGCACGGGCGGCGGGGGGACGGTGTCGCGCTGCAGGAGGGAGACGGAGGACAGCCATGCTCGTGGTGAGGCGTTGGCCGCGCGCGGAGGGCAAGACCGACGACGGCTATCAGACAGCGTTGATCACCAGGCGTCTGCTACTGTGTTGCGTATAGCGTGAAGGAGAAAGGGAAGAAATCCAAATTGAAATTCTTTGCTAGGTCCAAATGTAAAAGTGCAGGGCACAATATTTTTTATGATATGGGCTTAATTAATTTGTGAAAAGTTTTGTGTTCACTTTACAAAATTGTTTTCTTTATCTTTTTCGTTATTATTGCATTTAAATATCTAAAAAATTGAATTTTGAGTAGCGAATTATGCCAAACTCTTAGAGATGGAAATTTTTTAGCTTGGCAAGGTTTTTAGAGTTGGCAAATTACAATATTTGCCAAGTTGAAAATAGCAATGTGCTGGAGATGCTCTTACTCACTACATGCTTGTAATTTGAGCCTAAAATAAAATTTAATGTGAAAATTAGTGATTAGACTGCTGATGAATTTTGGATAAACTTTTGGTATCTGAAATTGAGAAAACATAATAGAATAATATTGGTTTACAACTCAAAATAAGGAGTAATTGACTATATATTATATATCGATGTAGACATGGGAGTCAATTAAAAATAAGTTTTGATTTATCATTTTATATCTCGACAAAGGTGATCTATACAATTAAAGTTGTCCAATTAATGTATTTGACTCTCCCGGTGAGTAATTGACTATATATTATATATCGATGTAGACATGGGAGTCAATTAAAAATCAGTTTTGATTTATCATTTTATATCTCAACAAAGGTGATCTATACAATTAAAGTTGTCCAATTAATGTATTTGACTCTCCCGGTGCAACGCATGAGGCATGTTTTGCTAGTTATAAGCCTAAAAGTGAAAAAAAGTGGCTTATTTTACCAAACATCCTTACTTATAAATCATCCCAACTTATCTATACCTACTAATAAAAGAGAAAATTTCTACCGCTTTTTTTTCACCATCTTTTCTTTCGCCTCTTCTTTTCCAAGTCGGACGTCCTCTATTAATCTATTATTATGTGGAGGGAGTACTAATCCTATTCGTATACGATGAGGGTGAAAGAAAAAGAGGGTGAAAAAAAAGTATGTGAATTTTAAAGAGAGAAAAATTTCTGCCGCGTTTTTTTTCACCATCTTTTCTTTTCGCCTCTTCTTTTCCAAGTCGGACATCCTCTATTAATCTATTATTATATGGAGGGAGTATTAATCTTATTCGTATACGATGAGGGTGAAAAAAAAAAGGGTGAAAAAAAGTGGCAGACTAATAGAGAAAAAAAATTACGTTTTTTTTTTCACCATCTTTTCTTTCGCCTCTTCTTTTCCAAGTCGGACGTCCTCTATTAATCTATTATTATATGGAGGGAGTACTAATCCTATTCGTATACGATGAGGGTGAAAAAAAAAAAGAGGGTGAAAAAAAAAAGTGGCGAAATTTTCTCTCATTATTAGTAGGTATAGATTGGTGTCCCTTAAATATTTAATATTTTCTTTTTACCCGTTGTAAACGCACGAGCATATTTCTTTAGTAAGTTATAATTTGGTACACCACTACTTATGATTTATAAGTCACCCTATATGGCATGAGGCCCACAAATTTTCTACCTTTTGACTAAATAAGACTCACTCGACTTGGTTTTCGGTCACGACTTATAAGTCGAGGGGACTTATGGGAACCAAACAGGGGCCTTATTTCTAGTGTGGTTCATGTACTAGTAGTATATATCATGTCGTGTCTTTGTGCAGGCATTATGTAACATCTTAGTGACAGTCTCATCACTAACTGACGTGGAGCTTAGCTCACCTCTTAATTTTCAATTAGTTTGATGAAAATATTCGAAAAATCGAAACCATATGCTACTATGCTTCCGGTTACTTGTCGTCAGCTCGTTTTAGCTTGTTCTCTCCCAAAGAATACTATTGAATAGTCGAAATTAGCTGGCTTATAACTCGGCAGAACTTACCGGGGCACTTCACTATCATCGAGTAACATGTGGTTTCTTTTTATAGTACTAGCAAGACGTAAAAGAAGGAAGATTAAAGATGGCAGGCAAATTTACATAAAGAAGAAAAACAAACAAAGTACGAAAAGGAGATGAAAGAAAGAATGGCTAATGAAAAGACGGGGAAAAAAAAAGGTTACATCGCATTATCAAAAGCAAAAGGGTTCCAAAGCATAATCAGAGCCCGGTGATGATTCACAAAGGACATCATATACATGGCCGGTAGAAGTGGTAGTAGGACTCTCGGATGAGCAAGCGCTTACATCACCATGACGTCATGTTCTAATATGCACACTGCACAAACCAAACAACACGACGGCGGATGGATGACACTTCCTCGTCGCCTCCATCTTTCAGACTGGACAAACTACTGCAGACTGCGGTGCAGTGTCCCATAGTAGAGCAGCTAGCTATATCTGCGTTAAACGCTGTTTAGAAGAGTGCTAGTATGTGTTTTCTTTGGATGGTTCTGTATGTGCATTCTAATTGACCTATAGACATAGTATGCATCAAACAAACTACTTGAATTTGATGCATCAATCAAACATCTCCAAGAACCAAAGATGTTCGTTGCTCTGTCCTCTTGTATAGTAGTCCATTGCTGACTGAATTCTGAAGGTAATATATCAATTAACCTCGTCCGTCCGATCAGATCAGATCGTTCTGACAGCCTTCGATATGAACGGGACGGAAGTCATAGGACATCGGCAGATGGTTCGGCGGTCTGGAAGTAGGTGGAGACTGGGTCCCCTCCAATTCCCCGAGTGGGCTGAAGCCTGTGTGATGGTCCAGTAGGTCAAGGTGGGCCTGAGTATCCTCCGTTGGGCCCCACAGGCCCAGCTCCTTCTCCAAATTCTCCAACCACCAATCGTTCGCCGCCGATTCCTCTGCTTCGCTGGTGCTGAGACTGACGACGGCGGCGCCCGTACATGGCGCTGTTGCATCGCCCCCTCCTGAGGCGTCCGGCGCGCCAGCGCTCTCGCCGTCGATGAGGCTCCAGATCTCCGGCTCGATCTCGATCACCGGCAGCTCGATCGGTTCCTCCACGCCACCGCCGACGCACGTCGTCAGGGAGGACGAGGAACACGGCGACAGCATTGGCTGCGCCACGGGGGCGCGTCCACCAGCATGTCCGAGACGTCGATGTCTTCTAGTCGGAGGAAGGACACGTCGATCGCTTCGTCGGGCTCCCTGCTTGTGCCGCACTGGTCGCCGCCGGAGTTGTCGCTGCCCCCGGAACTGTTGTGGGTCGTCGTGGTCGTCGAGGAGGACGCCGACGACGAGGCCGCAGTGGCGGGCGTGCCGGCGTCGCTCTTGTCCGTCGCGCCGGCCTTATGCTTCTCCCGCTGCGTCACCTTCTTCTTCAGGTGCGTGTTCCACACGTTCTTGATCTCGTTGTCTGTCCTCCCAGGCAGGCAGGCAGCGATCTTAGACCATCTGAAAAGGATCAAACAAATCAGTCTCTTATACCAATATATACTACGCAAGAACCTCAGATGACCAGATATCAACAGCAAGGATCGAGTCGAAGTTCGCTGTCACAACAATCCACGGCTTATAATCTCCTAAAAAGAAAACGATCGACGGTTTAACGCTTACTTGTTCCCGAGCAAGCCGTGCAGCCTTATGATGGTCTCCTCCTCGTCGACGGTGAAGTTCCCGCGCTTGAGGTCCGGCCGCAGGTAGTTGATCCACCGCAGCCTGCAGCTCTTCCCACACCGCAGCAAACCTATATCCATCCAGACAAAACAAAAGACATCGGCGACAGGATCAGCAAACGCCACGAAGTGACTGGACATCTCTCCTCCTCTGCTTCCAGCAGCTCACATTTGATTTGCCATGTCCATCAACTAGCCTACGTACCTGCTTGCTTGGGCAGCGCGCGCCAGTTGGCGTGGCCGTGCTTATGGATGTAGGCGATGAGGCGCATGTCCTCCTGCGGCGTCCAGGAGCCCCTGTTGAGCCCCACCTTGGCGCAGCACGGCGCTCGCCCTCGCCCCATGCCTTGCCTCTCCCTGCGTGTTCTTGGTTCGCCTAAGCTGTCGGCTTGTCACCGCTCCCGGGTTCTGGTTGGATATGATGATGCAGAGCACGGCTTGGCAAGGGGCAGCATGGGGGTATATATGCGCAGTGCAGGCGGAGACGAAGACAGGGGAGACGCAGTGCAGGCGTTAGACGACAGGTAAGGTGACAAGCCAAGCAGACAGCGGTGTCCGTCCCCTACCTATCTTACCTTTGAGACTAATTGCGCTTACCAAACCCCTGTCTCAGGAAAGCAACCGCCCAATGGAGTGTGGATTGAGGGAGAATGAAGGCGTTCGTGGCTCAGATTACTCAGCGAGGGCCTACAGGGACTGGTGCTAATCAGGACATGCCCTCATTTTGGAGTTAGTAGGACTGGTGATCTTACACGTGTAGGAGCTAAGGATAGTCTTAAGCTGCTAATGCTTATAAACAAATTAGTGTGAGAACTTTTTGGAGTAGTTGAAGAAAAAAAAAGTTAGACTTTCTTCAGTATTCGATTGCAGTGTGCATATTCAAGCATATCCTCTACTATTGTATTTGGAATTCTATAGGATAAATAACGCGCATGCGCGTTTGTAATCCAATAACTTTTTATTACTTCAAAAACAAACTCAGGCTTATATATTATATCTGATTCGGATTGCTCGTACCAGGTAAATGTGAACCTGAGCTGATAATCTTCTTTTAGCGGAATTGATTTTTTTTTTTTTTTTTTTTTAAGCGGAAGGGCTGATAATAACCCACTATAATCGAGCTTATATAAGAAAAAAGAGAATGGTTAGTTCACGGAGTGGTGACACCTGTAACAACTACTTCCTCCATTCTAGATACTTGCTGTGGACTTATATACACACTTCAAACATAGTGAGGTAATGTGCACATTTGATGAACATAAGGGCGCACCATCTTAAACCAATTATGGATTTGCCCAGAGACTATTCACTTCATACCTAATATTTACTTGAGTTGCTGCTAAGGGTTTTTACATGGTTGGCCTTCACTTAATGTCATTTGTTTAAAATGCATGAAGACGCTGAAAAGCATCCGGTTCATGTCAAGATAGCATAAGGACTGTTGCAAGCTCACTCATAAAGAACTCATGGGCTACAATTGAGTACACAACCCATGGATGACATCACCGTGGAAAAACCACCACTGCCCCTATAGAGGAGTACACCGGGCCAATTGGTCGAAGGTGAGATTTTTTTTTGTTTTGAAACATGGTCGAAGGTGAGAATTAACCGGCGATAATTAGCAAATCAAGAAGGAACTCCCTAGAATCCTACCCCTTCTAGTGTATATGGTGGGGTCTTGATTGGTACCTATCTCATCCCTTAGAACCTAAGCAACTACACTGGAGCTCATCATATGGCGAGCAAGCGATACAAAATCTATCATACACTAGACTTAGGAGACCCCGACCTTGTTCGGGCTTGGTCTTTTGAAACCGGGCCGGGCTGGGCTGATTTTGGCTAGGCGAGGTCAGCCCGGCCGTTCGGCGAGGCAAGGCCTAGTCGGTTCACCAGCCAAAGCGGCCGAGCACCACACGGCCGACGCTCCCATCTAAACCGGTATAAATACATATATATGTCCCGTGTGGTATCCTCTTGATCTATTATGTGTGACGCGACCCTAATCACAATCGGTGGTAAAAACCCATAGGTCGGCTCTGTCATGCATTTCCCATGCCAAAAAAAGTGGCACCTTTCGCTAGCTAGTACATATAGGATGATGAAGAACAATCCGAAGGAGTTGAAGCAAGTATACGAGGAGCCCTACCATAGGGGCCTAAGATCATATCTCGTTTCTATATTGTTAACCTACTTTCATAGCCAATGATCAATATTAAGTCAATGTAATCAAACGGGTGGGGAAAAACAATCTACCTACTCGTGTTATCAAGTCAACATAAGCAACTAATCAAATATATATATTTTTTTGAGAAATTCGGGGACGAAGAGTCCCACCTTTTCATTAGCCACATATCCGGAAGGGTTGGCTCCCGGGGTGGGCGGGGCACGGGGCCCTTGGGGTTTTACCAATTACAAGCTCCAAGGAGCAAAAGAACAACAAGCAAATTGAGAGAGAGAGAGGTTTTACATCAAGGTTAAGGCACTCCAAAACTCACGTACATCGACGCTTTCGCGGGATGCGACACAACCAGAGGTTTGCCGAGCTCTTGCAGGCTGCTACGACACGATCGACGCTGGGGGGAGGTGCCTGAAGACGACATCGTGGCGGTGCTTCCAGAGTTCCCAGCAGAGGAGTAGTAGTAGGCTGGGGCTGCGCCGTTCTTTGGCGTTCAAGCGGCGTCATTTGTTTCCCATAGTCGCCCCCCCCGGCTATGTTGTCGGGGTTCCACCCGATCCGACTCCGAAGCTTTTGGCGAACACACACCCGGAGATGATGTGATCCGCATCCTCACCGCTTCCATTGCAAAGGTCGCAGAGATCGAGTCAAGTATCTTCTTCTTGATGAGGTTGGCCTTACACTGAATACGGTTTTGAACCAAGAGCCGGGGAAAAGAACTTCACGCGGGGTGGTGCAAAATTATTCCGCACGAAGGAGAAGAAGGGGGTCTTGTGGTCTCCTCTAACCGAAGCCTTGTAGATCAGGCCTGCGGCCAAGCTGTGCCCCTTCTTGGTCAGGCCACACACCCGGACATCGTCGGTCTTTGGTAAGGTGAATGTCGCGAGCGGGGTTGTGAGATCATGGAGTTCGGTGGCCGCCCGTGTTGTCAACCGAGGCTGCGGCAAGGAGGGGAGGCCGGCGGCCACGACGTCTCGGACTGCCTTTTTCTTCCCGTAAAAGTGACTATGGAGCGAGGGGAACCGCTCTCGCCAACGGCCGGTCGCACACCCATCGATCGTGCGGAAGGATGTGGATGCACCATCTCCCACTTCCACTCGGGAGATACCCCCGGTATGCCGGGCAAGAGTCCACGGAGAGCATCGGTGCGCCCCTTCGGCATCCCCAGACAAGTCCGCCAAGCAAATCATTTATCGTGCCCACGACGCCCACGACGATTCTTCCGGATTGTGAAGTCGGTGCAGGAGCTTCAGGAGCAAGCACGCATTCTCGCACTTCCAACCGCGTCTCGATTCCCAGTCCCCCATCTTCCTTCTCGGCCGGCTTTGTCCCACGCCACTAGACACTGCGCCCGGAGACCTTGTCCGAGCACGCCCACGGGGAAGGAGCGACGCCCCGCGAGTCCGGGGCACCTCGGGACGCCGATCGAAACGGCGGGGCAGCCATTGCATACGTGGGGAGACCATCGTAAGCGGCATTGATCGGCACCACTCGCCCGGGGGTTTAGCGGCGCCGCCTTCCATCCTGCCGGTATCCGTCAACTTTAGCAATCAACGGGCGAACGCAGACGGTCTCGGCTTGGCATTTGACAACGGCAGCCCCAAAGTACGTGCGGGGAAGGTGTCCCGTTTGCACTGCAGTATGTCAATCACCTTAGCCACGACATGGTCCTCTACATGCATTGGAACCGTACTTTTATGGTAGTTGATCTTCAGTCCCGTGGCGTCCGCGAACTGATCAAGGCAGTTTTTCAGACGTGTCACATCCTCCTCTGCGTGGCTCGCAGCAGGATGAGCGTATCATCCGCATACTGTAAGACGGGGCAGGGGGTATCTTCCAGGGGGTGTCGCACTGGAGGGGCCGATTTCTTGATCATGACTTGGAGCACATCAGCCACTAATAAGAACAGGTAGGGGGACAGCGGGTCGCCCTGTCGTAGCCCACGCTTGCAAGTGATCCAAGGCCCTGGACATCCATTCACTAGCACCGCAGACCGAGAGGAGTCAAGAAGGTCCTGCATCCAGCGCAGCCAAGTATCTGGGAAACCCCTGACAGTAAGTATCTTCATCAAGCCTGACCAATCCACCGAGTCAAATGCTTTGGCAAAGTCTAGCTTAAGAACAATGGTTGGGGCCTTGCGTTTGTAGCAGACCTTTGGACCAATTCGGTCGCGTAGACAAAGTTTTTCGAGATTGATCTCCCCTCGCAAGAACCCGTGCGATCAATGTCAATCAACCTTGCTATCTGCGGTTGTAGTCTTGCCGTGAGCACTTTGGTGAGTATCTTGATGGGGCGGTTAGTAGCGAGGCGGCCCTGAAAGAGTTCAACGTCGTGGCCCCCGGGGTCTTGGGGATGAGGGCGATGTGTGCTCGGTTGACCCTTTGCGTGTCCACGCCCCCGGCATGGAAGGCATTGAGGAACGCCAGGATGTCCGTCTTCACTGCGGCCCACGCCGCCTTGTAGAAGCTCGGCCCTATTCCATCTGGGCCCGGAGCGCTGGTGGGACACATTGCCTTGAGCGCCGCCAAGGCTTCAGCTTCGGTGAACGGGGCCGTGAGGGCATCGGCATCGGCGGACTCCATATCGTTGTACAATGCACCCAGGTCCAGGGCGCTCGACACCCCGGTGCTCCTGCCCAGGATCTCTGTGTAGTAGGAAGTGGTGGCTGCAACTTTGTCCCCATGAGTAAACAGCTGCTGCCCATCCACCTCAAGCATCTGCATACGGTTGTGGCGGAGCCGCCTGGACGCCCGAGCATGGAAATACCGGGTGTTGGCATCCCCCTCCTTCAGAGCTCTGCATTTCCCCCTCTGTTTCCACCACGCCGCCCGCTCTTGAATAATTTGTACAGCTCGCTCTCGGCATGCTTTTCTGAGAGTAAATTCTCCTGCAGAGAGCGGTCGGCGCTCCTCATAGAGATCCATTAGTAGCACAATGAAAGAACAGGTTGTGTAAAGCATAGGAGGGGGCGGCGACGCTACGTGCCCCGGGACCGCGCCGCGCGACGAAGAGAGCCTTGCCGCGAGCCACGAGTGCCCGCTGTGGTGCTGGTATGGGCAGGAGCCGCGCCCCAGGCCGCGACCACACAGGGGAGGAAGGTTTGATCCTTGAGCCAAGCATTTTTGAAGCGAAAGGAAGCAGGTTTGGGGATTGTGGTGGGAGCAGCGACAACCAGGGGTATGTGGTCGGAAGTGACACCAACCCTCGAGGTGAGAGGCGTTGGGGAAGGAGGAGCCAAACGCGATGTTGTGGAGAGCCCGGTCTAGCCGGGGAGGGTGGGGCTGCCGACGTTTGTTACTCCGGTGTACAACCGGTCTAGGAGGGGAAGCTCCAAGAGCGAGAGAGTCTATGGTGTCGTTGAAGCGGGAAGCAACAACACTTTTAAAGCCGGGGTGTTCTTTTCACTCGCGTCTCGGGTGATGTTAAAGTCGCCTACAAGCAACCACGGCACGTCGTCATTCACCTCAATGGCCGCTAGATCCGAGAGGAAGGCGTCCGTTTATTTGTGATCCGCAGGGGCGTAAACATTGGTGACCGAAAAGGCGTAGTTGGAGGTCGTCGAGCTAAAAGGGGACGGTGAGCGTGTAGCGCCCTCGAGCGGGCACACCGGCGCGGACCACCGACGGGTTCCAGGCCGTCACCATCCCACCCCGGGACCCGATCGCGGGGGGAGAACGCGAAGTCGAGAGGTTAGCGGGGAGGAAGGATCTCCTTTCTCGCGCATCCAAGTGAGAGAGCTTCGATTCCCGGAAGCAAGCGATGTTAGGGTTAACTTGGACGACCGCGTCGCGAACGAGATCGCACTTGCTTGGACTGCCCTAATCCTCTAACGTTCCAGGAAAGAACCACGTACTCGAAGCGCTTTTGATTCATGGGGGAACGATTACAAACACCGGCCGGACTGCGTCGAGGCAGTGCAAGGCAAGACAACACGAGACACGGACAACAACTAGGGGGCACGCAGGCCCGGGGCTCCTCGTCGGCCGGGCGGCGTGAGCGCACACACACGACTCACTAGCACTAAGGTAGCCACTAACCCATGAGGCGCACAGGCACGTGGTACACGACTGCACACCGACGGGCGCTAAACTACCATGACTACGAACGAGGATGGGAGCGCTTGAGGGACCTGGGAGCGCACGGACGCTTGGCGCTGCACCGCCTGTCGCCGGTGATCTTCATGGGCGCACTTCCGAGGCGCGCAGACACCGCCACCGCCCGGCGGTTGGAGCAAGACAGGGCGGCCAGACCGGGCCGGGCGGCTCAGTCCGGCGGGCCCGGCTTGTTCTTCTTCTTGGCAGCTTCCGGCTCCTTGACATGTTTGCGGAGGTTGTCCGAGCAAGCGGCCAAGCTCTCACGGACCGCCTTGCGCCGCATCGCGATGTCCGTGGATCAAACGGCGGCAGGTTCCTTCGCCGGCCGGGAGCTTGAGCGCCGGGGCCGGCGGCTTGGGCGACGCCCCCTCACGCGGCCGGGCCGGGGTGGCGAGGCGGGAGAGGGGCGGCGGGGCGAGGCGGAGTCCGGGGGCAACCGGCGAGGGTGGCGGCGGCGGTGGTGAGGGACCTCCCGCCCCGGTGCCGGCAGAGAGCGAGGATGCCGGAGGCGGGGCCGAGAGGCATCAAAGGCGCGGGGAGCGAGCCCGCGGGCGGGAGACGAGTGGAACGCCGGCGCTCGGGCGACTTGCATCGGCTCGAAGGCCATCCCCGGAACCGGAAGGCGGAGCCGGGCGGGTGGCGCGCGTGGCCCGTGGGGGACCCCGGGGCCGGGGACCGGCGGCCGCGGAGGCTCGGTGGGGGTAAAGGCCCATCCGTTGGCCCAGCGGGGAGGTGGGCGCGGGAAGGGCGGCGGCGGCGGCCCGAATCGTCCATTTGCCCGACCTGCGCCAAATCTTCGGGGTTTCCACCGTGAAGGCGGCTGCCGAGGGCCACCGGTCGCCGTCGGAGTTTCAGGTAGATGTCCTCGCGGGGGCTTGGCGTCGGTCTCCTGGCAACGCGACCACCCGCACACAAGAGTAGTCGGGGTCGTCGCCCGGGGTTGTCCGGGTCGATTTCGACGACCGGACCGGCGCCGCGAACGCGCCGCCTTGATCCCCCGCCGAGTGGTGCTCCGGGAAGTCGGCAGAGGAAACCGCCGCCAACCACGGAGGCGAATGGGGAAAGCGGTGGCAGTGGCGTCCTCCGCCCGCTCCATGGAGATGCGCCCACCCGCGTGGAGGATGGGGCAGAGCGCGGCCACCGTGTCGCGGTCCTCCTGCGAGTCGAACCGCGGAGGGCGTGCCCGCGACGAGGTAAACATGCGGTAGTGAACCCGGCTCGCCCACGTAAAAGATGGCCGGCGGATAAACGGCGCGCTGGGCGAAGGTGGGTGCATCCTCATTGAGGAAGACATACGCCATCCTCGCCGCCTCGCCCCATGTCGCCGGGAGGCATCCGAGCACGGGTGGAGGCCGGGGCACCATCCTCGCATCGGGAGGGGACCCCGTCCGAACGGAGAGCCGTCGGAATCGACCTCCTCCTCGCTGCCAGAGTTGGCACCCCACGAGAAACCGTGCCCCTAATCAAATATTTAACTACTATTTCAATGGTCAATAACTATACTGTTAGGCATGTCATGGAAACTATTTGAATACCACTATTTTGGCGACAATACACCTAATTTACTACTCTAGTCCAGTTGATTGTTAAGCCCCATTCCAAAATTTCATATCACAAGCCCCACATTTTCAAATCACAATTCAAAAGAAAGAAGAAGTACCAATTGGACCTCATTCCTATAGCAAATCTGACAACAGCGGTAAAGACCGAGAGCACGCCTAGTTAAAAAAAATATAGCAGCGGTCATCAAGCAAAAGTCGTTCCAAGTTTACTGTCACTGTAATTTATAAGCGATGACTATGGACTTTGCTGCATAGTCATGGTGTGCACTGATCCAGTCGTATATATGGTCTGAACTCTGAACCACCAGTCCCTTTCGAAACCACAACCACATAAAAGCTCTCAAGTCTTTGAGTTGGGGTAACCAATACTCGACTAGTACCCTGTTGCTGTTTTACCTTCTCACACCTAACCCTTGACATGCTTCCAATTGATTTGGCACCTATAGGGAATTCGTCATGCGCCTATTTAGGGACGCCATAGCTGCCTTTGGTCACTGTCTGCTCATAAACCTTTGCACAGTTGCAGAGGTCAGGGCCAGGAATCAGAAGCTGGCTTTAACTGAAGTATCCTTGGTAAGTTTCGTTCAGGTCCCCCTACCTATACCATCTGATTGACGTTCTAGCTAACCTCGTTGTACGCCTGATCAGAACAGGCCAAGCCTGGTCTGGTTTCGATTGATGAACTCGATCGTAGCAACGAAAAAGACCTTGTCCCAGCAGGTACGACAAAATTAACGCATGCGTCGGTATCTGCATCCCAAATACTTCCTCCATCTCAAAATAGATGTCACTATGAGATGCGATGCGGCCAAACTTTCTCAACTTTCGGTAGGTTTGTAAAAAAATACGTCGCAACATTTAAATCTCCAAATAAATTTGTTAAAAAAACTAGACTTAAAGATATTTCGATGATACTAATTACTTAGCATAAATATTTACATATTTTAATATATAATTGCTGTCATTTTGAAAAGGTTGACTTTTTCGAGAAAACGAGAATGACATCTATTTTTAGACGGAGGGAGTAATAAAATAAAATGCTCAGTTGTACTGATTCAGTATTTGGGAGGTACTTGCAGGAAGAAGACATGCATACACACGCAACAGAGCTGGTGGCCTGTCAGACTTGGTATTTCTGGAGTGTGCGTATTAACGACATAACCTGTCTGATAGAAATGGTTCAAATGATTTGAATAATAAAAGCAATTTAAATACGTATTGTATGTCTAATGTGTAGTACATTTAACCATGTATATAATTCATACATATGGAAGTTGAACTCTTCCTAAGTTGCGACTACATCCTCCGGCCCGGAACTGGATGATGCTTCCGACGGCCAAAATGATGTAATTGCAAATCGATCAGTTAAGCTGTTGCTGTTTGGAAGCGTAGGTGAAGCCATTTCAGTTATACTAGATACATGTGAACGGACAAGGAGGACGTCAGACATTTTGCATCGCTACGTACGCAACTTTGTACTACGCTGTACTGCAGTGACAATAATGCACAAAGATACGATGCTCCTTTAATTTGCAGTTTGACCTTAAAGTCTATTCATACGTAACCTGCTCCCTCCATCCCTAAATATATATCGTTTGCGCATCTTAAGAAGTAAATTTGACCAAATATATATTAAAAATATAAATATTGATATGGTATGTAATTAATAGCATTGGAAAGGCGATCTTTGATTCTAGTTTTTAATAAATCTAAGATATAAATGTTGCACAAATCGAAGTTAAACTTGTTCACGTATATTAATAATGATATATAGGGGTGCAAATTGGTGACAACTAGTGCTCCAAACCGCTTTAGTTCAATTATTTTGTACTAGTTCTTCAAATTTTTAAAGAAATAGTATAAATTTTTTTACCCTTTGCACCCGTAATAATATACTTCCTCCATCATAATTTGTAAGTCGTTTGACTTTTTATCCCCAAATTTGACCCTTCGTCTTATTCAAAAATTTGTGCAATTTTTTTTTTTGTTGCTTGCTTTATTAATAAAAATTCTTCAAGACTAACTTAAATTTGACTTATTTTGCATAATTTTTTTTAAATAAAACGACCGGTCAAACTTAAAGTAAAAAAAGTCAAACGACTTAACATTTGGAATGGAGGAAGTACTACTTACCTAGGGACAGAAAAAGTATACACACACTCCCTTTTGTTTCGAAGCAGACACGGCCTCATAAGGTTGGAACGATCGACCGATGATCGTCGTATATATACAAATAAAGATCCGAAACACTTGGGTAGGTTCACCAAGTTGATGCAACGAGCGGAGATATACTACGATCGTCGATGCTGAACTCTCGAATCATGCATGTCGACCGATGTGAACTGTACACACTACACTGAGATATTAGCACTATGGCTTGTCCACTCGCATCATAAATTATTACTTATCTGTTTCCCTTTGCCTTTTCTTTGTAGCGTGCACGAAGGATATATATGGGTGGTCGACAAATTAAGCCTCAAAGCAGGCCAGGCATAGGCACTGTTCGGATAGACAGGTTCCACGGTCACGATTGTCTCTGAACCCTGCGCTCCTGTTTATCATCATCAGATACGCAGGGCAGACAGTCGATCGCAATAGCTCGGCGGCGCGTTCCATTCAGGCTGCAAGCTGGCCGGGCGGCGTGGCGATTCGCGCCGTGGCTTGCAGGACGCACGCGCGTGGTCTTACCGCAACCGCAACTGCAAGCACGGGACGGGACGATCATTGGAGCCCCGGGGCGTCCCTCCCAGCTTGCGAGTCGCAACGCGAACACAGCCAGAAACCACGCGTGCTGAGAGTGTTGACACCCAAATTAGTCCTATGCTAAATTTGGAATGAGCAAAATATAAAATAAGTGTTCATGCATGGACCACGCTATTTTATGAGAAGAAAAGGTGTTAAAAGATGTGCAAAAATAGAGTCCTAAAAAAAGGTGTCAAAAGATGTCCTAAAAATTCTCGCGGAGTAGAAAAATCACCTACGCCGGACGGTTTGGGATTGCTCGAGTCGCGTCCGGCGACCGCCTGGCGCGTCCGGCGCCCGGCCGCATCGCGCCGCCAGAATGCGAGCTTTCTAGACCACGTCCGCGCCCGCGCTGGCGTGTCCCGGCGCGCGCTGGCGCGTCCGGGCGCGTCGTCCGGCGCGGCGTCCGCGCAGAAGTTCAAAAATAGGGTCCGATTGCATGGCTCTGGACGGACGCGTCCCGCGCGGCCCGGCGCATGCGCCCGGCGCTGTTTAAAAATAGGGTCCGTTTGCATAGCTTCTTGGACGCGTCCGGCCGCGCGCCGACGCGTCGGCCCTTCTATTTCGGGCGTCCGGCGCTGTTCGCGGTCTGCGCCCGAGATTTTCCTAATTCGAACCGATTTTATTTCGGGTTGGTTTTGGAGAGTCCACGATGTTTGGGAACGTTTTGGGCGTTTTCCTAAAAAGGATAAGACCACCCTCCTCTATATAATAAGAGGTTCATGGCCGATTTGATCCCATCTACATCCAATCGACAACCAATCTATCTCCCCGTCCCGTTTGTAGGTCATCTTCTTCCTTCAACCCCTCTACGTTCTTTGTTCGGGCGGCGAACTCCGCGTTCTTCGTCGGCGTTCTAGGCGGCCACGCCGGTCCTAGAGCACCCCTCGCGTGCGCCCCGCCGACGGGTCTTCCCGGAGGTGCGTTCGGAGGTTCTCTCAGCCGTCACCGAGCTCTCTGGCGCTCCTACCGATCCCTAGATCGGTTTGGGCTGCCACGCTGAAGGTTGTGTGCAACCTTCGTGGACGTCCAAGGCGCCTCGGTGTGTGTTGGTGTGAAGCGGTTTCGCGTCAACAGAGAGTTTGAGACCGATCCGGCGATCCGCTTAAGTAGTTGCGCCTAGAGTTGGACGAAAAACTCGTAGCTCGTTAGTTTAGTTCACTCGCCTCGTTCGCATCGCATGCAGGCGCGATACGATCGAGCTCGGGCGATGGGCGATGCCGCCCACGGCTCCCCTAGCGCTTAATTAGCCAATGGCCGGACGAAACGCACTGCACGGCACGTCCCGCTCCAGTCGGATAGAGTGGTGCCCTCGGATGAATACATAAGCGAACCCGTGTAAATAATAATCGTGAAACATCACATATATATCCCCTTCCTGAGTCCTGTAGACATTACGTGTAACTACCCTGCACCTGTAATGCATGTGAACCACGTCGCACGCCAAATCCCGTCCTACTAAGCGCATTGACTTATTTCTTGTCGGATGCGATGCGCGCGTTTGGTCCCGCTCACGCTCCAAATTCTGCGTTCCGGGCATTCAGGCTTATCACAGTCAGCCTCTCACCTGTGTGTCCACGTCATGTCGACCTCTAGGCTACAGCCTACAGCTACATGCACACATTTTGCTGGTAAAACGGTGCTGTGAGAGAATCACTCGTAAGTCGTAAACTCGTAATCATTATTATTAGCTTCTCAAGTCATCGAGAGCCTCATGTGTATCTGGCTGCAAATTGAATATGGCTGATGACGACCGAGAATAGTCACAAACTCGGATGTCTGTTTTCAGCTGATAGTCCAACTGCTCGGCCTCGGACGTCCGACCTGTACGCGCAAGCATCTCGAGACTCTGAATGGGAGGCAGCGGCCAGGGCCAAGCTGCCGAACCATTCATGTACCGTGACACTGTCCGGCTGTCAGCACTCCGCACCGTATCCGTTTCCAATGAGGCATGGCCCGTGGAAATGATATCCACTTCTGTTTCTGCACTTGCATACGGAGTACTTTCATGGCCACGGACGCGTGAACATTTATCCCAAAATTTTCTGAAACCGCTACATTGAAGATCAGGATCTCGGAGCTTTCTATAAAAGTTGGACTTACTTCTGTCTAAAATAAGGAAGATACGAAACACTTGCATGCATTATTGTAAGCCCCTCTGTCCACAAAAAAGAATACAATTTTATAGTATAGTAGTATAAATAACGAGTCAAACAATCCTAAGTTTAGTTGTTTTCTATGTACAATTAGTAATATTTATTATGGTACTAATAAATAACTGTTATTAGCTTTCTCATGTGAAATGTATTTTTTAGTATACTAATATAAAATGTACTGTTTTCACAAAATACTAACTAAGAATAAAGTTTAAATTACTTCTTCTCACGGAGGTGGGAGTCGCTATCCGGGATCCGTTTCTTTGTTTGACCGGTTTCGTTTGCCTGCATCAAAGTGTCCTTGGTATGACAACTTTTCAAGGATAGATATCCTACTCCAACAGAATTCTGAACATCTGTCCGTCCAACTCTTTTAGCATTGAAAACGAGATGTTTAAAGTTTCAATTGGCGGCAATATATGATGCTTTCTCTATTGTAAATTCTCAACGTAAAATAAGTTTAGGCAACTATTTTCGTACTCAGATTGGCATCCTTTCTTGTTGCCCAACCATTGTACAGAATGAAAACTTCATTCTTGATTCTACGAGAATTTATATGAAAGTGTTTCATTTGCTTCTCTTTAATGGAAGTTTCATTTTCCCAGTGACAAATCTGGTACTATGGCAGTATATACTGAATTACTAATAATGTGTATTGATATGTTCCTAACCCTCTTTGACTTTGAGCATTTACTTTCATTAAAATTTACATTCCAAGATTGTCATGATAGAATAGGGTGGAACTTGGTTGCAAAACTTTATGTGGTAGACTAGAAACACTTGTTTAAGCACTATGTTGAAATAGATTAACATTACTCTAGTTTTTAAATTTACGAGAATTTAGATTAGTTCAATTCACCCATGTTTGATGGGGATGATGCAGAGTCAAAATTATGAATATTTCCATGTCCGATGGCGATGGTTTTTCCTCTACCTTTCTCACATATAGAAAACTATGAATATTTCCATGCGAGTCAAAAATCATGTCAACATCAGAGTACGCTTGGGAAAAATTGGTCATTTAGAAATAAAGAAAAAAGACATACAAAGTACAAGATATAACAAGTAAGCTTATATCGTCAAATATTTGGGCTGTCAAGTAGTCACAAAAAGTATAATTTAGTACTCCGCTATTGGTGCGTTTAATAGCAACAAAATATAGAGAAGTTGTTGGAGGATGAAAACAAATAAAGAGAGCATTTTTATTCAAATGATTTTTCAAATAATGATTTAAAATGTGAGTTTAAGAAAAACTCTTGAAGATTCCTATAAAATGGACATGTGCTTCGATACTTCGTCTATTTTTAAATATAGGACAAACTAATTAGCTTGTTTTGAACAAATCATCTTATACATAATGGAGAGATTAAGTTGAATAGCTATCATGTACCATTTTTCATTTTTAGCCTAGGTCACAAACCGGATCGATTCGAGGTGACATGTGGCTGGCGCGCCCGGTAGGGGGGCAGCGCTACTGTCGGCGGCAAAGCGGCGGCGTAGGGGCGGCAGCACGCATGGGGAGAAGGGGCAGCGCGAGAGAGAGAGGAGAGGAAGGGAAATAGATTTTCTTTATTGCTTGTTGACCTAAGAGATTACAAACCCCTTACTTTTATAACCCGACTAATGAGACTTGTAAAGCAAGCAACATCTCTAAAGGTTTCCTTATAGAGTTGGAATATCTTTTACAAGTAATTCTATTTATTTTTCTAATAAGGGTCTTCCTTATAGATTGGAATATCCCCTTGCACACAAAAAATTCCTAAGATAATCCTAACCATAATCCTAAAAATTCGTCATTTAATTACAAACTCTTCCTTTATTGCCGCATTAATTACCGGGAAGAAGCGCGAAGGGAGTCGATGTCATTTGTTGCTGCCGATGTCGCCCGCCACGCTGCTTTGTGTCTTCTGCCGGTGTTGTAGAGGATGGGAGGCGACGCCGTAGGCTCTGTCGAGTAACATAGCCGTCTCCATGTCCCTTGGATCCTACAGCTCGGCGTCGGTTTTCAGCGGTTCCCCGAGTCCCAATGTGTAGATGTTGACTTGGTGCTTGTCGTCGAGGTGTCCGCACGACGCGACATGCGCGGGAGAACTGCTTTGTGTACTCGTCGACGCTATCGGTCTTCCGAAGCGAAGCCAGTTCACCCAGCGGATTGCGTCGAGTAGCTGGTCCGAAGCGTTCGTTAACATCTTGTCGCGAAGCTTGTCCAATCTGGCCAACGTCTTTTCTGGGACGGGCGCATGTACCTGCTAGCCTTGGCGCCTCTGTGAGATGATAAGATGCACACCGGACTTGCTACGTGGCTGGCGTACCATGACCCACGAAGAATTGCTCGCGGCGATTGAGCCATGGTAGGGGATCGTCCTTGCCATCATACGTTGGGAAGGACAGCTTGTGCAAGCGTGGTGCGAGGCCGGGAAAATGGTCGACGGTCGGGGAAGGGGCGGCGCATGCGCCGCCGGTGCCGGCGCCCGCGCCCCTCCTGGCGGCGGCGGCTCGAGGAAGTTGGCCATCATCTTCTCTAGATCAGCTTTGGATGTCGGTTGTGGCGTTGGCGTCTTGCCCTTCTCCGTTCGCCTTGATGAAGCGCGCTCGAGCTCTCCATGACCGATTTCAGCTCTGTCTCGGGCTCTCGGCCTCTGGGCAGCTTGATCCATCATTCCTCCGCCGGATTGGTACGAGAGAGGACAACAACTTAATCGGCGGCGTGTCAAGGCAGGTAGTGAAGGTGGAGAACTGTTTCGCCCGGATCGGTCAGCATCTTCTTCGTCTCGGCGTCCATGGTGGTGGGTGGATCGTAGTGGCCTCCGGATACCATTTGTCACAAAACTGGATCGATTCGAGGTGACACATGGCCAAGCGTGCTGGGTAGGGGGCGGGCGCTGGTGGCGGCGGCAGCGGCGGCGCACGAGGGAGAGGAGAGGAAGGAAATAGATTTTCTTTATTGCTTGTTGACCTAAGAGATTACAAACCTCTTGTTTTTATAGCCCGACTAATGGGACTTGTAAACCAAACAACCTCTCTAAAGGTTTTCCTTATAGAGTTGGAATACCTTTTGCAAGCAATCCTATTTATTTTCCTAATAAAGTTCTTACTTATAGATTGGAATATCCCCTTGCACAAAAAAAAAAATCCTAAGATAATCCTAATCAAGCTCTTTTTTTATTTCCGCATTAATTACCGAAGAAGCCGCGAATGGGAGGAGGTGGCGGCGGCGCGCACACCCTGCCCCCCCTTGTGGTGCGCTGCTGCCCTCGTGGGCCTATCGTCCCTGAGCCCTATCTCCGGCACGTGACAGCATATAAAATCAAAAGATATGCCAGCGAGTGTGAACGATCGTGCTAAGTTTTGCGGTGGATGTTGACTCTTCCTATCGCGTAAATTCCTATGTTGTAGAGCGGGCACTGTTTGTGTAACAGCAACGGTTGATCCGTACTACACAGTTCTACTTCGCTGTTGAAGATAGCTTCAAATGAGAATAATCAAACCCAAAGAAGAAAGAACAGCTTAAGCTAGCTGACTAGCTCCGTTTTATTCTACGTGAAATACCAAAAGTCTAGCCAGTTGACGTTGAATTGTTGACCCTTCAATCTGTGGTTTTTTATTTTGGTGAAAACGCCAAAGCTTGGTGTCTTGACATTTTTTCCCTTTTTTTGAAGAAAATGACATTTTTTCTAAGAAGGGCCTAAATTTATTTATTTTTATATAGTTCTGATGTGGGTAAGCCGTGCAAGGCAAATTAAAGAAACCCAACAATAGCCATGGCCGTAGTATTATGCAGTTCTTTTCTTTTTCTACCCTGTTTTAACAAAGGGAGAGCCTACCCTGTTTCGTTATGTACACATAACATTGTTAAAAATAACAACTTTACTCATTCGTTTTTACCCTTACATTTTCTAAGGTTTGTCTCTTTACCCCTGTTCTGTATCAGAGCTTTGACATTTTGTGTATAGATTTTTTTAGTAAATTTTTACAGCATTTCAACCCATAATCCATATAATTAGAATTCAATATCACACAACAAAATAATCTAAACATATAGACCCATATATTTTGCCATCATAGTACCATGTTACATGCTAACATAGAGGTCCAAATTAACATGCCAAACACTAACATATAGGTCTAAATGACATGTCATACAAAAGTAGGAACTAGTCTTTGAGTTTTTTTCAGGGGAACTAATATTGAGCCACATATCAAGCATTGAAACTCAACAAAGTAGCAAGCCTTCCGGAAGTTGCCTATCTGCGTCTCATTGTTTCCCTTCTTGAACCACTTGTAGTTCCTGAAATGCTCTGAACGAAATCAACTGGCTGCAACAACCCAAAAGCTTTTAGAGGTAACCTTAGCTGGGAAAGTTTTACCTTGCCACCATGTTTTTTGACCATTGAGCAAACTCTAACAACAAGTTACAATTTATCATGATTTAGCCTACAAATCACAACATGAAATAAACAAGTTAACAGATATACTAATCTCTGCTATTTTTTATTGCAATGAAACACACTCTCATGAATTGGGGAGTTGGGGAAATACCTTGGCTCTTCCATGGTGGGTGTTGGGTTGAGGAAGATGGGGAGATAGGAAGGGACACGTCGCTAGGGCTCCCTCTTACCGCATGGCGAGCCTCCACCGGCCACCGCCGAGGACGCCGCGTGCGGAACCCTAGCGCGGTGAAACCCTAGTGCCGGGTGTCATTTGCCTCTGCCGTTGCATCCGCTCTACGACGGGGGAGATGGGAAGGGAGGGGGCGAGCTGAAGAGTGGCCATGGGGAGGGAGGGGGTGAGCTGAAGGTGGCGCGCCGGGAGGAGACGACGACGACGCCGGGATGACCCCGAGCGTGTCGCGAGCTCGTTACGGGAAATTACTGCGACTGCGGCGTCCTCTGAGCGAAGTGGTAAGTTGAATTCATAGGGGTGTATTTTTGTCTTTTGGCCCACCCCTCTTTTTCCTTTTTATTTTTTTCGTCATTTAATAGCAGAGCCAACGGTGTTAAAAAAGAGGGCAGACGAAGTGTTCGTTTAAAAAAAACAAGGGTAAGATCACAAAGTTATAAAAGGGGGGCAAAAACCATCATTAGGGTTTAATATGAGGGTAGAATCACCAAATTCCCTTATATATAACACGAGCATGTTAAACAAACGAGTGTTACCTACCATGCTAGAGTTCCCCACAACACAAGTGTCCTCAACTGGTCGTTTTACTTCTACTAAAAAAAAAACTGGTCGTTTTACTTCAAAAAGAAACTAACAAAATCTCAGGCTCCGACAAGATGCGTGCTTGTAGTCTAGTACTAGCAGTACACATAATATATCTACTAGCTCGTGTCGCGTTTGAACACTAGCCCCTGCCCCTTTCTACATGACGATCAACCACCGCAGTTAGTATCGTCGAAATTAGGTAAAGCTGGGATCTGGACTCGGTTTAAGTCCAAAGCAGCCGTCGTTGTTGAGGAATTTGGTAGGGCTCTCAGTTTTGGTTTGGACAGAGGATGTCGTCACCTTTGCCTTTGCTGCTGTCACACGATCGTAGGAACTGACGAAACTAGGACGGACGGGAGGGTGCGCTTGTCGTCCGCTTGTCGTCACGCCTCACACGTGCGAGGCCGTGGCCACCACGGGCTTCGTCTTTGTTGTTTCAGAAGCCTTTTTGACAGGGAGGGATGGCACCTTTGCTTCCGATATAATACTACCTCGATCCTCGATCTTGAAATATTAAACAAATGTATGCCTTTTGTTTTGAAGATGAGGGGAACAGAGCGATTCTGTTTTTCTTTTATAAGATATTTTTATTTAGGCACCCTTTGGATTGCATGATTTTTGGTGGAATATTGTTGGTGCAGTAAAAAATTCCAATCGTATAGTTTGACTGGCAGGAAGCACCACCAGTCCACTACCATTTCATAGGAGTTTAACCATTGTTTATTGATCCATTAGGATTCAGAGTGAAAAAAGAATTCAGGTGGCGCCATTTTATATTTGATTAAATTCCAGTAGGTGCCTTAAAACCCCTCCTGTTTCATAAAAAAAAAAGGGTTTCAAAACTTGTATGAAGACCAATCAAGACACTAGAACATTTAAAACCTCTAAAGTATATACTTAGAAGGATAGTAGCTTATCATCGGCATGTCGCAACTTGGCCCTCTGATTTTCTCGATACACTCCACATTGTTCAGAGAAGCAGTTTTGTAGTGTGATTTCGTGCAGGTCCGTGTGACATGCTTCACAATTTCGCCTATGCAGACAATATGTTGCATCAGTTAGATTTCTGATGTCTTGATACATGCTTTCTTTCTTGGGCCCACAAATGTTGGACACATCTATACATTTACAGTGTGTATTCCTCATTCTTGAGGTCTATTGTGTGTGTCGTATCAATTCCTACTAATTGTCCTAGATACAGTAGAATGTAAGCTCATTGTCCACATGCAACTCAGATGCAGAGGTAACCTTAATCTTCGCATGTAATTCTACAACATCATAATTGTATTCACCAAATAATAAATGGGGTGAGGACAAAACTACTCAGCAAGCCCTAACAAAAAGGAAAAAAAAGAAGAAATTGATAACTCATGGTTAATACACTTCACAATGACAGGAACAAGGTTCCCCGCCATACTCTTTTTTCCGTTAAAAAAGGAGCAAGGTTGAAAATAAGCAACCAACATGATAATTCCAACACGGATGGTAAAACAATTCATCACAAAAGAAAAAGAAATATAGAAGACAACTCAAGTTGCAGCTTCATGAAAATTGAAGGATGTGAAATTCAACACGAAGAGCTGAATGAAACTATATTGCCTGAAAACAACACTGAAGTGTAGAAAAATTAGCAGCAAGAGCTGAACAAAATTATCATTGCCTGTGAACAATTAAGCAAGAAGGATGACAAATTCAATAGAAAGAGATGAAGTAAACTATCATCGTCAGCCCAATCTACATTTACAATGACATATCATAGAAAACCCTCAGCAGAATCAGGCTTCTTGGGACTGTTTCTAGAGTTCCCGTCAATAGTGGACATGGTGACCGGAATCGTGACAGGGCTTCCTGGGACATGGGTCTTTGCAAATTCACCTTCGGGTTGCTTATGCCCTTGCTCACTTTGCTCAGTCATTAGAACGCTATCATGAGCATTGGCCTTGGATACTTCACTCTCGTGGCAGCTAGGATTCTTCTCAGCTGTCTCAGTGTTTTCTTGCATATGGGCTACTGCAATTTCCCCTTCATTATTTTTCTGCTCCTCTATAACCATTTTAGAGTTACCGTCTACATTAGTCATTTGACGTTCACCCGTTTGATGTTCATTCTCTTGACAAGTCATTTCAGGACTATCTAGAATGAAGTCGTTTATAGAATCATCTTCATGACGCTTGCACTCTAGCTCATCAGCTTCAGAGCTATCAAGCGAATCAACCTTTGTGGTTTCACCGCTCTGATTGGCTCCCTCCCACTCAGCCATCATCCTTTCCTTTGTCTTCGTGCTAACATCGGTTGTAGTGGTTGCAACCTTGTTGTAGGCATCAGTTACCCATGCTGCACCTGTAAGGATGTATCTGTTACTCATGATGGCAGAACCAGCAGTAGAGACAGTCTGTTCAGCCGCAGCTAATGCTGACTTGGTCTTCTCTGCAACCTGATATTTCTCATCCATCTCCTTCATTTTCTCATTCACCACTAAGGTCCCGGTGCTGAACTTCTGGCTTAAGCCCATTGTCCTGTCAAGGGAAGCGACTTTGGCAGTTGCAGTCGATGTGAGCTGATGCTTTTCATCAAAAGCCTTTGCTTTTTCAACGGCATCCATGCCAAGAACAAACCCTTTGGCTAGCATAGAGCCTACAATATCCTCAGCCTTCTGAAGAGCGGATTCCATGCCACCAGTATTTTTTGACTGGTAATGCAGTTAGTGGTATTAGAAGTATAATCTGGTTGAAAGCAATGCAAATTTTCTAATGGGAGATTTGAATATGACATGGTTCTACCTCTAGATCAGCTAAAACGGATGCTGGTAGCTTGTAGTCGGTGGCTGGTGTGATGATGACAGCCATATCTTCTATAGTCGCTCCCTGTTGCATAATAGAGTTCATAAGTGTAGAAAGGTTACTTTTAGTACAAAGGACAAGATATTATGTTAGGTAAAAGACAAAGAAAGTCACATATAAGATGGAAATATAATACTTAGAAAGACCAATAACAAGAACACATCATACACGGCAGTTTCATGAAGAAACCATATTCAGTTCAGGACTTAAATCTAGAATAGAGAAGCATCAGTAGTTAATCCTTGCTTTCATTTAACAGAATTGATGGATATAATATTAAATTTGAAGGAACTTATTTCATAGGTAAAGTGTATGAAGATGATCGCCATCATAAATAACTGGTAGCAAAGACAGTAGAAACTAAAGCAAAATCCTGTTGTATACCGTAAGAAGCATAGCCCTCTCTGCTCCTTGATTATCTCTGAACGTGATGAAGGCAAATTTTGACCTGTCATCACAACTGCAAAAAGCATTCAGGTCAAATTATGCATGTGTTTAATACTGATGACGATACCATGGAGGAGATATAGCACTAACCTTTGAAATTCTACATGTACTATCTCACCAGAAAATGAAAAGAACTCACTAATATCTTGCTCTGATGCTTTAAGTGAGACATTGTGGACTTTTATTGTACCTGTCATGGTTGCCTTAAGAAAAGTGGGACAAAAAGTAATTAATCGGCAATTTGATCGACCATGCCTAGTAAGTGGGATGAATACACAAGAAAGTAACCAAGACAGATATAAAGTTTTTTTTTTTTCAGAAATAGCTAGTAGGCATCTAACTAGGGTCTACAATAAATGAGTAGCTGATGAAATGACGGAACGCCTGAGCAGTAGTATATATAACTATATATAACCTAATGCCATACTAGTCCATGACACGAATCGAACAGAACATAGAAACACAATTTTTAGGAAATAAAAATGTATGAATCTACCAATGTACAGTACATGGTTGAAAAATCAACGCATCGGCAAACAAGACTAGTGAACACGATCAATTTCAGACAAGTGCGCGAGAATACCCTAGAGCGTCATCAATCAGCCACTCATATCAATCTGCAACCAAGCTAATCCACAAACGCAACATAATCACGAAACAGGAATTTTGCTTGGGGTCGGGACAAAATAAAAACACTGAATCACAGAGAGAAGGAGTTCCAAAATCTGCGTTCTCACCTCCAAGGATGCGATCCCAACAACCTCGCGCGCCCTGTGTCTGGGGACGCGATCGAAATGGGGTGACAGAAATGGAACCGCCGCGCGCGCATTTTGCTGCCGGTTTCCTAGGGCGCTGGAAGCTGATGCCTAATTCTGGAGAGCGATGATTGGCTATGTACCGTCAGCCCATTTTCTCGTAGAGGCCCAGTGGCCTGCCTCTCTTCCTTTCGCTTTGGACTCCGGGCGGGCCGGCGGCTTCCAAACTCGCTCGTTCCAGTCGGCCCACGGCGGCGGAAGGTCGGTCGATGGCGAAGGGTGGCGCTGGCAGCGGGATGATCTGGGCGACGGCGGAGGATCTGGCGCGGAACCGGCCGGTGGTTCTGTCTCTGTACCGGCAGATCCTTCGGGCACTAAACTCGCCGGAGCTGCCGATGGGGCACGCGGCGGCGGCGCGGCTGGCAAAGAAGGCGGAGTGCCGAGCCATCTTCCTCTTCGGCGCGGAGGAGAGGTCACTTCACAACATCCGGGACCTGGTCGAGGCTGCGCGCCACACGCTCGGATTCCTCAACCGCGGCCGCCTCCCGTGGTGAAGACTGAGGAACAAGAGTGTCGCGAGCCTAGCTGTTCCGAATCTTCATGAGTACAGTATCTCTTATCTCCCAGCTTCCTTTCTATGCCCATTATAATATTTAGGTCTGCTGTGCGTTCCGGTAATGGCTAAATTGGTGTCATCTGTATGAATGAACTGTCACTTGAATTATTGAAAAGCTGCTGGTGATCCTCTTAAGTTTGATATTGGGATGCATGGTTTTGGAGGTGTTTTTTGAGATTCAGTAAATTGTAGCATCAGGAATGGAGTAGTATTATTAATAGCATGCTTTTGTGTAAACATCCAAATAACTGGAGCCTCGAACCATTGTAGTTCACACTAGTATTAAGTTCTTGTCATTTCTGCAACGAACTGCATTTGACATACCAGATTTCTACAGCGCTATTTGCACTAACATAACCAGAATGTATCATAAGTTCAATACTAATCTTGCAGCCATTTCTTGGGCCCTAGAACATTGGGCAGACACTGTGATAGATCAGCTAGACATTAGTGCATTGGATTCAGATACAGTGCATGCATCTTCGTTTAAAAGCTACACACTCTGAGCATGTAGATGAATTGAAGTTGCAAACCAAATATTCTGAGGCGTGTGGTTTTGAAGGTATTATCATACAATGAGTAAAACTATAGCATTTCAGGAACAAGCATACCTTGCATTACCCAAATGATCAACCTACTCACTTTGTTTTCTATAACTGATACCTACAAGAGAATATGACTATTTGCTCATAGCAGAAGTTGCATTACACTCCACATATATACCATAAATCTATGACAATGTAACTGAAATTGGTCATTGCTTCACTTGCATCTTGCCCTTAAGACATTAAACTCCAAGCTTAGAATACTGGGCAGATGCCATCACCCAAGTCCACTCCTTTAGCGGTAGGACACTTGGCAAGAGGGCAGCGCTCTCCTGCAGTTCCCCACCAGTCAATACTCTTGTTATCCATGGTCAGCGAAAAGTACAACATCACCCCCATGAATGCAACTCCGGCATCAAGGGCAGCGGAGAGAATGTAATTGTATCGTGTCCACCACATCTTTCGGTACCGGAACACAAAGAAATTGAATATGGTGCCAACAAATAGCCATGAGTTATAGTTCACAGCCGTTGCTGGGGGCATGGCAGCTGCACTAAAGAGCACTGGAAAATTAATCAATGGTATCCACTTCTGGTTGGGAAACATCCTGTGGAAAGCGTATACGATAACCGGGGCTGCTAGGCCGATGAGGAAGAACAAGTTGAGGGCACCGTAGTTGCCTTCTGGCCCAAAGATACGCCATGGACCGACAAGGCCCCAGATGACTGATGCGTCAAAGAATACACGATCACTAGGACACGTCCACGGGCTATCTGCTGGGAGTGAATCCGAGCAGATGTTGTGGATCGAGCCAAGCAACCACCATGCCGTCCCAATGTTGACCGTGCCAGCAACAATGGTACCAACAAACTATAAGTAAATACAGTACATGAAGGTTAGTACATGTTTCTTTTATACATGTCACCAATTCATTTTACAATAAGAATGCTTGGTGGTTTTGAATTTGTGTTACCTGAACAAGGAACATGGACTTGGGAGGGATCTTCATATAGTGGCCAAGCTTGAAGTCTGAGAGGAAGGCAATTGCCTGTTGCATACTCATGTAGCCATAGACCTTGAAGCATACATTAGCAATTGGGTATCCCGGCTTAATCAGACCCATGGCATACTCAGTGATCACATTTAGACCAGGTGACTGCACAAGGCATTTTGGAATGCATGACAATACCTCAAACATTTGTCCTTTTTGTTTTATTTTGTTTTAAAGAACATAGAACATGCAAATGAGTTACTTGCCTGGTTGGTTGTCGCGGTGATGATGCTGATAGGAAGGGTGAAGATGAATCCCATGCCACATGCGAAGATGAGGCCCCACCATGGGAGCTGGACCTCGTGGTTAAATACTGTACACAGGAGGAGGGCCACCGCAATTGATAGAGCCATCAGTGAATAAAACCACCACGCTGGGATGTCAGTGTACTTCTTCATCAACTTAGTGTGGATGTCAGGCTTCTCCTTTCGTGATGATGTGAAACGTTGGTAGATTTCGCTGCGCATTGGCCATACCCCCATTTTAGGAAAAGGAATCTTAGAATCATGCATTTCAGTTCAGAAGTCACATAATAAAATATTTTTTCTCATGTATTAATCAAAGCTAGTTCTATTGCTCAAAGTATTTCGAGTAGTTGAGATGCCATACTTTCCATAGAAGAGCCCGACATGCGTGATGGTGGGCGCAATGGTGGCGAAGAGGAACCCATAAACTAGGGCAAAGAATACACTGAGATTAATTTTGCCATTTTATCATATGTGTCCTTGTCAAGCTGAAATTGACTATTCACAATTGATGGGATGTTGTACTGCGTGCCATTTGCCATGAACAAGTGCGTGGAGAAGATGGGAAATGTCTTGGCATTGTATAGGTTAAACCCCGGTATGCTATTGGCAAGATCACATAGAGAAAGAACACATAGCCGATGAAGATGTTGGCGGTGGCGAAAAAGGGTGAAATAAGAGGACTGTAGAGGTAGGAAGAGACGGTGGACCAATCGAGTGTGAAGGCGCCGAGACCAAGGCCCAACATACCCGATCCTAGCTGTTGGGCTGTCACGGACTTGGAGAAAACCCAACACACCCATGAGATGGAGGTCAACGTCGGGAAGAGGTAGCGGCACGGCGTACCATGCGAAGCTGCAGACGAGAACCACCACGAAGAACTTGGAACGCGAGATCTGACGTGAGGCTTTGTTGGATTCGTCCTTCTCGTGCAATGCCCTGGTTCAACATTAAGGATATATGATCAGTGCTATTGTTAGTGACAACTGTACCTTAATGGCTAAAATGTGATGTCATATGAAACTACGCGCTCTTTATCGTAACTACATCTTGTTCTTCAATGGGATTGGTGTACACAAATCAATTACATTTCATCTCAGCGTTAGCACTTCATAGTGAGAAGATGCGGTCATCTAGATTTAATCAAAATTTAACTGATTCACAAGGTTGCTTATGTAAACAAAACCGATTCATGAGTAACCATTGATGATCCTCTGTCAAATGCCAATTGGAGTAATGTACTGCCCTGAATTGATATGCTCATCCTAACCTAAGAAAGTTATGCTAAACCAAATATATATATGAATGGGGTAAATTTAAGACAAAACTAGGCTTACAATAAACATCAATTTCTACACTACTTATGCAATCGACTCTCTGGTCAGCTAGCGGATCGTTTTGTATCCCTTAGCGGCAAAACAAATACCTTGATGATCACCTAGTTGCCACCTCCGTCCCGGCTTGCGCCACCACCCTCGCCGGTGCCTCCCCACCTCCTGCCAGTTCCTTGCGACTGCCACCTCATTCGTGGGCCTTTGGGCCCACACGGCCCGTTGGCTGCATCGTGCTTTTATGGCCGGCCCGACATGAAAAGTGGCCCGACAGGCCGTGCCTAGGTCAGTGGCTTGGTTCGAAGCTTTGTGGAGGCATGGCCCGCACGCGGACGCGGCGTGCCTCATCGGGCCGTTGCCGTGACATGCCATGTGGGGCGGGCCATTTTGTTGGCCATCTATACCGCCATGCCCCGGGCCCGTTAAGGCATGACTCAATAAAGGGTCGAGCCCCATGTGCACCTTCTAGCTGGGTTGGGCCAGGATGAGAGATCGATGGGCCTGCGCCAACACACTAAATGACGTGTGTGCTAGCAAGGCCGAGGTCAATCGTGCCACTATCGAGCGCAATAGCAAGGTCACACCGAGCCGGTCGGGGTTGGCCCCTTCACCATCGCCGAGTGCAACGTCAGGGTCGCGCCCCTACGTGCACCGCCTCTTGCTGGCTAGGGTCGACGTGTGTTGGCGCTTTACGTCAATATGAGACGCCGGTATGACGACTTCATTAAATTTGAGGATTTACCGGATCGGTCTTCAAAAATGCTTATAGTTGTAGGTTTAAGTGCGTGTATAGCTGTGAGTGTGCGTGTGTCGTACTATGTTTAAGAGAAATTTATAGATACCCCGGCCATTCACATCATGCCGGCAGTTGGCTGGTGCCTAGACAGGGTCGTATTCGGGGAGAAATCAAAAGCGGGTTTGTCAATAACGGGACAGAGAAACGTCCATCCGGGTAATCGCTGTCCCAGAGCATCCCGTGAATTCTGTCCTCCTGGACTTGACTATGAAATCCAGCGAGGATGACGGGCACGCTACGCATTAACGCTCTTTTTTTGTTATCTCCGCCACGGACTTGTCATGGAGACTTTCATCGTTGGGTGAATGATTGGGTCTAGCTTGCCTGTAGCTGACATAAGTTAGGGTTCGGAGGTTTCGATCACAAGTTGCTGTTTTCATTGTTTATATATGTCAATTTATTATAGTACATATGCACACTGAGCAGCGTAGTGGCAACGTAAGGATGTGTATTCTTTTCCCTACTGTCCCTAAATGTTTGTCTGTAAAACCGTGTTCCTCACAAACACGAAGGGGGCGACACACGTAAAGGGACCCTAAATACTTGTCGTTTTGCGTTCCCAAGAAACAACTTAAATTAAATTTATATTAAAATGTATTTATAATTATAGTATATAATTAGTACCATTAGAAAGATCTTTGAATCTAGTTTTTTAACAAATTTATTTGAAAATAAAAATGTTAGCGTATTTTTTCTGACAATTCAACTTCAACTTTGTGACGCATACCAAAACCGACAAGTAAAAAGGGACAGAGGAGTACTAGACTAGACTAGCTGTAGTTGGCCGATGCCGCGGATTGGCTTCACGAGAAAATGACGGCCAACTTTGTACTAAAAAAAAAAAAACCTCTTCTCTATGATCTAGAAATTCAGATAAAACAGTATTGTGAAAGGGGCACGTGACACCATATGAAGCGGGACCATTAGAGTGACGCCACCGCACCGCAATCATGGGCACAATCGCTTTTGGAATCTCGCGTTCTGATGAAAGGGACGCTGATTTGTCAGTCTAATCAGTGAGATGTGGTGCTGAGACTATCCACACTCATGTTTCTCATTTTTTTTCTATACACGTCTTTGGTCGTGAGATTCTCTTATTTAAAGCACTCTCTCCCGCCCGTCACTTCTTTATATCTCTACTCTATACTAACTACCATCGGTGCCTACTTATAATTTTATCTAAATATATTCGTGTGAGATCAGTTTTGAAGAATTAATTGGCCCACTGCTGATTCTCTCACCTCCCTCTACTTCTCTCATGCGCGTGCGACGTAGGGCCCGCATCAGCAGCATATCGAAGCAATGCTACTGCGCCACCGTTAGCGTGGGAGCCGGCGCATACCGCAGCCACGTAGGCGGTAGCGCACACCGTTGCAGCAATTTTTTGTTGTAAAAATCTTCTCTATCGCTTTACAGTCTGCCCGGCGCAGACAGTCTGAGAGCCTGCGACGCGATAGAGGGCTAGAGGCTGGCAAGATTCAGATTACTAGAGGCAAGGTGCATTCCGTCAAGGTTAGGTCAGCTACAGGTGGAGCTTAATTGAGAAGAAAAAGTATGGTTTAGCATAAGAAAAAAAATAATGTCATTTTGAGACTACGCTGATCTGGTACTATACCTACTAACGTGTTACTGTGTTAGTAAACTAAAAAATTGCATACTTTGCAGTGGAGATCTTTATCTACCGAACAACTTTCTTACCCGACTCCATTGCAAAATGCAATGTATGTATGTAAAACACGAAAGCTGCTCCACTCATATCACTTTGCGCTCATCAAAAGATCTTGGAACGACAATGTCGACAAAAGAGCAAAATTTGCCCCACTGGCCACTGGCCCACCCGCACCAGCTTTCTTCCCAGCGGCCATGTCTATCAGCCGGCCCTGGATAACGCCTGCTACCGGAGTTCGATTAGAAAAATCAATGGTTTGCACGCACTGCATGTCTGAAACGAAAACTTGTCCGTATTTCAGGGCCAACCAAAGTTGTTGTCCTTGTCGCGTGGGAACTAACACACTTCTCTAGGACAAAATAAATCTCTCCAAAGCACACTGAATAAGTTAACAATAAACCCATCACTAAATCATGGTGGGTAGTAAGCTAGCTCTCTGATCTGATCTACTCCTCGGTCAGCGTTGAGAGGACCATCATAAAAAGAAAGAGATGTCCAACTGAAATGACAATGCGTGCACTGCATACACAGCTACGTAACCATGCATCATGATGCCTTTGAGATTCTTCTGGGCCGTCTTGTTAATGTCAACTTTGGTGATTTTGTTTCCACGAAAACGTCAAGATTTGTATTTCCCTATAGTATGACACTTCAGACATCATACAAAAATGATTTGCATTTCTCTACATTTAAAGAATGTTTGGTTTTCGCTTACTTGATTTATTTCCAAGAAAGGGTCAAAGATCGCTGAAACAATGGGTGTGTTTAGTTCCTCAGCCCTGTTTAGAGCCCCAAATTCCTCCCCAAATTTCATTTATCTGCAAAAGAAGATTTCTCCTTCACATCACAATACCGGCACACGTACGAGTCTTAAATGTAGGTAAAAAAAAAATAAACTAATTGCACAGTTTAGATGTCTTTGCGAGATGATTCTTTTTAAGCTAGATTCTGCCATGTGGTAGGATAATATTTACCACTAACAAACGAAACGTCTTACAGTGTCGGATGTGACATCCTACGGGAATTTTTACACCAAATTTTGGTTTTATCGCAAGTTTTGTCAGAAGAGAAGGAAAAAAGATTAACAGATGCTCCATGCAAAGATGCTGACGCACACGAGCTGCCACCTGCCAAGCGTGCAGATGTAGGACTGAAACCAAACAACTAACCAACGAGGTGATGAGCTGTATAAAATTTCAAGATGCCAAGGAACATGTTGGTCTCGCCGGCTTCCGAAAATCCATCGACAAACGTTAACCAAAATGAAGAACCAGGTTGCAGAAAAATTCAAAAAGCCGAAGGCAATGACAGAGAAAGGCTAGCAAGCACAGCACCAGCAACACCATAGTGGTTTTACTGACGCAAAAATAGCGGATGTAGGAGTAAAACTTGTGCTCACCGGAAGAGGGAGACCTGGACGAGCGTACTCGGCCACCACATGTGCGCTGGTTCAACCACATACTTGCGCATCAGCCCTGCCCATCCGTAACCGAGCACCTTGAACCAGCCAGCCATTGAAGCAAACAGTGAGAAATTACACCAACTCAGTGTCACTTGTTTATAGCTAGTATAGCTCCATGATCTTGCAGAAGCTAGCTTAGCTTGGCAACAAACCTGCGTGGTGATGACGAGGAGCCAGGCGGTGGAGAATGAAATTTGGCGTCCGTAAAGGCGCGGATGATGTTGATGATGCCGACGGCGTACGCACTCCCAACGCCGAAGGCGAAGCCGGCGTTGGCGAAGATGGAGATGAGCACGTGCTCCTTGATGTTAAAGGGCCCCGGGTTGAGGCTCCACTCCCCGCCGCCGAGCATCGCCGGCGCCCGGAACCTGGTGCGCGGCAGCACCCGGGCCATGAAGTGGCCCACAGGCAGCGACGCCACCTGCACCGTGATCTGCGTCACTATGAGCGGCTCCGTCCGGTACGAGAAGAACTGGTTGAGGAAGCTCATGAGCACGCACGACAGCAGCCCGATGCTCCACATCCGGAACGTCCACACCGGCAGCGACGGGTCGTCCGTCGTCGGCACCGTCAGCCGCACCTCCTCGACCGGCGAGTTCTCCTCGTCGTCGTCGTCGAGGATGCCCTCCTCCTTCACGGGTTCGGCCAGACCGCGGTCGTCCGTGCCGATCTCACCCATCGTTCGTGGGCGGGTTGAATAATACGCCGAGCTTTGCTTTGGCCTAGCTAAGCAGCATAGAAAGGCGCAGCCTGACTACCTGCTAGTACGGCTGTGTTTGTGAGTCGCGCGTCAAACATCTAGGAGCCTGTTTACTTCACGAAGAGTGAACCTACAAAGAGGTATAATAGTGTCACGTCGAATCTCTCGACATATCGTAAAGTATTAAATATAGGTAAATATAAAAATAATTACGGTTTGGTTAAAACGTGCGAGGCGAATCTTTTTGGCTGGATTAGTTCATAGTGGGATAATAATTACCAAATACAAATAAAAAAGTGTTACGATGGAAATTAACCCAAAATATTTCGCCAACTAAACACCCCCATTAGGTAAAAAAAACTAGTACGGACGGTTCCTCCGCCCGATTTTGTGCGGATTGTCTTGCTGGCTGCGGCATGAGTGCAACTTTAATTCTCTCTCCCGATGTGTTTAGTTATGTCTCACATGTCATGCGTATGGTCCCTGCTCCGTGCGTATGGTTCACACTTGATTTATTTCCACTTTGAACATAGCGATACTAGATGATAGTTGCAGTAGGACGCTCTCACGAGTAGTAAGCTCGAGCACTAGTCCTCTTCAACCTTTCTTCCTCCTCCCTTCCTCCATCCCATTGATTCAATCCAGATCCCGCCGCCACCGTTGCTAGCACACACCGCCGCCCACCGCCCCCCTTATCTCCTCGGCGTCCTCGCCGGTGGCAGAGCAAGGGGGGCAGGAATCTTTTGCTCCTTAACTTCCTCTTCCTTTCCCCTTTTTACTACATAGCAAAATAAAGGCCTCCATGGCCAAATCCATGGAGCCGGATGAAGTTGTCTTCATCGACAGCGCCGGCGAACTCAAACCAGCAAGAGGAGGATGGCCCGGACGTCCGATATGATGCCTTTCATGGCGCCACCATCTCCGCTGCCTCCAAGGCGGTTGCACCGTCGGCCACGCCGCGCACAGCAGCAAGCCCAGGAACCCGCATCTGCCGCCACCCGACGAAGCTTTGGGCGCGCGGCGCGGCCGGTGGGCGCGATGCGCGGAAGCGGTGCGCGGACATCTGATCGGATTGTGGAAGTCGTCAAGTTCAGGCCGTCGAAATGACCCCCTCAAGGGCCGAGCCCTCCGTCGCGGCTCTTTGGGGGCTTCGGCAGCGTCTGCGATTTCCTCTCCCGTATCGACTTGTGGCGGGACCCGGCACCGGCGGCGGCGGCGCCCGGCGCGGGTCGAAGCGGCCGCCTGCGGCGTCCGGCGTGCAACTTCGTCCCCGTCCCGGGCGAGGCGGCCGGCGGGGAGGCGTCTGCGAGTGCCGCCAAGCACGCAGGAGGAGGGATGGCGAGCCGAGGAGTGCGAGGACTGCCACATCTGGGTGGTGCCGCCGGGTGCCGTGAAGGCCGTCGCGATGCCGGAGGCGGCGGAGGGGCGGCAAGCGCCGGGACCCGCCAAGAGCGGCTACTTCCGGACCGCGCCGGACTGGATTTGTTCGTGCTGCGGCGCGCGGAAGCGAGCTACCTCAAGCTTCGCTTCCATGGTCACCGTCGCCACTCCGATCAGATCTCCACCGCCGATGAGGAATTTTTTCTCGACTCGTCGGTGTGGGCCCTACGCCTGCGATGTGGGAATTTTGCTATCCAATCGTGTGACACATGTAGGGCGTGTTTGGTTACTGTATGCCCGCGTGCATGCATCCGCTCGTGCGGGAGAGTCATGTTTGGTTGGTTGCTCAAGCTGCGGGCCAGGCTACGGTCATGCAAGGGAGGAGGCCACAGCCGGGCTGGGAAAGAACGCGAGGAATCGGCCAGTTCTTCCGGGCCAGGCTCGGTAGGCTGCGAGGTTTAGCCCGGGTAATGATGTATTAGTACATGCTTAGTTGATATTAAGTGATATTAATATGTTTTTAAAGATGTTTAAGATATAATTAGACAAAACAATAATTTTTAGGCGTATTTGCAAAAAAATAAAAATCAAAATCATGATTTTATAATTTTTTTTATCCCATGCGTCATACCTTCGTGCGATCAACCAAACAAAGCATCTCATCTCAGCCAGGCGGAGAAGATACGATCAACCAAACACGACTAGTTGCATATCCTCAACTTTGTCTCAAGGGAGCCCGGCTCTCAAATACCGGCCAGGGCTCCGCTCACGCTGAACCAAACAGGCCCGTAAGAGCTGGCATTTCCCTTCCTGGTCGATGATGGAGACACGTATGAAACCACGTGCTATGGAAGACAGCGTCCGCCCACTTCATCCTTATCCTTTTCCTTTTAACCTTTTTCTTTTTTTTTTTTCTTTTTTAGAGCAAGCAAAGCAGACCATGTCCACCCCGAAGCAACTTCAACTACTGCAGACCTGACGATCTCGTCTTCACCGGGGATTCAACACCGAGCCTTATCCTATACCGTCGGTGATGAGATTTCTACACATACTTCGGTCGCTCGGTGTGCATTCCATCTACGGCTCAGTCGTCCCTCTGAAAGGTCCTAGTGGCTAGAGGGGAGGGGGTGAATAACCTATAAAAATTCTTCAACAACACTTAACCAACACGGTTAGTAAATAAGATGGCGAAGCATAACAAAGCGGTCCTACAATTTTAACTATGCAAGCCACCTACACAATTAATACTAGAAGAAGGCTATGATCTCTAGTCACACAAACTAAAAACTGTATGTCAATCCTAAGTGGAAGCACTACACAATTAGAGCAAGGCAACTAGCAAGAACTACTACTACTACTCAAGCTAAACAAGGTACACAAGGTAAATGCAAGAGTAGGGATGATCGATATACTGCCGGTGTCGAGTAGAGGTGGAAGCCAATCACCAAGTCAATAGAAATCTCCAACGAGCTCAAACACAATTGACAAGATGATTTAACCCCGAGGTTCACGTGCTTGCTGGCACGCTAGTCCCCGTTGTGGCGACACACCCACTTGAGCTTAATGGTCGGTGCCATATCCCACGGTGGGAGCTCAATGAACCACTCACAAGAGGGGATCCACAAGCCACGAGCAATCCACTAGTGACTCCTTTCGCGAATCTCCGCGGGGTAAGGATCAACCCCTCACAAGTCCCTTTGGTGTGGCCTAGAACAATCACCAATCGAGCTCAACACCACCACGAACTCCAAGCCGCTAGGGAACCAAGCAAATTCCCAAAATAACAAGAATCCCGCAGCTACTCTAAAGAACAAGTGGCTCTAGATGCAATGCAATTGGATTCTCACTCAATCTCACCAAAGATCGAAGTTAGGCAAGAGAGATGAGTGGAGGGGAGTTTTCTCAGCTCACAAGAGAGTTAGAATGATCAAATATGCAAGAGAGAGCTCAAATGACCGGCCACACACATATATATAGCCCCATCACAAAAATAGAGCCGTTGGTGTTCAAAACCTGCTCACTACGTGCTAACCGGACGCTCCGGCAAGGTGACCGGACGCTCCGTTCACGCTTCCGGTCACAAACGACAAGTTGCCTGGTCCCACTATCGGGCAAGCTCGAGCCGGCGTCCGGTCGCAGAGTCCGGTCGCTGACCGAACGCTCCGGTCGGCCAAAGTGCCGATTCCAGACCTCCCTAGAATCGGACGGAACTAGCCCGACCGGACGCTCCGGTCGAGGGAGGCTCCAGCGTCCGGTCGCCGTCCAGCCCTGCTGTTCTCTACAAAGATCGCCGTTTGTCGTCGTCTTTGCTTCAATCAAGCTTTCGCCATTTGCCACAAGTTGCCAACACATCGAAGATGATCTCGCCCAGCCAGACTCAACTTTGTCAAGTGTCAACCATGGGACAAACAACGGCCTCAACCAGGGGGAAATTTGGATCAGGACCATCCTATTGCCAAGATGTAGTGGGGACTATTTAGCTGATACGTGGGGGCAATCATACCATTTTAACCACACACATTGTAAATTAGGCCTTGTTTAGATGGCTAAAAATTGTAACCGAATGTCACATCGTATTAATCGTAGCACGTTTCGTTTATTAGTGGTAAATATCATCCTACGATGGAGTAACTAGGCTCAAAAAAGAATCGTCTCGCAATGTATATCTAAACTGTGTAATTAGTTATTTTTTTATCTACATTTAATACTCCAAACATATGTCTTTTGGTGTATTTAATATGATGTGATGGAGAGAAAGTGAGAAAAAGGTTAGAAATTTTAGCCATCTAAACAAGGCCTTAGTTAGATGACCCATGGTCCACACGCCAGTGCTCTACATACGCACCGAAATTATTTCCTCACGACAGCCTCGTGCGATGGTGTCACATAATTTTTTTTTCCCAAAATACGGGTTGAGGGCATGTTGTGGTTTCAAGGGTATAATCCTGTAATGACGAAATTTGTATGGTTTTTGGAACAAGCATGTTTTTAATTTGCATGCCTGAATCACAAAACATATTGCACATTGCTCTTCCCAATTGTTTAGACCTTTCCTTCTTTGAAATAGACTACTAAGTACATGAGAATATATATGGCCACACATAAGAGAAGTTGCATTATACTCTGTATGTACACCACAAATTTATGACGTCAACATAATTGGAACTAATCGTCGCTAAACTAAAAAAACATGTTGAGACATTAAACTACAGGTTTAGAAGACTGGACAAATGCCATCACCCAAGTCCACCCCTTTAGCAGTAGGACATGTGGCAAGAGGGCAGTGCTCTCCTCCAGTACCCCACCAATCGATACTCTTATTTTGTATGGTTAGAGAAAAGTACAACACTACCCCCATAAATGCAACTCCGGCATCGAGCGCGGCAGAGAGAATGTAGTTGTACCGTGTCCACCACCTCTTCCGGTACCGAAACACGAAGAAATTGAAGATGGTACCAATAAACAACCATGAGCTATAATTCACAGCAGTTGCAGCGGGCATGTAGGCTGTTGCACCAAAGATCACTGGAAGGTTGATTAAAGATATCCACTTCAGGTTGGGAAACATCCTATGGAGAGCATATATGATAATTGGGCCTACTGCGCCAATGAAGAAGAACCAGTTGATGGCGCCATAGTTCCCATCGGGCCCAAAGATGCGCCTTGGACCAACAAGACCCCAGATGACTGATGCATCAAAGAAAACACGATTACCGGGGCATGTCCACGGACTGTTTGGTGGGAGTGAATCTGAGCAGATGCCATGGATGGAGCCGAGCAACCACCATGCCGTCCCAACGTTGACCGCGCCAGCCACAATGGTACCAACAAACTATATAAATAAATACATTAAGTGAAGATTAGTGCCGTTTGTTTATTTTATGCATTTTTTTTTGAAAATCTGGATGGGCCGAAGCCCCTAGAGTGAGGAATTTATTAAAAAAGAAATGCAATAAGTTATAAGATTTAAAGAGCAGGATAGGTCAGGGGTGACAAAGTCATTTACAAGAACACTACATTAGGGGTCTTTACTTTATTACCTGAACAAGGAACATGGACTTTGGTGGGATCTTCATATAGTGGCCAAGTTTGAAATCTGAAAGGAAGGCAACAGCCTGATACATGCTCATGTAGCCATAGACTTTGAAGCAGACAACGGCGATAGGAGAGCCCGGCATAATTAGACCCATGGCATATTCAGTGATCACATTTAGACCAGGCGACTGTAAAATACAATTTGGAGGGTGTATCAACCTTTTTGTACAAATATTATCACCATGAATGACAATACCTCAAGAATTTACTTGCCTGGTTGGTTGTCGCAGTGATGATGCTGATGGGAAGTGTGAAGATGAATGCCATGCCACATGCAAAAATGAGGCCCCACCACGGGAGTTGTACCTCACGCTTTAGTATAGTACAAAGAAGGAGGGACGCTGTAATTGACAACGTCAACAACAAGTAAAACCACCACACTGGGATTTCACCGTACTTCTTCATCAGCTTCGTGTGGATGTCAGGCTTCTCCTTCTGCGATGATTTGAAACGGTGGTAGATCTCCCTAGAAATTGGTGTACATTAATCAAAGCATGCAAGTGTAGAGTATTTTTCTCATCTATTAAGTGAAGATGCCATACTTTCCATGGAAGAACCCGACATGAGTGATGGTGGCCGCAATGGTGGCGAAGCTGAACCCATAATTGAGTGCAAAGAATACGCTGAGGTTGACTTTTCCATTCTTATCATAAGCTTCCTGGTTAAGCTCAAACTGATTGTTCACAATTGATTTGATGTCGTAGTTGGTGCCATTTGACATGAATAGGTGCGATGAGAATATGGGGAATGTTTTGGCGTTGTAAAGGTTCAACCACCAATATGCTATAGGCATGATCACATAGAGAAGAGAAACGTAGCCAAAGAACATGTTGACGGTAGCAAAGAAGGGTGAAATGAGGGGACTAAAGAGGAAAGAAGAGACGGTGGACCAGTCTAGCGTGAAGGCACCAAGACCAAGGCCCCTCATGCCCGACCCCAACTGTTGCGCTGTCACGGACTTGAGAAGACCCAACACACCCATGAGATGGACGTTAGTGTTGGGAAGAGGTAGCCCGGCACGGCGTACCAAGCGAAGCTACACACACAAGCACCACCACGAAGAACTTGGAACGAGAGATCTGGCACGAGGCTTTGGTCGATTCGACCTTGTCATGCAATGCCCTGATTCAACATAAAGAACACATGATCAGTGCTATTGTGTGATGTCACGAAATGATAGGGCAAAAATCCATTTGCTCGATTTAATGAAAAAGCGCACAAGTCACGCTCGCCTGTTAGAAGTGATTTTAGGAGGAAGTTGGATTGGTAAACATCGGTTTCCCCTTTTCTTTAATCAAACTGGTGTACAAAAATATTTATTTTCCCTCAATGCCAATAATTTAATATGAAAAGATACATCCCGTCATTTTCTATTGAAGAATTGGGTAAAACTTCTATACCGTATAAAACAGTGCTTACAATACTCTCGCCAACCAAGAAAGATGTAACTCTCATTTTTCGATAGGTCAATCAACCTTAAGTTTGACCATATAAAATGTAACAAGTACCGTTAGACTGACCATGAAATGTATTTTTATATAATAATAATCTATTTAGATATAAAAATATTCATACTATTTTCTATAAATCTATAAATTAATTAAGAAAAACTTAATCTATAAAATATGAGCATGAAAGGTACTCCCTCCGGTCGGTTTTTGTTAGGCGTATCGCACAAAATCTCGGATACCAAGGAGAGTAATAACCACGCATGCCGGCTCTTGGCTCAATACATGCAAAGACGAGAGAAACGTATGGTCATTAAATTCATGCAAGTTGTGCCATGCAGCCGGAGTACCTAAATCGATCACGTCTTTCGGCATACGGTGAATTCTCACCCAACACCATGCAAGATCATTTAAACATTTGACCTCGTACTTGTTGTCACGCCTAATATAGCTGTCAAACTCTAAAAGCGTGAGAACGCCTAACAAAACCGACCGGAGTGAGTAGTACACTTTAAATATGTTTCTTGGTATTTGAACTAGATCAGGTGGTGACGTCTTATATACTAGGGACGCAGAGAGTAGCTCATAATATGAATAGCCCCACATGACACTCTCAAATTATCTTTAAATTTGCGTATGAGCCAACCTCTTGATCAAAAGCTAACTCTTCTCTTTTTATTAAAATATAAAAAATACTTAGTTTTAGCTTATGAGTCACCCATTGCGGGTGCCCAACGTTAATCAATATCCAACCAAACTAAAGAATGCGGGTAATAGGAAATTTTTAAAAAGCCTAACACTACCGGATTCCAGACGTTTGCCCAGTGCCTCGAGCCCTCAGCAATTAAGGAAATACCCTGGGCAAACCGTTTGCCCAGGGTAACCCTCGGCATACCGCCCTCGGCAACTACGGGGTCGGCAACCAGAGGTAAGCCGAGGGCTTTTTGCGGGGCACTAGGCAAGCGTTTGCCCAGAGCCATAAAAGCATTGGGCAAACAAAATTTCAAAGGGGCGTTAGTAACGGCCGTTAACGGTCGATTACCGAAAGTGTCATAACGGCAAGCCCTCGGCAACCAAGTAACGTTTGCCAAGTGTCCCAGGTGCAGCTCTCGGCAAACAACTCTTGTTTGCCCAGTGTTCCCGCGGTGCGGTTCTCGGCAACCAGCCCTTGTTTGCCAGTGTTCCACGGATCGGCGCTCGGCAAATAGCTCGTGTTTGCCCAGTGGTTCGTGGCCTAGCGCTCGGCAAACAGCTCATGTTTGCCCAGTGTTTTGGCATAGGCCCTCGGCAAATCTGGGAAATTGAACAGAAAAAGCTCTCGGACCTGCCAGATTTACCGAGTGTTTTGGCATGGACTCTCAGTAAAGGGGTTGTTTGCCGAGTGTAACTCTCGGCAAAGCCCATAACAGAAGCGCCACAGCTTATACTGAACTGAAGTAAAAATAGCGCAGGATTAAAACTGGTGCCTTTGATCTAGTTTCATCATGAGTTTTACAGGAATTGAATATACTGATGTGACACCGTATTGTTGAGAGAGTTTTATGGAGGACACTTTTTTGCACTGTTTTATAAATATAGATGTGTTGCAGACTGAAATAAGAATCACAGGATCAAAGAAGAAAATAGTATGAGTCCCCGCTAACACTTGTCTTACCGGAAGACGGAGACCTGGACGAGCGTGCCCGGCCACCACATGTGCGCCGGCTGCACCACGTACTTGCGCATCAGCCCTGCCCATCCGTACCCGAGCACCTTGAACGCCAGCCATTGAAGCGAGAGCGAGAAATGTCAGCTGGTTGGATAGCTAGCTCATAGGGTGAGAACGATAATTGCATAATAAAGCTAACTCCGTAGCTGTGTAGCAAGAACCTGCGTGGTGATGACGAGGAGCCAGGCGGTGAAGAAGGAGATGTGACGGCCGTAGTAGGCGCGGATGATGTTGACGATGCCGACGGCGTAGGCGTTGCCATCACCGAAGGCGAAGCCGGCATTAGCGAAGATGGAGATGAGCACGTGCTCCTTGATGTTGAAAGGCCCCGGGTTGAGGCTCCACTCCCCGCCACCCAATATCGCCGGCGCCCGGAACCTGGTGCGCGGCAGCACGCGGGCCATGAAGTGGCCCACGGGCAGCGACGCCACCTGCACCGTGATCTGCGTCACGTAGAGCGGCTCCGTCCGGTAGGAGAAGAACTGGTTGAGGAAGCTCAGGAGCGCGCACGAGAAGAGCCCGATGCTCCACATCCGGAACGTCCACACCGGCAGCGACGGGTCGTCCGTCGTCGGCACCGTCAGCCGCACCTCCTCTATCGGCGACGTCTCCTCGTCGTCGAGCATGATGCCCTCCTCATTGACGGCCCTCACGGGCTCGGCCAGACCGCGGTCGTCCTGGCGATCTCACCCATCATTCGTGGGCGGATTGACGAGCTAATGCCGAGAGCTATTATATTCGCTGCTGGTTTGGCCTAGCACACAGAGGCACACTCTGAGCTTGCACGGCCTGTGAGGCGTGCGGGTTTCGAGCGTATTTATCGATACTTTGAGCACGGCGTCACGGCGATGGTTGTGGCCACCATTTGTGACGGCAAAAATAAGAATTTTTTTCATATATATATATTGTATTAAAATGGGGGAGTAGATGGAATCTGGAATCTGTTACTGTCTGAAAATTTAATTGTCAATATATATCTAGATGCCCGGATTTTGGCCATGGCAGCAGCCATGCCTATCTTTGTCTTTGCTCCAAGTGAATGCGCACTACAGTTCGATTCAGCGTTCTTGATACTGATAGTCCGATATTGAAGCTTGCTCATAGTCGTCGTCTTTAGGTACATGACAAGGGGGTGTAGACTGTAGATTGCATTTCATTGCACGGCGAGCAGCTAGATCACGACGTGACACTGGACACTAGTCCGACGCACCCGCACGCATGCAGACAGCAGACCGCAAACTGCGCATTCGCGGTTGCCTTTTCATGTGGAGCGAGAGGCTCGACTACAGGCCGGGTCAAAGGGAGGGAAAAAAAATCCCTGCATCGGTGATGAAGAGAAGTTCCTCTGCAGCACAACTCTGATGTCGTCCACGCGTGCGTGCATCAACTGGGCTGCGCTTGCGCGATGAAAGCGTGGTTAAAGTTACAAGTTACAGAAATGAGAAATCGCTGGGTAGAACCACCACTTTTCTGCAATGCGGAAATATGGTGATAGACTTAGCTGGACAGTAGATGAGTAACACAAAGCTAGCAAAGATGTTGATGGCAGCGAAGGGGGCCAGATTAGCAGTCCGAAGACAGGAAGATCAAGATGGCCGACCAGTCAAGCGTGAAGGCGCCCTTCATGCCTGAGCCCAGCTGCCGTGCACACACCCATGAGAACTTAAAATGGGAAAACCCAGCACACACCCATGAGATGGGCGTCAGAGCCAGGAAGAGGTAACCTGGCACCAAGAACCAAGGAAAGCTGCAGATGATCGAGCGCCACCACAAAGAACTTGAAATGGGAAATCTGCGGCCAGCTCTTGGGAAGATCTTCCTTTTAGAGAAAAGAAAAAAGCGATCAGAAGAATGCGGAGCTCTCCTCCGCCCCCGCCCCCTCCCCCGACGGTGCCTCCCAGCCGGCGCCGCCGTCCACCTCCGCCGCCCTTGCCCCTTCACCCCCAACACCGGCAAGCCCCACCTCGCGCGCGGCCCAGCCTCCCTGCAGCAGGCTCCTTCCCCCGCCGTCGGAGAGGAGCACCGCCGTCGCCCCATGAAGCTCCATCCGTTTGTGCACCGGGCGCCCCGGCAAGGTAAACGCGTCCGACCTCCCCCTGTTCAACCAGGCATTGCTTTTCAGGATCGTCTCCTTCGCGATTTCCACACCACCGTCGTTCCTCTGTTCGCCCGATCCTCTTGGCCGCCCTCGGGTCAAAATGCAGGTGACTCCGATCGCCCCGTTCACCTCCGCTGCACCCAAGTTGCAGCTACCCTCTCCTTCTACCTTGCGGCTCCTCCGCTCACCTTTAGGGTCTCCTCTCCCCGCCCAATGCTCTTCACCACGTTCATGGCGAGCCCGTCGGTGGCGGCGATTACGCTGCGCCGCCGGGAAACTTGGGGTTGGGAATTTTCAAATTTCGTTGCATGTTAGCCATTGCGAGGCCGATGCTGAGGCGGGCAAAGCTTGCTGCCCAGCTCGATCCGCCATTAATGCGCATCCACACCCGGCGCCGCGGTTGTCAATTGTCCAAAGCTGTTCCCTGCCTCTCCGAGCGAGCTCTGCGGCGTATCCGCACCGGGCGGCCGGCGTATCTCGTCCAACTCCCTGCGACTCTAACTCCCTGCTCCCCCCTGCTTCCCTACTCCCCGGGCGACACGTACCCCCTAAGGACACCTCGGGTTGGCAGGACCGGCGAGCCCGGCTCGTCTTTCTTGTTCGTCGAAGGGGATCACTCCCCCGTCACCTCGCCGCGTATTGAGCCCAACGCCGGGTTCTGCTCCCAACGCCGGGGAGTTCTTGCTCCTCACCGCTCCTACCTCGGCGCCCTTTTAACCCCGGCCTCCCCTCCCTCTCCGGTCATTCGGGCGGTTCAAGCCCGGCCACGCCTCCTGCTTCCGCTGTTTAGGTTCGATCACCTAGTCAAGTCTGCCGTGAGCCACTTAGGTGCCGTCGGTGTGGTCGTCGGCCACATGGAGCACGTTTGCCGTTCCCCCCGCCGGGTGTACGGCCGTGGCACCAGGTGGCCTTTGGCACTGCCACTGCCCTGCTGCTTCGTGAGCTCCCACCCACCTCCCGCCCACCTCCACCCTCGCCCCCTTCCGTCCCCCACCACCTCCACCCCCTCCGCTTTCCACCCCTACCCGTCCCTCGTGCGAGGCGGGGTCCTCGGCCGTGGACCCGTCTTTGCCGTCGGTCCCCCGTCGCCCAGTATTTGCGCTGCCCGTGGCGGCCCAGGCGCCTACGGTTCACGCCTTCAGCGCGTCGTTGCTGGAGGTGCCTGCTGCGGCTCCCCTTCCCGCACTACCCCTGTGGAGGATGAGGCGCGGCGGCGGCGGCCGAGCGCCCGTGGCCTCCCCATCACGCCGCGCTCCCACCTCCCCTCCGGCTCACGCGCGTGGGGATGGGCGGCGTTGACTCCTTCTCCTGCGTGCCCGCGGCCTCTCGGGCAGCGGAGGAGAGATTCGGAGGAGGAAGTGGACTCAGACGGGTCGCCATTCAGCGCCGCCGGCGGCTCGCGGAGGAGGAGCCCACCGCGCCTCCCTGTGGATTCCGGAGGGGTATGGAGCGGACCTGCGGGATCGCCTACGCCTTCATTGGCGAGGGCGGCCCGGTGGACGCACCTGCTCCGTTCATCCTCTCCGCCATCTTCACAGTGGCCCCCCGCGTTCACTTCACCATGCTGCCCTCCTCGATGGGGCAGATGAAGCTGCTCTTCGACCGGTGGTGGCGGGACCACATGGCGCACCTGAGCCCCATCGAGCATGGGGGAGCGCGCCTGTCGCTCGCTGGCTTCGGAGGAGGCCCCAAACCGCTTTGTCATCGGCGGCCGTGGTCGGCGGCCCATACGCCTCCGGTTCCCGGACGAGCACTAGAATGCGACGGGCATCCAGGCAGCCTTTGCTGAGTTCGGGACCGTGGTGGAGGTGGATCCGGCCTCCTTGCGTGAGGAGGTGCCGACCGTCCGCGTGGTGGTGGCGATGGAGTCCCCGACGGACCTGCCTACGCGCCAGTTCGTGGCAAACCCGGGGAGAGGCGTGGCGCGGGAAGGTGCTTGGCGCCAAGTTTGAGGTGGAGATCCCTGGCGTGTGGCCGAGGGCGGATCGGGTGGACGCGGGTGGGAGGCTCCGGCCTTTCTTCTCGCGGCCTCCTGGGCCAAATGGCGATGGTTGGCGCGGTGGTGGCTCCCTTTCGGCGCCTATCCGTTTGGGCCCAGCGGGCCAGGCAAGCGTGATGGCTATCCGGTCTTCGGGAGGCGGCCGGGGGCTTACCCTTACCACCCGGCCCGCTACTACGACCTGCTCCCCCCTATTATCTCCCGACCGTGCCTGCTCCCTCCATCCCCCGCCACGCTTCTTCCGCCGCCCGTCGGCTTTGCCACCACACCATCCTCGCTCCGTGGCATGAGGTTGGCGACACCCCCGGCCCACCTCCCTCGCTGCCTCCCGGGCCCGGACACCCCGGCCGCCAAGAAGGGCGCGCATCGCCGCACGCATCGCGCGACTCCCTTCTAGAGCCATTTCGCCTCTGAAGCAAAGGGGACGGCACCTTCATCCCCATGGCCGACAAGGCCATCCGTTTCAAAGCCATCGGGGAAAGCCTTGCTTTGCGCTTGCGGACCCTCTGCAGCGAGTCAAGTCGAGGCGTCTGAAGAGGAAGCTCGAGGTGGGGGCCCGGATGCGGGCCGCCGCCAAGGCGGGCCGGGCCGTTTCCGCTCTTGAACCGCAAGGCGGTCGAGGTGGCCGGAGGAGCACCGGCAGCTCCATGAGGGCCACGCCCACCGCCGCGGCGCCGCGGGTGTGCCGCATCACGCCCCTGGGCCGCTCCTTCGTTTTTAGTTTGTCGGTCGGCTAGGTGTTGTGTCTCAGTAACCTTTGTTCTTGCTCCTAGTTGGTTCTTGGTGCTAGGTTTTGTGTGTGCTAGTGTCTCAGATCCCCGGTGTTGGTGTTGTGCTAGCTAGAACTCGTTGGTTCTGTGTGTGTTGTAGCTCGACCTTGTCCCAATGAATCAAAATTCAGAGCGCTTTTCTTACTCTCTTCTCTCTTGGAATGTGCGTGGCCTCGGCCAAACCAAAAAGTGTGATGCCGTGCGGGACGTGATCTCCATCTCTCATCCCCACATTCTCGCCTACAAGAAACCAAGCTTGATGCCTTGACCCAAACCCAAAGTAGGACTTTTCTCCCAGCACCTCTCACTGATTTTCTTATCGCCCCTGGCCGACGGCTCCGTGGTGGTCTGGCGACGGCATGGAACCCTTCCTTCGGCGAGGAACGCCCGTTCCGGTGCCTACACCCCTGACGATCCCGTTTACCTCAACCACCTCGACTACTCCTTTTACGCCACAAACGTTTATGCCCCTCCAACCACACCGAAGCCACCGCTTTCTTCTCTGATTTCAGGAGCACCCCTCCCCCCCTGAACACGCCGTGGATAGCGGTAGGCGACTACAACCTCACTCGCTCCCCTCTGGACAAGAACAATGACAACTTTGACTGGGCCTTGGCCAATCGGTTCAACAACTTGATTGATGATCTGTCCCTCCTAGAACTCCCCCTCTTGGACCGTTCCTACACTGGAGCAATAAGAGAGAGAACCCCACCCTTGCCGGCTTGATGAGTTTTTCGTCAACAATGACTTCTCCTCCAAATTCCCTAACTCCTCCCTGTCTTCCCGACTCGGCACCCCCTCCGACCACGTTCCTCTGTTGGTAACAATTCCCACCGCTGCCCCGAAAACTCACCGCTTCCACTTTGAAAATGCTTACCGAAACATCCCTCCTTCCTCCCTACTGTTCTCCCCGCACGGGTCGAATTGTTGGTCGAATGCTACTAACGCCGCGGGTGAACGGGTTGCAAGAATCAAAGGGGTCCGGCATGCTGCGAAACGCTGGGCACGCTCCCACCGCACTCCACCAGCCATCTACCACAATTGCACATTTCTAATCCTACTCTTTGACTTGTTCGAAGAGTGGAGGACTCTTTTCGCAGTGAGCGATGTCTACGTCAATGCCGCGAGAGATAGGCCGGCATTATTCATTGACCGGCGTGCGGCGCATTGGAAGCAAAGGGGAAGTTCCATGCACTCAAGGAAGGTGACGCAAACACCGAGGTTCTTCCATGCAAGAGCCACGGTGAGAGCAAGACACGGCCAGATTCATCACTTGGAGATTGACGGCGCCACGCTGATCTCTCATACCGACAAGACAGCTGCCCTCACCTCCTATTACAGTGAGATTCTGGGCAGCACATCTGCTACTTCCTGGAATTTTGATCCGAACTCCTATATATGGACTCCCCCAAGGCGGATGGTGAACCCTTTGGTGGCCCCCTTTGCTTGTGGCGAAGCGAAGAAAGCGGTCTGCGGCATGAGCGCCGCAAGTGCCGGGGCCACGATGGGCTAGGTCCCGGCTTCTATGCAGCCACCTGGGATGTCACCAAGGAGGCGGTGTGCGGGTTCCTGAATGCTTTCCATGACGGTACAGCAGACTTGGAGCGGATCAACAGGGCAGTAATAGTGCTCATCCCCAAAAAAAAAAGCATACCGGCCGTCTCCGGCTCCTTCCACCCGGTATCCTTCTGAGCTGCGGTCAAGATCACCACTAAAATGCGGCTCGGTTGTAGCAGCGGGTTGGTTGAGCTGATTGACATTGATCAGACAGGCTTCATCAGAGGGAGATCGATCTCGGAAAATTTTGTGTACGCCACGTAATTAGTGCGGTGCTGCTACAGAAACAAAGCCCCAACACTAGTCATCAAACTTGACTTTGCCAAAGCCTTTGACACTGTTAACTGGAGCAGCTTGGATAGGATCCTCAATGCTAGAGGGTTCCCCAAGAAATGGTGTGAATGGATACAAATAGTTACTTGTTAGCTCGCTCGGAGGTGATGGTCAATGGAATACAGGCCCATGGATTAAGTCCGTAAAGGGCTCCGGCGGGGGGCGAATTGGCTTGTAGTCCAATGGTAGGGCGGTCCGGTGGGACGCTACCCACCAGGGGTTCAAATCTCGGTGCTCGCACCTTTTCTTGGGATTTTCGGGATTTTCGGCGTTATGCATTAAGTGGTAGCGGCGTTCCGTCGACGACGAGGCGCCTACGGTGACCGAGAATCTCCGGATCCGCCGGCTGCCCGGTCCTTCGGAGGTGCTCATAGGGGTAGGGTTTGCGTGCGTGTATTCATAGGGGTGAGTGTGTGTGCGTGTTGTGAGTGTTCAACGCGTTATCTTGTGTCATACTCAAAAAAAAAAAAAAAAAAAAAAAAGGGCTCCGGCAGGGGGATGCCCTCTCCCCTACTTGTTTCTGCTGGTTGCTGATGTCCTTCAAAGGCTGATCAAGACAACACCCACCATCAGACACCCCCTGGTCGATGGCCCATGCCCGGTTTTGCAATACGCCGACGACACGATCATCTTGATCAGAGGGGAACAGGCAGATGCAACTGAATTAAAAAGGGTTTTGGACTGCTTTTCTGCGGCGACTGGATTGGCAATCAACTATGGCAAAAGCACAGTCACTCCAATGCACACCCCGCGGGCAGCCTTTCTTGACATCCTACAAATCCTTCAGTGTCGAGAAGGGTCCTTCCCCCAGACTTACCTCGGCTTGCCATTGTCCAATGTCAAGCTCCAGCTTTCAGCGTTTGCTCCCCTCATTGCCAAGGCTGACAAATACCTAGCAGGATGGAAAGCGACTCTCCTAAGCACTGCAGGGCGTGTGGTGCTCATCAATTCGGTCCTGGATGGCCTGCCCACTTATGCTATGGGAGCAATCAACTTGCCTCCTGGGGTCAAGAAGCAATTAGATGCTAGAAGGCGTGCTTTTCTCTGGGCTGCAGCGGACAAAGTAACAGGAGCACAATGCTTGGTGGCGTGGGAATTGGTCTGTCAACCAAAGGAAGATGGCGGGCTTGGCATTAAAAATCTTGAAACTCAGAATGCCTGCCTCCTACTCAAGCTTGTCCACAGGCTATACAAATCACAGTCAGCATGGGCTAATTGGGTGAAGCCTTGGACCAACCTACACAACCTGCAAGGACAACTTAGCGTCACCCACTGGGAAACCGTCAGAGCCCTCCTCCCTGCATACCGGAAAATCTCAAGAGTGGATGTGGGAGATGGCCGGAACACCTCCTTTTGGGAGGATGCTTGGCTGGGAGATAAAACACTAGCAGATCAGTTCAAAGTGCTACATAGCCACTGTCTTGACATGGATGTGTCGGTTCACACAGCAATGACTCAATCCCTTGAATCCAATCTGCAGAACCGCCTCAGTCAACAAGCCATGGCTGAACTGCAGCTGCTGTCCACCATCCTCCAGGACGTCGAGTTGAACGAGGAGCATGATGTCCGAACCTGCTTCTTCGAGGACAGGGACCAACGACTGCAATCGGGCCTAATTTACAAGGCATCAATGAGGAGTGACACGGTGAGCCCTGCATACCAGTTTGTGTGGGAGAATTTCGCACCTCCTAGAGTGAAGTTCTTCGGTTGGCTTTTGACCAAGAACAGGATTCACTGCAGAAGTAACCTGCTCACCAAACATGTGATTGATGATGACTGTTGTGCCATTTGTGGGCTGGATTCAGAAACTGCGGACCATCTGATCTCAGGGTGCCCCTTTGTCCAGTCCTTCTGGGCGCGTATCGGCTGGTCACCTACCGGAATCGCTGAAGTTCATCACCTGTGGGATACTTGTGCTCCTGTTCAAATGCCGAGGAGGATGCTGGCCTCCCTGATCCTGCTACTGTGTTGGGAGATTTGGAAGCATAGGCACGATGTAGTGTTCAGAGCAATGCCGCCCAGCTTGCCGCGCCTCATCTCTGCTTGCCGCGAGTCTGCACATCTGTGGAGAAGTAGGCTACCCAAAAATGATGTCCAATTGTACTCTTTATGGTGTAATCATCTCCCTATCTAGCCGCTACCCCCCCATGTAATCTGTGGTCTGTAATCCCCTGTAACCCTGTTACAGGACCTGTTTAGGCCTCTGGCCTTGCCACCTCCCGGTTATACCGGCATCTGTGGCTTAATGGCTTAATATATCAGGTGGGGTACACCACCACCACCCACCCCCGCGGTCGTTTTATTCAAAAAAAAAAAAGATCTTCCTTTTCGTGCATCTCCCTGGCTCAGCATCATCAGTTGTTTGCAATATTTCTGTATATGTGAAGTATACACATGCAGTTTGTGCTAAAACAACATCATGTCATTTACCAGAATGATGTCCTGGACCATTTTCAAGTATTTATTTATTTATTTGACGAAACACCATTTGAGTATCTTGTTCATGCTTGAGGATTTGTTTAGTTCATCTACTCATCTAACATTCTCTTTGTCGCTTTACTGAGCACAGGCAGGATTATTGGCATGTAGATGAATAAAAGTGCAAACCAAATATTTTAATGCACATGGTTTGGAGGGTATTATCATTACAGTGAGTAAAATCACAGCATTTCAGGAACTAGTATACCTTGCATTGCCCAAATGCCCAACCAATTCACATTATGCTTTCTATATCTATTTTTTCTATAACTGATATGTACATGAGAATATGACCATTACTCGTAGGAGAAGTTGCATTACACTCCACATATATACCACAAAAATGGCAATTGTAACTGGAACACAGTGATCATTGCTTGCAGCTATACGTTCAGACATTAAACTCCAAGCTTAGAATACTGGGCAGACGCCATCACCTAAGTCCACTCCTTTAGCCGTAGGACACTTGGCAAGAGGGCAATGCTCTCCTGCAGTGCCCCACCAGTCGATACTCTTGTTCTGCATGGTCAGCGAAAAGTACAACACCACCCCATGTATGCAACTCCAGCGTCAAGGGCAGCGGAAAGAATGTAATTGTATTGTGTCCACCATATTTTCGGTACTGGAACACAAAGAAATCTTCTTCGGCGGATCATCTCAGCGCTTCAGCAAGAGTTCGCCATGAAGGATCTTGGTGTCCTGCATCACTTCCTCGGCATGCAGGTTCAGCGCAGTGGAGACAGCCTTCTCCTCTCACAGCGACAGTACATGCTCGATATTCTGAAGCGTGCAGGGATGTCTGAATGCAAGCCGTGCTCCACTCCAGTTGACACCAATCCGAAGGTTGCTGCAGCTGAGGGGGCACCTGTGTCTGATCCGACAAATTTCCGCAGCCTTGCTGGAGCGCTACAGTACCTGACGTTCACTCGGCCAGACATCTCGTATGCAGTTCAGCAGGTCTGCCTCTATATGCATGATCCTCGTGAGCCTCACCTTGCAGCCTTAAAGCGGATACTTCGCTATGTTCGAGGCACCCTCCATCTTGGACTCCTCCTGCGACCGTCCTCTTCGTCCGATCTTGTAGTCTACACTGATGCTGACTGGGCTGGTTGCCCGGACACCCGCCGGTCCACCTCGGGCTACGCTGTGTTCCTCGGTGACAACCTCGTCTCCTGGTCCTCGAAGCGTCAGAACACTGTGTCAAGATCTAGTGCAGAAGCCGAGTATCGCGGAGTGGCAAATGGAGTTGCAGAGGCCACTTGGTTGCGCCAGCTTCTTCTGGAGCTGCACGCCCCCCTCAGGCGCGCCACACTGGTATATTGTGACAACATTAGTGCCATCTACATGACCTCCAATCCGATACAGCATCAGCGTACCAAGCACATTGAGATCGATCTTCACTTCGTCCGAGAGCGTGTTGCTATTGGTGATGTTCGAGTCCTGCATGTCCCTACCTCCTCGCAGTATGCCGACATCTTCACCAAAGGGCTACCTTCCTCAGTGTTCACGGAGTTTAGGTCCAGTCTGAACGTGCAAAGTGGCTGACGTTCCGACTGCGGGGGAGTGTTAGACTAGCCTATTATTAGTGTTGTGTGTGGAGTGCCTAATGGCCTCAGATTGTGTTGTGGGTGCGTGAGTAACTCAAGGCATGGAGACCTGGCATGGTTGGCCAGGAATACTCCATGCCTGCTATATGTATCGCAACCTCTAATCTGAATCAATCAAGGAATTATTCCCAGCCATAATCTCTTTCATTATCTAAGGATGTATTCACATTATCTTCAGGCTTTCATCACTAAAACTGCTCGTTGAAACCATACACCTTCCGCTTCATCCATCTAAAAAGGAACATCATCAATAACCGACAAGAATAAATACATAATAAAATTCTCTAAGTGCACTGTTCCTTTTAAATGCAAACCTGTTTTGAAATGACTTGTTGCTTTCATTAGAGGCAACCTGTTGTACATTCAGCTTTGCAACAAATGTAGTCTTATCTGCTGGTCTATCTACAACCGCCTACTTAGTTGTATGTAGCAAAAATTAGCATAATAACAATATTAATATTGATTGACAAAATAATTGCTGAACCTAACCTGGAGTGTCACTGCATTCGATATATCCAGTGCAACCTCGAATTTATCTAGAAACATCGCAGTAAACTAAACAAAGAACAAAATACACATACATCAGCTCCGGGAGTTATGTGGGTCTCCTACAAGCAAAGTGCGTTGGATGCGCAGCAATGTTGGAATGAGCGGAGAGTAATGTATGGCAAAATGAATCAAGGGTAGTGTTTCACAAATGCTGATTTACATGCATGACTGCGCAACCAACTTTACCGTGAGTGGGATAGGAGTCAGTTAAGGTTGATGGAAAATGCATTGGCCCACACTACATTTTTTTTTCACCTTTGCACTTCGTCTCCCTTCCCAAACGGAATCCTCCTGTGACTGCTTATCCTATTCCTCCAGATCCTATTCCCTTTACACGGACACTACAGGCTGCCACTGATGTAAACCTACAAAGTACTTGCTTCCCACTCACATAGCTCTCAATACCCGGTAAACCTAAATTTCATCTGATTCCTTACGATATTTTGAGCCTGGCCTAGCTTTTGAGTTTGTAGTCTTGAAAGTTGAAGATAAAAGTTAAAATTTCTCACTTGCTAACAGATTTCTTCTCCAATACCAATCTGCCCGTACCTTAGAATTGTCTAATGTAACTGCATTTGTGCAATTCTGGGATCGAAAATCCAGGTCTTTAATTTCAAAATTCCAATTACATGGAGTAGGAAGTTTTATTTCCGGAGTACAACTTCTAAAGGGATTTGCATCTGGCTTCATCAAGTTATGTGCATGTGAAAAATAAAGCCTCTAAATTTTGTAACGGTAATTTTAAGCACATATACGAGTCAAAGCATTTCTCATAGCTTAGAAAAAAACTGAAATGGCAGGAACAAATGTTCCCCCACTTCATTAACATTTTAGGAATTCGTCATTTTCATCAATTAATAAAACGGTCATGAATTCATCAAGTCGCAAGAAAGGTACATAATCTTGCAGTGGTGGACCTAGCATAGGAAGAGAGAGGGGGCAAATAAGACATCAAAAGAAAAAAGAAGGGGCGGATTAGCATTTTATTAGAGCTAAAAGCAGTAAAATTTAGCCTTTCATTAAGAAAATCATCAACCTTGGGGGTCCTTGTCTAAGGCAGAGACATTCACCTCAAACTTACACACAGACAGTGGTACTAATTTATAAGCAAAGGTAATACCTGTGCTCCAGAGTAAAGGGCAGCTCCATCAAGTTTCGAGATTATATCGCCAACCTCAATCCGTCCATAATTTTCTGTTGATGTGTCACAGATCTACAGTATGCATAGGATTAAGCTGGTGCGTGCAAAAAATGTAATATAGTAATATAACCAATAATAGAAAACACTCTATATGCTCATTTCCAAAAATAGCAAACATTTACTAAACAAGTCTAAACTCGCTTGGCCAGGTTCACACCAAGGGATATTAAGTCCAGAAAAAAAACTGACAAAGGAATTTAAGTTCTTTCATCGCTATAGGACATCTCTAGGGAGATATTTTTTGCATGTTCTTTGCTAGTCAGCTCTATTTACCAGATCTACTCAGTTGTGAAATTAAAGAATAATCTTATTTTATCATTTTGACAAAACATAAGCCGTGTTACTCTCACAAATAAACTAGAAGACTTAAAGTGAAAATACTGTGGATCTGCATTAAGGTCCTTGCACATGCTTACAACAGTATTCACCTGTTCAGAATGCCAACTTTGCCAAGGACTGACAACCAAGTAAATAGTCATTCAGTGTGCACTAAAATGCTTAAAATGACAGTAAAAACTCGGGGCATTTGTGTTCATACCCCTTCTTTGAAGTGTAATTGTGATTTTGCCCTAGTTTTCTCAACTTTCTGATTTTGCCCTAGTCAATGGTCAAAACAGGGGCAAATATGCAAAGACAAAGGTGAAAATCACATTGACTTGTGAATAGGTGAGGGCAAAATTACAGTTCAAAAAATGGAGGTAAAAAACATAACTGCACTTCTAAGTAGGGGGCAAGATCACCGGGCGCACCCGGTGTCGTAGGCTCCCGCCACCCGTGATGCGGGGAAGGGTGTTAACAAACAGCCTTTCCCACACAATGTGCAATGTGTAGAGGCTGGGGCTTGAACCCTGGACCTTCCGGTCACAGGCGGTAAGGCTCTACTGCTACACCAGGGGCACCCTTTTAGGGGCAAGATCACCAAAAAGCCTAACAACTATGAACAAAGGGAACACAGCAAAATTACTTATTGATTAATGAGGTTCAGATTTGCAGCAAAACTCAACAAGATCATTAAGTGTCTAGATGAATTAAATGCTACTAAATTAGAGGATTTGAGCGTCTACTGTGTACCTTGTCAACTACAAGTCCAGAAGGCGGCTTTGCAAATTTGCAGCATATGGTCTCCAGAACATCTAGGTCCAGCGTGTGAAGTGCTTGTACCCTTATGCGAAGCCATGGTAGTGCTCTGCAGTTATCATAAATTTATCGATATATCAATGCCAATGATAATGGTATATCAAGTATACAGTTCACACTCCAGGGCTCACTTCATTTGCAAGATACTCAACAGTTTCTTTATTAAAGAAAAATTTAAAAACCATGTATCAATCTTTCTAAATTGTCAACAATTAATTGCCAGTGTTAATAAGATTGCTGAAACTTTGCAGTATTATCTCCAAAAATAGTTGAAACTAATCTTGTTAACATAGTATCGAAGAACTTAACAAAGAGATCCAGCTTGCTATACATGTGCACATGCACTCAATAGTCAACACACAAGAAAGATATGCAATAGCAAGAAAAAATTTTAAGTGGAGATAATATTACCAAAATCACCCAAGCAGTTTGAATGAAAGTTAATTAAAAGGAAAATTATAGTACCTTTCCTTCTTGTGGTATTTTATGAATCTCGCAGCAATGTCAACCGGCAAAAACGGAGCAGTTTTCTCAAAGGAATAAACTATGCCAAGGAATCTGTTTTCAGAATCCATGATAGGCCCACCAATGAAATCCTGGCACAGAATGAAAATGAGTTGCACATGAAGTTATGAATTATTGCAATAACATCAAGTGCCATGAGAATAACATAGTAGGAAAAAAAGAACAACTATAGAAAACACAGGCAGTCAAAGTAAGCATCCATGTCATTATGTCAATATAGTATCCCTCCCTAACTTGTGTCACAAAAGAAATAATAAAGCATGCCCATATTTAATTGGTTTTTCATATTTGCAATGAAGTATGGAATGTTAAGGCATATATAGAAACCAAAATGGCTAGTTTACCTCGCTGATGTCACACAAACAGACCATGAGCTCTTTACAGTCCAACTCACTATTCTCACGAACCAGCTGTCCACAACTCACCAGAGCTTTTGAGTGGACGTCCCTACCTAGAGCAATTACAGGCCTAGGCTGCAAGGAATAATATAATGGGAGGTCCCAGAGTTGCAACGCAGGAAGACATCCCAGAGAATCTCGACACTCAATAGCCACAATTGAAATGTTATAATGCAAATTGCACATTTCTAGGGACCCTTCAACAGTATCCCCATTGTGCAGAACCACTTCAATCTGCGATCAACAAATCTGTAACTAATTATTCACAGCAGGATAGGACAAAGTCAGCACAAATAAATAAGTAAAAGAACTGATGTGACATTGACCTTAATTTCTTCTTTTTTATAGGCCTCGAATTGAGTGTCAGGTTTCCTAACTAGAGTAGCAGAGGTAAGTATCCAAATTTGCTTGTCATCATGATCAACCACTGTCCCTGAGCAAACCATACGCCCTCCATCTATGCAAGCATATTATGATCATGATCAGGGATTGACAATAGACATTGTTTACACAGTAACATATGCAACAAAGTCAGACTACAGCTCTTGTTGGCACCAGCACCACCTACACCACAAAGGTTAGCTCCTAGGACACCCAACACTGAACTGAATTTGGCTAGGGAAGAAGAACTTGAGCACACAAGCACACACACGCTGCAGCAAGCTTTCAGTTGCTGCAGGCACTCTGAATGTGGGCAAAATGAACTGCTCTTCTCCATTGCCTATGGCAGGAATACATATACACATATGTACCAACTATCTACCAACTCCCTACTACAAAGGTACACTAGTACCAGCACTATTGATACACCTATAGGAGTGTATGCCACTACTTGACATGCTCCTGCATACTCCTAGTACTACAGCCACTACTTGGCATACTCCTTGGCACTATTTGCCTAGTACTACATACATGAGCCATGACTCAAAGACTTGAGCATGCCCAGGAATTCAGGGAGAGGGAGAGGGAAGGAGCACCAGCAAATTATCTCACAGCTCTCAAGTCTCTTTTCGTTCCAAAGCATAACTTGTGAAATGCAGTCGGTGTATCATAGTCGATATACAGCAACATAATGTGTTCTATATAATCAGTAGTAGCAACTGGATGCAAAAGCCTGGATAACAAAACGTTACCAGCGGAAGCGACAAGGGAGACAACGAATCTGCAGTCTCCAAGAACCGTTTCAAAGTATTTTGGTCCATTTTCCTTGAAGTCCATCACCTTTCCAGAATCATAGTTGACAAATTTAGAATGTGGTTCATCAGAATCCGACCAGCATGCTCTATGGCCTGCTAATATAAAACATGCATTGTTAAAGGCATGAAGTGAAGCACTGTGAGATCAATGATGATATTGAGATCTCTGAAGAAAGCACGACTGAGAATCAAATGAGCTACTCTTCTAGTTTAAAACATAGAGGACGCATGCCGGAATTACCACCACCAGGAGTTTCCTTTTGACGTGGCACATCTGGGATCTGTCGCGAGAAACAGAGAAGATATTAAACCATATATCAACACAAAACAGAATTGGAAATAGTTAATGTAGGGCAACTTTGCCCTAATAATAATCAGAATGGGTAATTAGCCCAAGAAGATGCAAGAGCACATACAAAAATCAATAGCAACTGAAAGAACGACAGACGGTAATCAAACCTGTGCCTTCTTCGTTGCCTTCGCTTTGCGGCGCCGGGTATTCTTCTTCGGGCCTGGGGGTGACAGCGGTGCTGGGGTTGGTCGTTTGGGGTTCCGGGTGTTGGGGGATCCACTGTGACCTGATTCCATTGCATACCATTCTTCAAGAACCTTTTTCCCCTTGCTGTATTTCTGAACAATTATTGGCTTTGGAAAAGGCCATCTGGAAGTACAAATAGAAATCTAGTCATTGCCTTCCCATCGAAACACTCCAATATATTAAACATGTTTAATCTAATAGTGCAGTATATTACCTATTTAATCCACTGGATGCGAACTTCTCAACGACAACTGTTTTTTCACCTTCATGACCCCTCACACCAAACTGCATTGAGAATATATACACAAACAAGAGTAGAGCATTCAAGATTTTCAGCACAGATAGCATGTACTGGATGGTCTTTTGTTACATGATTTGATGGACCAAACCTTAATGTTCATTGCCATCATATCGGAGCCATCAGACTGCTTAAAGTTTTGATATTCCGACAGATATGCAGTACCTATATCCAGCAGTATGCCTCCAAGCTATTGCAAGAAAATATAGACAGATCTTCATCACAAAACATTAATGGTACATTTGATTGACAGCACCAAGCCTGGTAGAATGCAAAAGGCCAGTGTTTTGGTTGCTTGCTAGCTTGGTATAAAAATTAGAATGCAAGAAGGAAGCGCTTTGGCTTTATTCAAAAAGAAGAAGAAGAAGCGCTTTGGCTGCCCTTGGTTTGTCTGACACATGTACATTTGCTACCGCTGATTCTCTCAGGCTAGGCCAAAGGGATGCAGCATGTACTTGTAGAGACACAAACGAGTAATGTCCAACAAATATGGACAAGCAATGTCAGGCATGGAAATTCTTCGGACAGTTTCAGAATACGAATGCTAGTTTTGCTAATCTTTTTTTGGAATACACTTTATAACAGCACTTGGAGTTTGCTTCATGTTGTGTTGCCTTTCCAAACATTTATAACAGCACTTGGAGCTCGCTCACGTTGTGTTGTCTACTCATCCGGAGTCTAAACTTAATACACCATTAGTGTGAATGTAGATCTGATCTACAATTTTTTTATAGTATTTTGATTAAACCAATTTGTATGCCTCAAAATCCAGCTAAAGTTTCTTGAAACCACTTCATACAGCCATTATTCCTGAAGTTTCAGACAATTCTTATTAGAGTCTATAGAACATTTTAACAGTAAAAATATATAACTGTACTAAAACTAAAACATTTTAGAATTATGCAAGTTATTTCGGTGGTTTTCATCTACAAATATTTTTGCGGTCGTTCTCATGTTTGGTCATATTCACTATGTATTTTGTGTTCGATAATGCTTGTCCCTGCTCATATTTGGTCCATTTCTTAATCATAGCATCATGTGCCCTCAAACGACTGTTGTACTCGGTCCCCATATAATGCAAATTTGCATCTCACCACAGCCTGGTGTTACAAAAGCCAACAACCAAACGCATACACGCTGGAGCAAGTAAACATACCTCTGCTGCGTTGGAAAAATATACACCATTAACTCTATTGATGGTATCCCCTTCATTCAAGCCTGATGCTTTCACTGAAGATTGATCTTCAATCTACAATTCCAATATGGCCATGAAATGGAAGACCCAAAACAATGAAAATCAGAGTAATGTATAGGGCTGTGACTAGGCAAAGAACCACAAGACAAAGCTAGATTCCATATGTGAGAAGCCAAAATTTGGCATAAACATTTGCACGACAAAGATTTATGTGTAAATTTTATGTAATTTGTATATTCACTAGGAACAAAAGGGGAATTGGATTGTGAGAAGATATGTAAACCTTCTCAATAATCACACCAGTGGTCTTAAGTAAGTTGGTTTGCATCTTTTCAAATGCACTGCACCCTTCTCTGAAAAGATTTCTAACTTGCAGCCCATGCCAAGGTCTTGCTACTTTCCTGCATCATAGTGAGGGGGTCAAAATCTGTCACTGAATAAATTATTGGTTTCTGCATCAGAAAGTTGTGCAGCTCATTTCCTATTGCATGAAATGATATGGAATTTGATTAGGATGTTGCCATAAAAAGAAAATAATGCAAACAAATAGGAAAGTCTATAATATCTAGACCAGAAAAAAAAATGAGATGAAGATTTCTACTCTTGACATTATTACAGCTGTAATAAAAATATGTTACTAAGATTGTTTGGTATCCTCAAAGTAAGCAAACTAAAACTATGACAAAAGTAGGGAGAAGGATTGGCTCATCATGGTTCGCAACATTTCTCACTGCACCTTTCCTGATAGGAGCATGAAGCTTTCTGGCGCTTACATCCCATGCTCCTATACCAAGCACCTACTACAGCTAACATCACAATATCTATCATTAATTATCTCGAGCCTTAACCTAGGTAAACAGCCTAAATGATCCACAATATCACCAGTCATGAACGTGTCATGCCAGAAGCCACAGATCTCAATCTAGGAATTACTGGTGACCCAGGTCCCAAGTATAGAATAGACGACAAATTCATAAAGTTCAAGGACAAGTAGAGATTCGAATTTCACCAAATCTATTAGCTTTTCCTTTATGTAAAGCAAAATGTGCATACCTGAACAATTTTAACTGCCGCAAACACTTCAACACAATGGAACTTGGAATGAAAGGAGTTTCTTTATGGTGGTAATAATTTAACCCAATAAAATTTCCAGCAAAGCTCATCAGCGGACCCCCAACTTCTGCCTGCCGAAATATGTTGGTACTCATTAAACTAACAAAAAACATAGAAAGATGAGTAATATAGAGCTTTGGATTATAGGGGAAAAAAAAAAAAGATCCATCGTTCCCCTAAATTTTTTATTTTTCACCATATTTTTGCCGCAAAAGCTATTTTATAAAATTCCGTGACTATATGCCTATATTTTCATATCTCAAGGTTAAAAACAGTTACCTTTTTGCCAAGCTACAAAACAGTAATGGGAATCTTATTTCTTTTGTAAAAGGGTATGATGTATCATCCCATGAAATTAAAGAAAACATGACTTGCACCAAAGGAAAGAAAAATAATAAATGCCATTGGGGAGTTACATGGTACGATTCTACTAGTTCAGGGGTAAATTAAGATTATAAAAATTTTAAGGGTATATGAAAACTTGGGGAGTAAAATGAAATCTTTCCTTCATAAAAAAGATTAGGAAAATTGATGCCGATGTATGAAGTTATTGTATATAAGCCTATTCTTCTATGTATATGTTAATTGTAATTCAATTGATATGAGATTTGAAAACACTCAAACAAAAGCATCAACTACATTGTTCACAAGAGCATTGATATGGTACCAGCTTATCATTTTAAAAGTTAGTTACAGGAGTACATGTATCATACATTAATATGTATATCTAAGTAATCTAAAGTAAGTAATCTAAAAGGAAGCCAAAGAGGTGACTAATTGTTATGTGAACATTCCATTGTCTGGCAACTGACGTGGTGCATATCATGCTCCTGTTAGGGAGCTATGATCTATTGTAATAGTTCAGTTGGGAGATAAAACTGTTTAGAGGCACCTATTTACAAAAATGCTTGGAATAGGCCTCTAAAGCAGTTTAGAGGCACCTATTTAAGGAGGTTACCATCATTGTCATTGTAATTAAGCAAAGATTACAAGACAATTTTTTTCCCAGAAGTCCTTGTGCCAATCCAGTAGTTATGGACAAAAATAACTACCTTGCGCAATAAACAAGGTATCAAAACAATAAATAATTATTGGAATTCTCAGATGAAATTTATGTAAGTAGTGCAGCAATTAACATCATATCAAAGCAGATACATTTCATAATATGCTCACCTTTGAAATTCTGCAAGTTGATACTAAAAGTTCTTCACAGTCAAAGCTGCTACTTTTTGGAATGATCATTCCTGTATTAACCACCAAGGCGGTCTCTTTGTCACGACCCAATGTAACCACATCTCTTGAATAGCTCTCATCAAAGCTGACGGCCTTGGTATTTGAACTAAAGCCTTGTTTTGGCAGATCGACAGGATACTGAATTTCAATCACAGATGTTGTAAAAAAAATCATGATACAACAGGTGGCCTTTACAAGTTTTATGATCTTGCAAATATACAGTGATCTACAAAAATATAAAAAGAGTAAAAACATCAGTGTTTGTGAAGAAGGCTGAAGGCACTAAAACTTGACCGATTATATAATACAAAGATGGACCAACCGTAAGGCCTTCAACTAGTTCATCTGTGTCCGCACATTTTTAACCAAATTTGCAACTGTCACAATTTTCTGACGGTCTCCTGAAGACTCATAAATTGTACCAGAGCAAAAAAAATGATCTGTATCTCCATCTGTAGACAAATTGAATCATTCTTTAAATAAGTAAAGACCGGAATAAGCATCAGCCGTGTGACAATCAATGGAGTAATCACCTGTAAGAGATTGCAGTCCTACCACAGAAGAAGCAACCTGCAAAGCTGATTCCTCAACTGCCCAATTAGCACCCTTCAAAGTAGTATTCAGAAGTCCGAAACCCGGTCTTTCAAAATATGGGCACCACTCTGGTTGTAAATTATGAATATAAAGTAAAAGGTGAATTGTTTTAAAGCCTTAACTCATACTTAATAGGTTTTCATTACAAAGCAAGGAGCTATTCTGATGCTCCAAGTCACTGAAATATGTGAGAATGCAAAGCATGAAAGGGGTACATAATAACGACTGTGTTGTAGATGAGTCATTTGTTTTTCTACAGATCATTAGTATGTGGTATTGCAATAGTTTAGCATAATTGACACAATTTAGATGCATAAACGATCCTTTTGACTGGCCCATTTTGAACTACTTCTGAATGGAGTGAGAATCATGAAATCACCTTTTTTTAAAAGATAAGACTTATCATATGGACTGTCAGAGTGCCATGAACATTTTCATCGATCATAGCTTGCGCTGCTCAGATTTTCTTTAAAAAAAAACTCTGCTGATACCTTCTGACTAGTCACTTACGAAATTATCAGTGCAGAAAAAAGAATGAGAAGAGCAACTCACTTTCCATATCCATTACACCACTTGCATCAGTATTTATTATCTCAGCTGAAGGAGTTGAAAATAAAATGCACTTACTGATAGTATTTAAGATAAGAATGACAGATGATGGATGTGAAATGTTGAACACTTACTTCGATTTTCCATATCCACTTCTTTTCGTTTTGGCCAACTATCCATCATCTCTTTGATTCTTTTGGCAGCCCCTTCCAAGTATGTTCTTAGCTTTTCATGTTTCAAAGTTTCAGCTTCCTTGCGCTCAATTCTTCTCTGAGTTTGTTGCTCCCTCAATGCCAAAAATTCCGATGTCCGTTGTATTGTAACTGAATCATCCTTCCGTGGGCGAAGGTTGTAGGCCCTTTGTTCCACCAGTGTACTTGGATGCCCAGTTCTAGAACTCTCACCCTAAGCATTTCAGATTCAGAGGAATGATAATATGTGATCATATAGCAGCATTGTGCATTCATACAATGATGCAATGCTAACGGTAGATACTAAAATTCTGGTTAAAAGAACCTTTCCACCACAGGAGTTTATGCACCAAAGCAAAAATAAGTCTGCACATAAATAAATTACCTCTATTAGCCGACTCCTCTGCTGGTTTGCATTGCTTCTATCTTCACTTGATGAATCTCCATCTAATCGGGAAGGCATCTTCTATGCAAAAGCAGCAACAACCCCTACAAATTATGTGATCTCCTAATGTAGCCGCGGAGGAGGGCGTCGAGGACGGCCCCGGACTCGCAGATGTGGAGGGGCAATTCAGCGACTGCCCGAGCCTGGTCTGCTACTGCTAGTCCCGCTCGCTCGAGGTCGGTTTATTATTTGTGAGGATTGTGACGGCGCTGATTATGGAGGTGGATGCGGCGGCGGTAACCTAAGAATAAAGAACCCGGCGTTGTCGCCCCCGGACGTCCGGAACCGGCTTACTCCTTCCAAAATAGAAGTCAAATTTTTCAAAATACCGGTAATTATATATTAAAATATATAAATATTTATGTTAAGTATTTAGTGTCATCAGAAATATCTTTAAATCTAGTTTTTAATCAACTTATTTAAAGATTTAATGTTACACATATTTTCTATAAACATAGTCAAAGTTTAAAAAGTTTGATCGGCACCCTTCCCATAGCGACATCTATTTTGGAACGGAGGGAGTGCGTCTGGATGCCCTGGGTAACCCTCGGGTAAGGGAGAGAGTACGTCCGGACGCCCGGATAAGCCAGCCCACCGCCCAACAATTCCCATTGTCTTTGCGTCCGTTCTCGCTCGCGACACCACATTCTCGATGCCATGCCATTCGCTGCCGCTGCACGCGGCGCTCTTTAGCCGTCGCTTCCCGCCGCGCCGCACAGCTGCTCCTCCTCGGCGCACCTCTCCCCCTGCGTAGGCACAGCTCACTCCTCCCCGGAACCCTAACCAAATCCATAACCCCTCCGATTCCACCTTCAATTGCAACAAAATCGACTCCCAATCGCGAACCGAGGAACTCTAACCAAATCAGCAACCACCATGGTACATATGCTGTCCAAAATCGAGTTCCCCTCGATGAATTTGATCTCGGCTAAACACGGTAAGGGCTATCCAACTGCAGTGGGCTGCGGAGAAGGCCATGCCTCTGGAGCAGCACGGGGCGATGCGCACATGGAGACCTCAGGCGATTCTAATGAGCCCTTGTGCTTCTCTCCTGCCCATTTGTTTTTTGTTCTCGGTGTATGCTTGTGCCAATGGGCACATAGATTGAATAATTGCTAAGTGGGGGTTACGTATATAGGTGCGATAGATGTGTAGGAGACAATGCTTGAGGAGAGAAATTCTGTCAATGAGCGTCATTAAATATGTGGCACACCGAGTTAATAAAAACTATATATTCATATTGTCTGGAAAAAAAAAACAAATGAGAAGCATACACCGAGAACATTAAATGGGAAGCATATTTATTAACTCCTATTTTTGGGAAGCAAATGGGCGTATCAACTACACCTATTTAATGACGAATGGGCAGGAGAACAATATTTGTTGGGAAGCCAATGGGAAGCAAATGGGCGTATCAACATACTCCCTCAATAGTTGAAAAAAACAAGACGTTTAGGACAGCGACACGGTCTCTACAACGCAAAACTTTGTCTCATGACCCGGGGAAATAGGACCCTGGAAGGACAGGCCCGTCGGGCCCACGAGCACGGGCGCCGCCCGGGCTCGCCGCCGTCTCCTCCCTTCCACGGATTCTTCGGCAATTAATTCGGGAATAAAGGAGGAAAATATCTAGGATTATCTTTAGGCGTTTTTGGTGTGCAAGGGGATATCTCATCTATAAGGGAGACCCTTATTAGGAAATAAATAAATAGGATATGCTTGTAAAAGGTATTCCAATCTATAAGGAAACATTTAGAGAGATTGCTTGAGATACAAGTCCCACTAGCCGGGCTATAAAAAGTAAGGGTCTGTGAATCTTTTCGGGGCAACAAGCAAATAAAGAAATTTTATCACAATCTCTCCGCTCCCTTCTCCCTCGCGCTGCCCCTGCCCACGGCCGCCGCCACCACCCGCGCTCGCGCCCCCTCGGGCCGCGGCGCCGCCGCCGCCGATCGCCACCACCTCCCTACGCCATCCTCTCCTCCTAATCCCCCAATTCACGTGTCGGTTCCGGCCTAATCTAGCCGGGTTCCGACGGTGGTATCCGGAGACCACTACGATCCTCCCACCACCATGGATAGCGAATCGAAGAAGCTGGCCGAAGAACTTGGGGACCAGTTCGCGGATTCGACGAGCCAGGATCGACACGCTCGCCCGAACAAGTTGCTATCCTCTCGGGCAACGATACGGCGGCGACAAAGCGCCGTCAACAACTTCGAGGAGGCTGATCTTGCGATGAAGATTTCTTTGGAGACGGCGACCGCAACTTCATCAAGAAGCGGGACCGACAAAAAGCGTAATCGGGATGATCAAGTCACCGCGGCCCGATCTGGAGAAGGCGTGAAGGGGGCTACAGGGCGAAGCCCGAACCGCCAGGGCGCCACCCCTAGGGACGCATGCGCGCCCCCCCCCCCTCCGGTGGACACCTTCCTGTGTCTCGCTCCTCGCTTGCACAAGCCGTCCTTCCCAACGTATGATGGCAAGGAGGATCCCTCTCCCATGGATCAACCGCGAGCAATTCTTCAAGGGACAAGGTACGCCAAAGAATGAACAAGTCCGGTATGCTTCCTATCATCTCACGGGAGGAGCACAGCAATGGTACATGAGGCATCCCGGGGAGAAACCGGTGGCGGATTGGGCAAGTTTTCGCCAAGTATGTCAACGAGCGCTCGCCCATTGGTGAACGGGCGAACTACCGGGTGAGCCGGCATCGCCGAGGAAGACAGCACCGTCGATGAGTACACGGAGCAGTTCCCGGCGCTTAGCACGTGCGTGGGCCACCTCGGCGACAAGCGGGGGGGAGGTGAACATCTACAGCCAGATTGGGCGAACCGCTCAAGACGGACGTCGAGATGCGGGATCCCAGGACATGGAGGTCGCCATGTCTCGCCCGGGCGTGACGAGCGGACGCCGCCATCCTCTACAACACCGGCAAGCCAAGACGGGTGAAGGGGCGGGGCGCCCGCACCTGCGGCACTACTGGCCGCCCCCGGGCGCCCTCCGTCGGCGACACGCCAAGAACGTCTCGGCCGTTCAAGCGCCGACAACGAGGGAGATGACGGAGCGACGCAAGGTGGGACTCGCTTCAAGCGTGACGAGCCGATTTTACACGGGGTCACAAGTGCAAGCGCCTCTTCGACATCACGGTCCTCAACGACTACACCGACGACTCGACGAACGTCTCACTGGCGGACGTCAAAGAGGAGCCAGCCGACCTGAAGGTCCTCTTCGGGGACCCCGACTCCCCGGTACGTGGTGCTCATTCTCTATACCGGGCGTCGGTATGATCTCGAAGGCACAGGCGTCAACATCATCGTCGACTCGGGAGCAACGCACAACTACATCGACCCCGCGTGGTGACCACGGCGGGGCCTCCGTGACTCGGCCGGTGCGGCGCCGATCACCGCGCACCGCGCCACTCGACATGCCAGTCGCCACCTTCGAGGTGCCACTACGCCGACGCCAAAGACTTCTCGACATCGACGCCTACGTCATGCCACTGGGCAACGACGCCGATGTCATCCTTGGCATGCCTTGGTTGGCAAGCTTGGGACGAGTGGCGTGGGACTTCGCGACACACGAGCCGCCCGACCTACCGCGACGGCCGCCCGAAACGCGTTCACGTCGGCTCCACCTCGGCGTGGAGGCGCGCCCCCCCGGGCCCGCTCGGGTTGGGCATCTTCGCCGGCGTCCGGACACTTCCCTCTCGGCTTGGGAAACGTTCGAGGCATGCAAGCGCCTTGGACCTCTGACACGCCCACTCGGCGTCTTCGCCCCAGCTCCGACAGCCGTTAATCGGAGGACCAGCACCTGGCCGGATCGCCCTCGGCGTCACCATGGGCGACGCCCGCACCCGGCATGGGCGCCGAGGGGACGCCTACTCCTCTTCGATGGCCGCTTCTACCTTCTAGTTTTCTCCCCACTCTTGCTGCGGACTCTTTGGAGGCCTTGTTCGAGGGCGGAGTTCGTAGGGGATCGAACCTCCTCGCCTTGGGAGCATACACGACGGAAACGACGACGGCTTCACCAACCGCCATCTGGCTGGAGGTATGTGGCCGAGGCGCCACCATGTCGGCCCGGCGGTCGTCTTCCTCGCCGGCATGGATCGCCTCTTCCTCACCGTCGACAACGCCCACATCGGCTACGATGCAGAGGGGCGCCCACCCGGCTCCGCCCTCTACGTTCGACGTCGGCTCCTTCATGTGCGCAGACGATGTTGAACTTGGCCGCCACTCCTCCTACTCGCGCGACATCACCATCCGCGTCTCCTTCCGCTCTTCGTCAATGCTCCACCAAGGCGGCGCTTCTTGTTCTGGAGAGCCCACCCCGCGACATGGTGCATCAGCACCTTGAGGTGGGCGTTCAAGGGAGCTCCTTGCTGCGCCCGCCCGACGAGCCGGCATCATAGCGAGGGGCGTCTTTGTCCACCGAGATATATCTACCACGGCTACATCGGCAACCTTCACTACCTCCCGGAGTTTGCTCCAAAGCGAACCGGGGAGAACATGATCCTCGGGAACCCGGTGCATGGTCGGCCAGTGCTGCGCGAGGTTGAGCTCATCATGCCGAGGGGGGGTGACCTCCTCCGGGTGTGACCGAATGGACTTTCATCCAGCGCGAGGACGCGCCCGGTCGGAGAAGGGGAGATGTTATGACCCAGAAATAAGGCCCGGGCGACAGGCCGCCAGCCCACCGAGCACGGGCGCCGCCCCCATGGGCTCGGCGCGCCCGCCGCCGCCTCTCCTCCCTTCCGCGGATTCTTCGGCAATTAATTCGGGAATAAAGGAGGAAAATATCTAGGATTATCTTTAGGCGTTTTTGGTGTGCAAGGGGATATCTCATCTATAAGGGAGACCTCGTAAGTGCAATCAACCTCTAATGTGGGTTTTGGCGTTGATGACAATCTAAATAGAGGATTAATGAGATTTATCGAAGTTGACAAGCGGTGCAATAAGCAAAGAGGACATTGCAAACCTTAAGGAGGAGTACCCGATTCGATTTCTTCGTTGGTACTTCAAGAAATGAGGTTTATATTCATTTTACATTTTGAATTTGAGTATAGGACACGCCGCACTATTAAGAGGGATTAGAATCACTGCGGCCAAAGCGTGCAACCAAGTGCTCATTTTCACACTTCATAACCTCCAACTCCAAACTTAGTCAACCATTCAAATTCTTTCTACACCTCGGTTGACTAAGTCGGCGGCGGTGCCGCTCGGGAGTGGAGAGCGGGCGTGCATTTGTGCGGCAGTGCCGCTTGATCATGAGCGGCGGTGCCGCTCGTGATCCGACCGATTAGGAGGAGAGTATTTATACTTTCCTTTTTACCCCCAACGGTCACCTTTCTTCTCTCGCTCATTCTCGGCAGAAAGGACCCAATTGCTCAGCTCTCTCTCCTCCATTGATGCTCCTCACCCCCTCAAGCTAATCCATCGATTTCACCATCGATTCTTGAGTGTGAGGGCTGCAAACTTTCGATTGGAAGGGAGCTCCACGATCTTCATCGTTCTAGAGGCACTTGGTTCGCACTTTGGGCGGCGAGTTTTGGTTCTTTACTCTTGGAGCTTGCTCCTAGCCGGCTAGTGCGTCGCCCTTGAGCTTGCCAACTTGTGTGGCAGCCTAGGGAGGTTTGTAACACCCTCTTGCAACTAATACATTACCCCACATCTCTAGGATTTGGTTCCTAAACTTGTGAACGAGGCAAAGAGGCAAACCTTTATGGTGAGCTCATTCCTTTGTGGAACCTCAACAACGTGAACTTAGGCAAGCCTTGGTGGCGAATTTGAACCACGGGATAAATCACCGCGTGTCACCGTGTGCTTGTTTTACCTTACATTGCATATATATTGTTGTTGTTGAGAGGATTTAGGGTTTGAGACCGATCTATCTCTATACCCTCGACCGCTTGTTCTGTGTCTCGTCCGCAGTCTATACCGCCTGGGAACCAAGGGAAATTACTCGTTCTACTTTTCATTGGGACGCTTTTTGAACTGCGTGACATAACTTCTTCTGCAGGAGCGGTGGTGCCGCTTTTAGTGGAGCGGTGGTGCCTTCGTCGAGCGGCGGTGCCGCTTTCAGAGCGGGCGGTGCCGCTTGGTTCAAGCGGCGGTGCCGCTTTGTAAACCGACCCGATGTTTTAAGTTGATTTTTGAAAAAGGCCTATTCACCCCCCCCCCCCCCTGTTGAGCTAGGGGCTCTCAACACGAGGTGTCACCTCCGCTTCCAGCGGTGCCCCGACGGAGGAGGCTTGGGGGTGCCGTGTGCAAGAGCTAGGGAGAAATAACAATAATTGTCCATAAATGGAATTCACCAACCTCCTTAACGGGGAGGACTCCTCCCTATTTATAGTTTTACAACCGCCATGGAATATAAGATTACAGGTTTGCCCTCTAATATTCTCGGCATATTCCCTCGGGTTCACATATTGCGCGGGCTCTTTGCGTACTCTCTCTCATAATCTCACGCCGGCTTTCTCCAAACGAGCAACTTTGATTCGTCACTTTTGTGGCCCCGTTGGGAGACCTCCACTTCTTGGATCCATTTGCGCCCCCGGGGATCCCACACGAGCCCCGGTCCTTGGTCATCTCTCGACGCTTCGCCTTGGACCGGGGCGGAGGTTACGACCTCAGCTGAACCTAGTGTGATAGCAGCGGAGTCTAAACTCGGAGGAGCTCCGAAGTCGGGACGGGACCTCCGCCAGCCTGTAGCGGAGGTCCCGGGTCACTTGCCTTACGAAAGATCACAACACAAAAGCCCGCTTGTCGCTGTGAGCGAGCTCACAAGACAATTTCTCTCCAGCAGAACTACACCTCGCTGAGACCGCGAGGGCTCGTGGTCCCAACAGTTCCCCTTGAGGGCGGTAACGGTCACTAAGCGGGCGTGCCTTCGCTCCTCAACGACCATGGGCGCCTAGCGAGGTGTTGAGGGTTCCTTCCCCGGGACGTTTTCGCGAGGGACCTTCGCAAAGGGAGAATTTGAAGCGCCGGTCACAACGGACAGAAAACGCGCCTCGAGGCCAATGTGACCGATTTTCGCCCGCTGGTCGCATCCTGTTGGTTTTGGGATGCGCGGGTCGACCGGGCGCCTATAAAGGGGCTTTCGGCGGAGGGTAACCGTGCCGCCGTCGGTTTCATTTCCACCTGTTCCCGCTCTTTTGGCGCACTTCTCGCTTTCACGTAGCTCCGCTAGCCTCACGTTTTCCTAGTTTGCACGCGCCGGTTCCGGCCGTTTAGGCGTCAGGGGCCACTTCCCGCGTACGAGCTTCACAGGCCATACGCTGAGCTTCTCCCATGCCGCTCGGCCCGGTTTGCTTTCGCCTCTACGAGGATTGCATCTTTGGACGCTGCCCGTGCCCAAGACTTGGAAGATACTCTTTTCGACGTTGAGGCATCCGTCGGAGATCCGATGGCTCGCGAGGAGGAGGATTGAAGCTACCGATGAGTTGGGGCCAACGAGGATGACCCAGCGATGATTGATGAGCTCCGCCCGGAAGGGTCATATCTCTGCTACCTATGAAGTTGCTCTGCCCGGCCGGGAGTCGGTGCCTGAGCTGTCAACCCCAAAGATCAGTGGGGTATCGTTTTTCAAGGATTTTTACCTGCGGCCTCCGCCTTCCGTACATGTCTTTCTCGCGGTCCGGAGTCCTTCAATGTTCGGGATTCATCAACTTACGCCTCACGCATTTCTTTGCGGTGGGGAAGTTCGTATGGGCGTGCGAGTCCTATGGTGCTAAGCCGGGAGATAAACAACTTTGTGGAGTTTTATGAACCGCACAAGCGTACCGAAGGTTCGGAAGATGGCGGATGGCGGGCGAAGAAACTACGATGACGGGCCGCCGCACATTCAATTTCGCCGCCACCCGGGCGGGGAGAAGACGGAGCTCTCCTTTGCTCGAAGAGTAAGTGGGATGCCGGCTGGATGGAGTTTTGGTTTTACGCCCGGTCATGAGTTCTACGAAGACGGTGGATGGGGTTGACGAGGTTCGCTACCCCTTCGCGTCTATTCTTGTTCCGGTGGACATTGTGTCAAAACCGGATCAAAATGATGAGGATGACGAGAGAAGAGGACTAAATGTCGCTGAAGCTTTCTTGTTGGCTTGTCAATATTCCGGAGGTCGGGATATTGTTGAAGAGTTCTTCGCGCTGCAAAATATTCTCCGCTTGCCAAGAAGAACGCGGAGTTCAAAGTGGAGAGGATTAATCTCCCGTTTTTGGCGGGTCGGAGATGGTCCCGTGCCCGCGTCTTGGGACTCAACTTCCCGAGGGTGTTAGTGCGGGACGCCGTTATGGGGTGTCGAGATGGAAGCCCGAGGATGTTCTGGGCCCTATTGGTATCGGGGAATTCCTCGCCTTTGGAGGTCGCGGGGCGGGGAACATGCCTCGATTGAATCGTATCTTCGAGGGGATGGGGGTCACCTATGGCCCGCATAAAGTGCGGCCGCGTGCTTGCGATATTGCGAAGCCTTGAGGAGGAGGAGGCCGCGAAATTGGCGAAGGCGGCTGCGGTGTTCCTCCGCTGTTCCGAACGGCAAGCCCCCCCGGCGACTCGTGAGAAATCAAAGAAGATCAAGACGGATGAGGGGCCTCCGCCCGCCCATCTGGCGGCGGCATCGCCGCGACGCCAAGGAAGAGGCTAAGAAGAAGAAGCAACTTGCCCATAAGCGGGGCCAAAAGCAAGTTGATTGTGCGGGGGATCTCCGGCACCCGCGCAACCAAATTGGCATTTGCTACTGAGCGCCGGCTCTGCGCTCTCGGCGATGCCGGGGGGCTCTTACGGGCGGAGGTGTAGTTGGTTCGGTCCTACGGGAGCCGGTTTTTCTCCTACCGCGGCCGCTTGTAAGTTGGCCTTTGATGGAGGTGTCGCATCGGAGGTGTCGAAGGCCATGGCTAACCCCCTTTGATGGTTTTCCCTGTTCGAGCGGAAGCTCTCCGCAAGCTCGCGGGGTGAAGTCGACGGGGAGCCGTTCGCGGCAGGATCGGTGGAGGAGTCTCTCTAAGCGGGAGGTACGAGTTAGTCCGCGTCGGAAGATTCATTTGTACCTCCGGCTGGTCGCAGTATTACCTATGCTCAGATGCAGGAGCTTTCCGTGCGCCCATCATGCCTCTAAAAGGGTGATGAAGCGGAGGCCGAGTTACGGGGCTAAGGCGGTGAAGGCGGCACAAGTCTCGGAGTCTTTGCGAGCGACAAGGTGGTCCCGGAGCCTCCGCTGGCAACCACAGGTTTGTTTTTCTATTCCATTCTCGTTTTTGGTTTCCTTGTGCCCGTTAGACTGTTTGATCGATTCCTCCTCTTCGCGGGTGCTAGCGGAGATGTCGTTGGTGTCTTTGGGGCGGGTTCTCCCAGGTTGCGGCGCAAAGGTACTTTAAGTGAGTTACCTCCCGCGCGGTTCTTGTCTTTTTATCCCTCTTTTTCTTTTACTTTGCGGTTTCCTTACTCCTCGATTAGGTACCATTCGTAAATATTTTTCGAAGGCGACGTCGCGGGGAGGTGTTGGATAAGGCCGTGGACGAGCCTTCGGTATGTCTTTTTTATTATTTTTTTTTTTGTGCTTTTTATGTGTTGTCGGGGTACGATACTTTGTTTGCAGATGACCGCCAGTTTGGAGTGCGTTCGCGCTCGGGTCCATCAGGAGCTTGCGTCGCGTGATGGGCTCCTGAAAAATTTGGAGGCAAAGGCCTTCTCTTGGCGAGATGGGAAGGAAGCCTCCGAGCAAATTGTTGTCGGCCGAGCGTGAGCTCCGCTTGAAAGAGGCCAAAGCGTCGAAGAAGGCGCAAGAAGAGTTGACCGCCCGTGCGGAGAGGGCTGAGAAGGCCCTTCGCGACGCTGAAGCCAAGCTCGAAGAGGCTAATGCGAGCCTTATCTCTTCGCGAGCTCAGGTATCGGAGAGGCAGAGACAGCTGGATGGGCTCTACGCGTCCTGTACCTCCGCGGCCCACTCGTATGCGGAGGCTGTTACATCCTTTGGTGCGGTGGTAACGCCCTTTCCCACGGAGGGCGGCAGCGTTGGCGTGCTATCATGGATGTCGAAGAACTTCGCCAAGCTTCCGGGGGTGTTGCAAGGCGTTTCCGATTTTGGTGCTCGGGCGGCCGTGACAAGCGTCGTCGCATCCTTGCCACCGAAGGTTGTGAGGATGTTTCAAGGCTCTGTGTGAAGGAGGCGCACCAGCCTTTGAGCCTGGCGGAGCTTGGGGGCGGTGCCATGAAGTTCTTGGGATCTTTCATGAAGAAATTTTGGACTGTCCATGGGCGCGCGGAAGCCGCGTCTCTCTTGCTCGTTCTCTTTTGCCGGTTGGTTCTTTTCTTTTTTGTTTCCTTTCTTGGCGTGGTTTTGTGTCTTCACCTTATTTTATTGTTGATTCTAATGTTTTGTGCTTTCCACGAGATCTGGTCCTCAAGCCGGTGTTGCTGAGCCTCGCGTGATCGCGGAGGACGGCGCTCCCACGGATGCTCCCCCGCCGGCCGCCCGGGATACGGAGGGGACGAGGTCTCCGAACGCCGATGACGCGGAGGTGTAGAGGGCTAGGAGTTTTCCCTTTCACTTTTTAGTCTTTTGCGCGGATACATCTCCGCTTGTAAAAGTAACAAAGTCTTGTTTAAATGAAAATCTAATGTTTCGTTTTAATCAATGACTTCTGCGAGGTTCGATGAGGTGCCTGCGCAAGAAGTGGATCCCCTTTGTGTTTTTATCAGAACGGTGTTTATGTTGACGGAGATCTGTGGTTATTTTGGAAGGACACCTTCGCCAACCCTAGCGTAGATGAGATGTATGAAGATGTTTTGTATGACTTAGGTGACGCGCGAATGGCGTTTTTTAACGATGTAGCTTGGGAGGGTCCTCCGCTTTGGATCTCAGTAGGCACTATTTTTTGTAGCCCAATTGTGTAATGATAATCTTTATCAATAAAGCGGAGCTTGTTAGATTGCATTCGACTCATCGGTTTGGTTACATTGCTTATTCTTTTCCTATTTTCCTCTCGAATTTTGTTCGAGCCTTCGCTTGTGGATTTGACACGAGGAGGATAGTCACTTGTTTGCGGCGCCAATTCGTCCCCCTTCCGCCGCTGAAGTACCCGCGTGGAGGAGCGCCGTCTTGTGTTGAACCTCCGCTACCCGTGTGGGAAGCGTTTTTTATCGCCTCCGCTTCACGGGTCTTTGGCAAGGATCTCGCATTTGGACACTTCATAGAACTTTGAAGCTCAGGGGGATGTTACTTAATTTTTACGCGGTCTCCCCGAGTTTGTCCAAATTTGGGGTCATTACGATTTCTTTACGGTTTCTTCTTATTCGTAGTTATCTTTGGCGGAGGTTGACATCCGCACTCATTTGTTGCTTCTAATTTTCCTTGTGTAATTTTTGTTTTGGAATGATGGAGTGTCGGATGGGGCGGGGGGAGGGGGGGGGCAGCCTTGTTTTATAGGGCATAGATCATTAAGGGGACTTATTGATGTTGTCCTTTGGTAGGTATGTTAGGTGTGTTGGGTTAGTATATAACCCATCCGTTTTTCTCCCCTTTGGTTATCTCAGTGCGATGGGTCGGGTCTAGCGGCTTAGTAGGCGGTGCATTGATACCGTGTAAGGCTTCGTAATTGATGGTCTAAGCTGTGTACTTGGTTGCCCTCCTATTCGTTGGCTGGAAGCACAGACTAGAACAGGCACGGAGCTATTAACTCTTGCCCATGTGCTATCAATTCTTGGCGATGAGCTTTGGTGGTTTCGGTGGCTACTTGGTCTGCATTCTAGCGGTTTACTTCTTGGGTCGGACCTCCGCTAGGGCGTCTTCAGGTCTATTTTAAGCCCACGCTCGGAGGTCGGCTTGGATGAAGGGGGTCCTGTGGTGGCCTGCTAGCCGCACGAGGGCCAGCGTCGGCCGGGCGGAGGTTTTCCTTGTGAGCACGGCGTGAAGCTGTTGCCCCGCGTGGTGGTGTAGCTCATCTCCTCTGTCTTGCTGTGTCTGTGCTACCACTGTACCATCTTCTGCGAAGATGTTTGTAGCTTCGACGGTACAATGTCGAGCTTTGTGTAATTTGTGAATATAGTAACAAAGTTGAGATTATCGACTATCTTGAAGCTTTTGTGTTTACCCACCTTGTTGCCTTTGTTGGCGGAGGTGTCGCGATGCCTGAGATGGACAGGTCTTTTTAGCTTTTTAGTTTTTTGACACATGCCGTTGTGCCACCTCGATGCCTACGCTTCGGGCAGGACTTTTTTCGAGGATTTTTAGAGACCGTTTTGTTGGTCCTTGGAGGTCATTTTTAGGTTAGAACCTCCGCGTTCTCGCCCGCAAAAATGTCCTCTCGGGCATTCTTGTCACCTTTGTCGAATTACGTGACTGCGTTGCTAGTCACTTTCGACCCTTCGCATCCCAAAACCAACAGATGCGACCAACGGGCAAAAACGGTCACATTGGCCTCGAGAGGCGCGTTTTTTTCATCGTTGTGACCCCAGGACGCTTCAAATTCTCCGCAGCGAAGGTCCCTCGCGAAAAACGTCCGGGGGGAAGGAACCCTCAACACCTCCGCTAAGCGCCGCAGATAGTTGAGAGCGAAGGCACGCCCGCTAGTGACCGTTCGCCCTCGGGGGGAAGCTGTTGGGGACACGAGCCCCGCGGTCTCAACGGAGGTAGTCGCTGTTGGAGAAATTGTGCGCGGAGGCTCACACTGACAAACGGGCTTTTGTGTTGTGATCTTTCAGGTAAGACGAGCAGCCCCCGGGACCTCCGCTACCTGGGCTGGTGGAGGTCCCGGTCCCGACTTCGCGGAGCTCCTCCGGAAGCGGCGGCTCGGCCGCTATCACACCAGATCGCGGAGGTCGTAACCTCCGCCGGCCCAAGGCGAAGCGCCGGGGAGATGACCAAGGACCGGGGCTCGTGTGTGGGATCCCCGGCGGAGCGCGTGAACGGGCAAAGCGGAGGTCTCCCAACGGGGGGCCACAGCGGAGGGTAATCGGGTTGCTCGTTGGAGAAAGCCCGGCGTGAGATTATGAGAGTACGCAAAGAGCCCGCAAGAATATGTGAACCCGAGGGAATATGCTGAGAATATTAGAGGGCAAACTCGTAATCTTATATTCCATGGCGGTTGTAAAACTATGAATAGGGAGGAGTCCTCCCCCGTTAAGGAGGTTGGTGAATTCCATTTATGGACAATTATTGTTATTTCTCCCTAGCTCTTGCACGCAGCACCCCAAGCCTCCTTCCTCGTGGCACCGCCTCGAGCGGAGGTGACACTCGTGTTGAGAGCCCCTAGCTCAACATTGGGCCTGGTTAACGGGCTGCCTATTCATGTGTTGAGGCTGTCTGTTTCAACGTATGTCGTGTCTTGCCCGGGTTTGAGTAAGACATGCTCGATTGAGAGGAATAGTTCGCTACCGGGTGGTGGAGGTGGCGAAGGTCTCCATGCTGGTAGGAATTTGGGGTAATAGGCGTTTGCCAATGTTGATGGGTGTATCCGGGTTTGATGTTAGAGAGGGGTAGACCGCGGGCAATATTCTTTGGTGTTGGCCCCGAGCTTTGCGGAGGCTCTGGGCGTGTGTATGTGTAAGCGTTGTTTACCTCCCTCGTAGGTTGCGGCGGAGGTTGGTTTGTGGGAGGCCGATTGGTTAGTCCCTTGAGTGCCTTGTCTCTTTCTTTGCCGGATGATTTGGGCAATCTCTTGTGTAATGACCTTTTTTCTTCGCCATGTATTGCGAGAATTGTTTTCTTGGTCTTCTGTTCCGCTTTTTAGGGGGCCCTTTTCTTGGTATGGCTTCGATTGTCGGATGGCCTTGCCCCTCGGCGTAGCGCTTCGGGCTAGACTCCGCTACCTGATTCATTGTTAGTACTTGCTGCCCTGGACCCGGTTGTTGTTAAGCGAGGAGGTTCCGATTCTTTGGTTCCTCTTGTTGCCCTTGGCCCCTTTGCTTGTCCGTGTTTTGTTCTTCTAGTCTCTTTCGGTAGTCTTCGTCCGACCGGATCAGCATTTCAAGCGTTGTGAGCTCTTGCATTGTTCTTGGTTTATTTCGTGCGAGTTCCGCGGCGAATGGTCTCGGCGGAGCCCCCTCGATGGCTGCGTCTATCGCCACTTGATCGGGGGCGTCGGGGGGCCTTCGCCTTGAGCCGTAGGAACCTCTAGAAATAATCTTTCGGTGGCTCATTGTAAGCTTGCTTGCTTTGGAATAGGTCCATGGAGGTGAGTGATTGCACGACCGGGCCTTTGAAATTTTCGGTATTTTGTCGCGGAGGTTTTCCCATGAATATATGGTCTTGCCGGGCTTCGGCATGGAGTACCAAGCTAAAAGCGTCTCCTTCAAGCGGCGATTATGAAAGCCTTCACCCGATCTTTGCATCGTTGCCACCGGCCCGAGGCTACCGCCTCATAACTCATTATGAACCGATGCGGTCGGTCTTCCCATTGAACCTTGGGAGTTGGGTGGGTTTGTACGGTCGGCCATGGTGTCCATTTGTATTCTTCCGATAGCGGAGATTTGGTATCGAAAGGCCTTCGATCCCGTGGGACATCATGGATGATCGTGGGTTGGGCGAAATTTACGGGTCAATGCTCGTCGCCAAGTGACTCGATATGGGGATAGATGGGATGATCAATGGCGGTTGAATTGGCGGAGGCCGGTTAACGAAGCGCATGCTCTGAATTTCGCTTGCGAGAGAGCTATACATTTGCACGATTTCGGACGCTGCGCCCGATGCCCGCTGCGATTTGAGTATCTCCGCATATCGCGGCGGCCGCTCTGTCTCTTTCTTCTTGCGGTGTGGGTGAAGCCTGCGGCTAAGCGCAGCTCCACCGCGTCAGGTTGGAACTCCACCCCGTGGCTCGGTTGTCTCTTCACCTCCGCCTGCCACTTCCTCTTCCCCTTGCTCCTCATCAAGCGGAGGATCCTCCCCCGCCGTTTCGTAGGTACTCCTCGTGCTACGCTTGGGTCGAGTACTCTTTGGTGGTGCCTTAGTTTTCGTGGTAGTTCTCTTCCTCTTCTGTGGAGCCATGGTATTTACATTTCGGGCCCCACGGTGGGGCGCCAATGTTGAGCTAGGGGCTCTCAACACGAGGTGTCACCTCGCTTTCGGCGGTGCCACGAGGGAGGAGGCTTGGGGTCTTTGTGTGCAAGAGCTAGGGAGAAATAACAATAATTGTCCATAAATGGAATTCACCAACCTCCTTAACGGGGGAGGACTCCTCCCTATTTATAGCTTTACAACCGCCATGGAATATAAGATTACAGGTTTGCCCTCTAATATTCTCAAGATATTCCCTCGGGTTCACATATTGCGCGGGCTCTTTGCGTACTCTCATAATCTCACGCCGGCTTTCTCCAACGAGCAACCTGATTCGTCCGCCTGTGGCCCCCGTTGGGAGACCTCCGCCTGCCGTTCGCTGCACTCCGCCGGGATCCCACACGAGCCACCGGGTCCTTGGTCATCTCCCTTCGCCTTGGGACCGGGCGGAGGTTACGACCTCCCGCGACCGGGTGTGATAGCGGCGGAGCCGCCGCTTCCGGAGGAGCTCAGCGGTCGGGACCGGGACCTCCGCCCGCCCGTGTAGCGGAGGTCCCGGGGCCGCTTCGTCTTTGAAGAGATCACAACACAAAAGCCCGTTTGTCGGTGTGAGCCTCCGCGCACAATTTCTCCCAAAGCGACTACCTCGGGCTGAGACCGCGAGGGGCTCGTGTCCCAACACCCCCCTCTAGGCGTCCAAAGCGATCCTACAAGACCCTTATTAGGAAATAAATAAATAGGATATGCTTGTAAAAGGTATTCCAATATATAAGGAAACCTTTAGAGAGATTGCTTGAGATACAAGTCACACTAGCCGGGCTATAAAAGTAAAGGGGTGCAGTAGTCTTTCAGGGCAACAAGCAAATAAAGAAATTTTATCCCAATCTCTCCGCTCCCCTTCTCCTCACGCCCCGCCCCGGCCGCCGCCGCCACCCGCGCTTCGCGCCCCCTCGGGGCCGCCGCCCGCCGCCCGCCCGCCCGCGCGCGCCGCCAATCGCCACCACCTCCCCTACGACATCCTCTCCTCCCAATCCCCCAATTCACGTGTCGGTTCGGCCTAATCTAGCTGGGTTCGACACTTCCGACCCAATCGATCCGGTTTGTGACATCCATGCTTAAGGATTTGCTTAGTTCATCTACTCATGTAACATTCTCTGTGTCGCTTTACCAGGATTATTGGCATGTAGATGAATTGAAATTGCAAACCAAATATTTTGAGGCACGTGGTTTGGAGTATTATCATATAGTGAGTAAAATTATAGCATTTCAGGAACTAATATGCCTTGCATTGCCCAAATGATCAACCTATTCACATTGTGCTTTCTGTATCTGTGTTTTCTATAACTGATACGTACATGAGAATATGACCATTACACATAGGAGAAGTTGCATTACACTCTATATACATACCATAAAAATAGCAATTGTAAATGGAACAAATTGATCATTGCTTGCAGCTATATGTTCAGACATTAAACACCAAACTTAGAATATTGGGCAAACGCCATCACCCAAGTCCACTCCTTTAGCTGTAGGACACTTGGCAAGAGGGCAATGCTCTCCTGCAGTGCCCCACCAGTCGATACTCTTGTTCTGCATGGTTAGCGAAAAGTACAACACCACCCCCATGAATGCAACTCCAGCGTCAAGGGCAGCGGAGAGAATGTAATTGTATCGTGTCCACCATATTTTTTCGATACCGGAACACAAAGAAATTGAAGATGGTACCAACAAGCAGCCATGAGTTATAGTTCACAGCTGTTGCTGGGAGCATGGCAGCTGTTGCACCAAAGAGCACCGGAAGATTGATCAATGGTATCCACTTCTGGTTGGGGAACATCCTATGGAAAGCATATACGATAACCGGGCCTACTAGGCCGATGAGGAAGAACCAGTTGAGGGCGCCGTAATTTCCTTCTGGCCCAAAGATACGCCTAGGACCGACAAGGCCCCATATGACTGATGCATCGAAGAATACACGGTCACTAGGACATGTCCAAGGGCTGTTTGCTGGGAGTGAATCTGAGCAGATGCCATGGATGGAGCCAAGCAGCCACCATGCCGTCCCAATGTTGACCGTGCCGGCCACAATGGTACCAACAAACTATAAGTAAATACAATACATGAAAGTTAGTACATGTTGTTTCTTTTATACATGTCACCAATTCATTACAATAAAAATGTTTGGTGGTTTTTACATGTGTTACCTGAACAAGGAACATGGACTTGGGAGGGATCTTCATATAGTGGCCAAGCTTGAAGTCCGAGAGGAAGGCAACCGCTTGCTGCATACTCATGTAACCATAGGTCTTGAAGCATACATTAGCAATGGGATATCCCGGCTTAATCAAACCCATGATATACTCGGTGATCACATTCAATCCTGGTGTCTGCAGACAGTGTTTTGGAATGCATGACAATACCTCAAACATCTGTCTTTTTTGTTTCATTTTCTTAAAAGAACATAGAAAAATGCAAACGTGTTACTTGCCTGGTTAGTTGTGGCAGTGATGATGCTGATGGGAAGGGTGAAGACGAATGCCATGCCACACGCGAAGATGAGGGCCCACCACTGAAGTTGGACCTCGTGGTTTAGTACAGTGCAAAGCAGGAGGGCCACTAAAATTGATAGAGCCATCAGCGAATAAAACCACCACGCTGGGATGTCACCATACTTCTTCATAAGCTTTGTGTGGACATCAGGTTTCTCCTTCTGCGATGATTTAAAATGTTGGAAGATTTCTCTGCATATTGACATGCCCCATTTTAGACAAAGAATCTTAGAATGATGTGTTTCAGCTCAAAAAACACGTAGCCAGAACATGTGTTCAAGTTTTTTTTTTTTTTTTTCTCATGTATTAATCAAAGCAAGTTCTAGTGCTCAAAGTCTTTGTGGGAAGAAAAAAAAGTTGAGATGCCATACCTTCCGTAGAAGAGCCCGACATGTGTGATGGTGGCCGCAATGGTGGCGAAGCTTAACCCATAAACGAGTGCAAATAAGACACTAAGATTGATTTTGCCATTTTTTTTTCATATGTGTCCCTATCAAGCTGAAACTGACTATTTACAATTGATGGGATGTTGTACTCCGTGCCATTTGACATGAACAGCTGTGCGGAGAAGATGGGGAATGCCTTGGCATTGTACAAGTTAAACCCCAGTATGCTATAGGCAAGATCACATAGAGAAAGAACACGTAGCCGAAGAAGATGTTGGCGGTGGCAAAGAAGGGTGAGATAAGTGGACTGTAGAGGTAGGAGGAGACGGTGGACCAATCGAGTGTGAAGGCACCAAGACCGAGACCCAACATACCTGATCCTAGCTGTTGCGCTGTCACGGACTTAGGGAAGACCCAACACACCCATGAGATTGAGGTCAACGTCGGAAAGAGGTAGCCTGGCACGACATACCATGCGAAGCTACACACGAGCACCACCAAGAAGAACTTGGAACGCGATATTTGGCGTGAGGCTCCGGCGGATTCGTCCTTCTCGTGCAATGCCCTAGATCAAAATTGAATACGCATGATTAGTGCTATTTTGTTTGGCAATTCTACCTCAATGGCTAGAATATGATGTCATGAAACTATATCATGGGAAAGTGCCTGGTCAAAAAAAAGAAACTATATCATGTTCTTCAATCAGACTGGTGTACACAAATCAATTATATTTCATCTCACGCCAGCACTTTATTATAGTGAAAAAGGTGCAGTCATCCAGACCTGATCAAAATTTCAACTCATTCATAAGGTTGCTTATGTAAACCAAAGTGATAACTATTGATGGTCCTCAGTCCAAAGCCGATTGGAGTTATATACTGCCTTAATTGATATGCTCAGCCTAACCTAAGAAAGTTGTCCAAGACCAAATATATAAAAATTGGGTAAACATGGATACAAAACTAGGCTTACAATAAACTTCAAATTTCTACCTCCAGCATGTGCAATAGACTGTCTCTGGTCAGCTAGCAGATGATTGAAAGGTGTATGAATGACAAAATCACAATTAGACTTGAAAACATCGTTATGAATACAAGAGCCCGGCCGTATCTTACCTTTTCTCTTTAATCCCCTCCAACTTTCCTAAGAGCCTCGTCGTCGCGGCTCGGGTAACCTAGCCGCCGCCGCTCCCCCCTCCTCCCTCTTGCCTTGCCGCCGCCTGGAGAGCGCCACCGGAAGCCCGGGCGGCTCTCAGGATGGTGGCGGCGGGGCTGCACCTCGGCCTCGTCTCGGCTCGGCGCGACGGGAGGCGACGCAAGTTGAGGCCGCCCTCCGGTGCTTGGCCGGCGGCCGGGCGGCGCGAGGCGCTCGACGGATCCGGCGCCTCTCCCCGTCCCCTCGCCCGGATTCGCCGCGGCTCGCGGGCGGCCGCCCGTCCGCGCCGGCTGCCGGATCCGGCGCCGCGGGCGGGCGGCGGCGCGCGGCGCGGCGCGACCGATGGAGTGGTGGTGGCCTCCACCTCGGGCCACCAGGCCGCGGGTGGTGGAGGTGTCGGCGGCGGGTCTTCTGAGCGATTTGGAAGCGATCGCGAACGCCGTGGCGGTGGCAGTGGGAGCGTGGGGCTTTGGGCGGAGCAGCGTAAGGTCCGACCCATGGTGGCGCGGTCGACCACCCATATCGGCGCCGGAGAACCCGGTGCGGGCTGATCCGGCGACCGGGGACGATGGGCATCGCAAAGATCACGTCGACCATGGAGGCGGTTCTCGCACGCGGCGATGGTGAAGCATTTGGTTCGGATCAGATCGGAGAACCCGGTGGCCGGCCATGGTGGCCGGCCGGCCGTCAAGGTGGAGGAGTCGTGGAAAGGGACGGCGAGGATGACAACGGACGCCGGCTTTTGTTTTCCAGATCTGTATTTCGGACGATGGTGCACGCCGCCGGGCGGTTGGCGAACGGGCGTGGCCCGGGGGAGACATGGCATTGGCCGCTCACTACTACGGACAGCGGTGGCGCCCGAGGGCGCCACTTTCCTCGCCGGAGGCGCCGTCTTTTCAAGCGGATCTCTACGGTGAAAACCTACACCAGTTGGGTGGGCGGCGATGGCGTCTTTGGATGGCATTTTTCTCGTTGGAGACGTCCGCTGGTGGAAGATCCCTTGGATGTCGGGCCGACGCCCGGCATCAAGGTGGCGACTCATCGCACACGCTTTATGGGGTCTTATCTTTGTTGCCGTGTTACGAGGATCCGAGTCTTCATTGGTGGGCGAGCTTTTAGTTGTTTTATTTTTAAAAAAGTGCACCAGTGTTTTTCGGGTGACTTCGCCTTAACCGTAACACTGTTTTTTCAGTTGTAATTTGTTGGCCCGATGCATCCCGGATGACTGAGCCGGAATATAATTTCCATTATCTAAAAAAAAAGCTAGCAGATGATTCTGTATCCTTTCGCAACAGCACAACGTTACCTAGATGATCACCTTGTTGTTTACACTCAGCGAAATGACAGAGAAGGACTAAAATCAACAGGGATTTACTTAAGTTGGCACAGACACAACTTATTTGTTGTCGGCAAGCCGCAGGTCGCAGGAATCCAGGAACGCAAGCATGTGCAAGTTCAAGGGACCGCTGGCCTTTTCAAGGCCACTTGGACCTGAACCTCACACGAGCTGTCGGCTACTCAAATTCACCAACTTTCTGAAAGACACCGTTTCTTTAGACCAAACTGCAGTGCGCATGGACGTTGCAATGCAGACTCGCAGTTACGCACGCATTCAGCCAAGAGTGGATTCCCTCACGGGACTGATTAGAAAAAGGAAAAAAAAAAACGAAAACTGTCCTCTGTAGATTTTTTTTTTACAGAAAAACTATATTTTAATGACCGCACATGCTAAAGTAAATTAATTAACCTGGCGTGAGTCGCGTGACAGACATGGTTGAGTCATGTATCGGCATCTTTAAAAGGGTAAAAAAGACTAGCCAAATTTATTGATTGATACTCACAAAAGTAGATCAGTAGATCTGACAAAACAAAACTGTACTACTTCAACAAATGAAATGACATGGAGAGCTACTTTATTATAATTTACATAGTCTGTCTTTAATAATAACTGACTTTAGAAAAAGTTTTGGCTAATCATGAAAGAGCCTTTAACCCGATGGTTAGAGCACCCGAATAGCACCCACTAGACTCGAGTTCGACTCCCCATGGGGAGCAGATTTAAACAGTCTGCATTATTAAAAAAAATAGGCTAGGATTTCTATTGCTGACTTCAAAAAAAAAAAAAAAAAAAATTGGCTAATCATCTCGAGATGATGCAATTTTAGCTAGCGTGACCTTTTTCAACTTGAGGAATGGAACTTTAAAAGTCTTATATATTTTTACATATAGTAGATAGTACAAATCAACAAGGGTCGACTTTGATGGCATCAGATTTTGTAGTTTTGAAACTAAATTTCTTCCCAAATTCTCTCACGATTTCAACTTATAAAGATATTTAGACATTTCTAGATGTATAGCTTTTGCTATACGCTTAGATATACATTATGTCCGGATATAAATAAAAGCATTGTATCTAAAAAACTAAAATGACTTATAGTTTAGGACGGATGAAGTTTGAGTTTTTATTAAACTGTCTTTCTTATAAACTCATAATTTTCCACGCATATGCTAAAATAAAGCACGAACCATCGCCGAGAGGGTGGCACCGCTGTCAAGCCACCACACACTAGATCTTGTGGTGACCGCCGAGATCGGGAAGAGGGATGGAATGGAGGTTGTCGGCGCCCCCCCGGGCGTGGCTACGCCGCCGCGGGGGACCCCGGGCCGCCTGGACACCTTCGCCGGGCATCACGGCACTGGACCGAGCCGCCACGCCCTCGCACCGCTGCATGCCGCCTAGACCTCGCAAGACGCCGCTGCTGGACACTCGCGGTGAGCCGAGAGAGGAGTAAGAGGCAAAGGGAGAGGAGTGAGAGAGAGAGGCGCTCGCGGTGGACAGGAACACCAAAGGAGGGAGTGAGAGAGGAAACGGTGCTGAGGAAAGGAGCGGTGGGATGCGGTCAACCCTAAGTCGCTGAGGAAAGGAACGGTGGGATGCGGTGGAGTGAGAACTCAAACCCTAAGTCACGATTTATATGACGTGAGCATGGTATTGGGCCTGAGTTAGGCTTTTTTTTTTTTTTTTTTGAATTGGAGTGAGTTGAAGCCTTTTAACCGTGGCGGGATTTTTTTATGAAAACCACCACCGTTAATCGATTTTGTGTGGTGGTTTGTATAACCTCCACGGCAAATTTTTTTTAAAAAAAAACCGTCATGGTTAATAAAATGTAAACACGTTATAAAAGATTTTGTGAGCTCTGTCTTGAAGGTGTTCATAGGGGTGAGTGTGTGTGCGTGTTGAAAGCATCTGCGTTGTCTTGTGTAATCTCAAAAAAAAAAAAAAGGTGCTTATGGGGTAGAATTTACGTATGTGTATGTATAGATATAAGTGTGTTTGTGGTGTAAAGAGTAATGTGTATTTTTTTATTTAAAGAAAATCTATAGATACGTTTATCCCGGCCATTCACATCACGACCGCAGTCGGCTGCGTCACAGACATGGTGCCAAGGACCGGGGTCGTATTCGGGGAGAAACCAAACAATTTTGTCAATTTCCGGTAGAAAAACGCCCATCCGGCTAATCGCTGTCCCACAGCATCCCGCGGTTTCTGTCGTCCTGGACTTGACTATGAAATCCAGCTAGGATGACGGGCACGCTACATTAACATATTTTTTTTGTTTCCTCCGCCACAGTCTTGTCATGGAGACTTTGATCGTTTGGTGATTATGAGACAAGTTAGGGGTCAGGGGTTCCATTCCAAGTCACCGTTATTATTTATTGTTTTTTTATATATATGCACACGGAGCAACTTAGTGGCAACGTAAGGATATGTATCACTAACGCTTTTGAAAAAAAAAAAAGTGTGCATCACTAGACTAGACTAGCTGTTTCATCCCAAAAAAAAAAAAAAAAAAACCTAGACTACCTGTAGTTGGCGGATGTTGTTTTCACAGGCTATCGGCGCTCCGCCTCTGCCGATTGGCTTCACGAGATAATGACCCTGTTTCGATACTCCAGCCCGGCTAAAAGCTAGAGCTAGTTTTTTAGCTTCAGCTAAATTTCCAAACCAAAGCTCTTTCGGGCTATATATGTTTGGATCCTGAGCTAATTTGATACTAAATGCACCTTTTCAATTATTTAGTGGCTCAAAAGAGAGAGAAAAGTGAACTTTTATGTGGTCAAAATAAAACCAAATTTCAATATGCATGGATGGAAGGTTTGATGATTTTAGGAGGCTTAGTTGCATTTAGCTCAATCTAGCCCCTCATGTTTGGATCACTTTGGGGCTAGTTGAGCCAAAACTAGCCCAAACTGGTCTCGGCCTGGGATGACGGCCAATTTCGTACTAAGATAAAGCAAAAACCTCTTCTTTATGATCTAAAGATTCAGAGAAAAACAGTTGCTTTAGAGCGGGGCCGCCAGCCAGAGTGAAGCCACCTCAATCATGGACAGTCGCTTTGGAATCTCGCGTTCTGATGAAAGGGATGCTGACTTTTCAGTCTAATCAGTGAAGTTTGTGGTGCTGCGATAGAGAGCTAGAGGCTGGCAGATTCAGATTATCAGCGACAGGTACAGCTTGAGAAGAAAAATAGTACTGAACTACAGGTTTAGCATAGGATGGCTTCATTCCTAGAGGGCGCTAAGCTGGTACTACGTACTAACGTGGAATATTCACTAGCTTGTAGAGGAGACCCTGTTCTCTCTATTTTGCAGCTAAATTAAAATTACAGACTTTGCAGTGGAGATCTTTATCAATCTGAGCAACTTTCTTATCCGAAAGCCGCTCCATTCCTTTTCTCTGCGCTCGTCAAAAGATCTTGGAAGGACAATGCCGACTAGAAGCAAACTCCTATGCCGACGAGAGCAAAATCCTGACCCCACTGTCCCAGCCGCCATGTCTATCAGTCGGCCTGGATAACGCCTGCTACTGGAGTTTGATTAGAAAAATCAATGGTGTGCACGCACTGCATGTGTGAAACCGAAACTTGTCCCTTTTAGAGACAACCAAAGTTGTCTTTTGCTGCGTGGGAGCACAGTTTTCTAAGCCAAAATAATGTCATAATTGGGGATTCCATGGCATGTATTATCAGCAGCTAATCCATAAACGATAAACCCATCACTCGATCCAGTATGTGGCCGCACTGCGTGCCATTTCAGAGTGGGGTACTGCGGTAGTAAGCTCTCTGATCTGATCTGATCTACTCCGATCCTGCGTCAGCGTTGAGAAGACCATCGTAAACAGAAAGAGACCGTCCAACTGAAATGACACCGCGTGCAGTTCATACAGCAACTTAATCATGCAGCATGGTGCTCTTGAGATTCTTCAAGCTTAGTTATTTAACTTCGCTCTTCTCTTGTAAAATATCATCGGCCAGTCAGATTAGATTCTCCGTTCCGTGACCAACTTTGGTGACCACGCTGCTTAACATTATATTCTACCTCCAGTCAGATAAATATGACACTTGCATCAGACATCATAGTAAATGATTTGTTTTTGCCTACTTGGTCTGTCTGTATTTAAATGATCCTTACTTGATTTGTCCTAAAACCCGTTATAGAGAAAAAAAAAATAGTTGATGCTTACTTGCTTTGTTTCCATGAAAGGGTTAAAGATCGCTGAAACAACGCCTAGTTTTTGTTCTATCTCAAGTTTTGCCAGTTTACTCATCGTTTTCAGTTTCCTTTCTGCTTTAGCGCCCCTAACGGCAAACCAGCAAAAAAAGGAGAAGAGAAGCAAAAAGATTCACTTCAAAGATATAATACTACATTTCTCTAAAAAAAGATATAATACTAGTAGATGCTCCATGCAAAGATGCTGACGCACACTAGCTGCCACCTGCCATGCGTGCAGCTGTAGCCTGTAGGACTGAAACCAAACGACACTAACCAACGAGGTGAGGACCGGAGCTGTATAAAAACTTCAAGATGGCAAAGAATGCGTTGGTCTCGCCGGCTTCCGAAAAACCAACGACAAACGTTAACCGAAATCCAACCAAACTCAAGAACGAGGCAGTAAAAAAAGTTCAAAAAGCCGAAGGCAATAACAGAGAAAGGTAGCATGCACAGCCCCAGGTTATTGGTTTTACTGAAGCGAAAATAGCGTGGGAGTGAAACTTTTGAACTCACCGGAAGAGGGAGACCTGGACGAGCGTACTCGGCCACCACATGTGCGCCGGTTCCACCACATACTTTCGCATCACCCCTGCCCATCCGTACCCAAGCACCTTGAGCCAACCAGCCATAGAAGCAAGAGCGAGAAATTCCACCAAGTTAATGTCAGTTGTTTAGCTAGTAGTAGTAGCTGATGATGGGGTAAGGACTAGCTTGGTTGGCAATTGATCTTGCAGAAGCTAGTTTGGTTAGCAGCAAACCTGTGTGGTGATGACGAGGAGCCAGGCGGTGAAGAAGGAGATTTGGCGTTGGTAGAAGGCGCGGATGATGTTGATGATGCCCACAGCGTAGGCGCTCCCAATGCCGAAGGCGAAGCCGGCGTTGGCGAAGATGGAGATGAGCACGTGCTCCTTGATGTTGAAGGGCCCCGGATTGAGGCTCCACTCCCCGCCGCCAAGCATCGCCGGCGCCCGGAACTTGGTGGGCGGCAGCACCCGGGCCATGAAGTGGCCCACGGGCAGCGACGCCACCTGCACCGTGATCTGCGTCACGATGAGCGGCTCCGTCCGGTAGGAGAAGAACTGGTTGAGGAAGCTCATGAGCACGCACGACAGCAGCCCGATGCTCCACATCCGGAACGTCCACACCGGCAGCGACGGGTCGTCCGTCGTCGGCACCGTCAGCCGCACCTCCTCGACCGGCGACGCGTCCTCGTCGTCGTCGAGGATGCCCTCCTCCTTGACGGCGCCCACGGGCTCGGCCAGACCGCGGTCGTCCGTGCCGGTCTCACCCATCATTCGTGGGCAGATAGAAGAATAATACACCGAGCGGTACTGGCAGCGCCTGCGCGAGAGCTTTTGCTTTGGCCTATATAGCAAAGAGAGGCGCACCCTGACTACCAACCTGAGCTAGATCGGCTTGTGAGGCTCGCACGCGTCAGGCATCTCTAAGCACGGCGATAGTGAGTTTAGGCCTGGGTAAAAAATACCCGTTACCTGATAGTGATGTCCCCTCAGATTTGGAGGGTATGATCTTGTAACGACTAAATTTGTATGATTTCAGGAACTAGCATGCTTTTCCATTGCCCAAATGATAAACCTATTGCACATTGTTTTTGCCAATTGTTTACACATTTCATTCTGAAATCGACTACTAAGTACATGAGAATATGTCCCTTCACACATAAGAGAAGTTGCATTATACTCCACGTATATACCAAAAATCTATGCCATCAACCTAACAGGAACTGATCTTTGTTAAACTTGCAACAACATGTTGTGACATTAACTTCAGGCTTAGAAGACGGGACAGACGCTGCCATCACCCAAATCCACACCTTTAGCGGTAGGACACGTGGCAAGATCGCAGTGCTCTCCTGCATTACCCCCACCAATTGATACTCTTGTTTTGCATGGTTAATGAAAAGTACAGCACTACCCCCATAAATGCAACTCCAGCATCGAGCCCAGCAGAGAGAATATAGTTGTATCGTGTCCACCAGCTCTTCCGGTACCGAAACACGAAGAAATTGAAGATGGTACCAACAAGCAGCCATGAATTATAGTTCACAGCCCTTGCTGGGGGCATGGCAGCTGTTGCACCCAAGAGCACCGGAAGATTGATCAATGGTATCCACTTCTGGTTGGGGAACATCCTGTGGAAAGCGTATACAATAACTGGGCCCACTAGGCCAATGAGGAAGAACCAGTTGAGGAAGCCGTAGTTCCCTTCTGGCCCAAAGATGCGCAATGGACCGACAAGGCCCCAGATGACTGATGCGTCGAAGAATACACGATCACTAGGACATGTCCACGGGCTATCTACTGGGAGTGAATCCGAGCAGATATTGTGGATCGAGCCAAGCAGCCACCATGCTGTCCCAATGTTGACCGTGCCAGCCACAATGGTACCAACAAACTATAAGTAAATACAATACATGAAGGTTAGTACATGTTGTTTCTTTTATACATGTCACTGATTCATATACAAGAGCACTACATTGGGGGTCGAGGCCTTTATTTATTACCTGAACAAGGAACATGGACTTTGGAGGGATCTTCATATAGTGACCAAGTTTGAAGTCCGAGAGGAAGGCAACAGCTTGTGCCATGCTCATGTAGCCATAGACTTTAAAGCAAACAACAGCGATAGGAGAGCCCGGCATAATTAGACCCATGGCATACTCAGTGATCACATTCAGACCAGGCGACTGCAAGCATTTTGGAGGGTCTGTCAGCCTTTTTGTACACAGATTATCACCATATGGCAATACATCAAACAACTATCATTTTTGCTTTATTTTCTTGAAATTAAAAAACATTAAGCATGAAAACATTTTACTTGCCTGGTTGGTTGTCGCAGTGATGATGCTGATGGGAAGTGTGAAGATGAATGCCATGCCACATGCAAAAATGAGGCCCCACCATGGGAGTTGTACCTCGTGCTTTAGTACAGTACATAGGAGGAGGGACACTGCTAATGACAAAGCCATCAACGAGTAAAACCACCACGCTGGAATTTCACTGTACTTCTCCATCAACTTTGTGTGGATGTCGGGCTTCTCCTTCTGCGATGATTTGAAACGGTGGTAGATTTCCCTAGATGACATACCCAATTTAAAATAAAGAAACTTATTAGAATCACACATTTCGTTCAAACACCGCATGTAATTAGAGTCCTTCTTATTTTTGGATCCAATGTAATCAAAGCATGTGAATAGAGTAATTTTCTCATGTGTTAAGTGGAGATGCCATACTTTCCATAGAAGAACCCGACATGAGTAATGGTGGCCGCAATAGTGGCGAAGCTGAACCCATAAGTGAGTGCAAAGAATACACTAAGGTTGATTTTGCCATTCTTCTCATAAGCGAGGTTGTCAAGTTGAAACTGACTGTCCACAATTGATTTGACATCATACTTGGTGCCATTTGACATGAACAAGTGCGAAGAGAAGATGGGGAATTTCTTGGCGTTGTATAGGTCGAACCCCCAATATGCTATAGGCATGATCAAGTAGAGAAAGAAAACATAGCCAACGAAGATGTTGGCGATAGCAAAGAAGGGTGAGATGAGGGGACTGAACAGGAATGAAGCGACAGTGGACCAATCGAGTGTGAAGGCACCAAGACCAAGGCCGCTCATGCCTGATCCCAGTTGTTGCGCCGTCACAGACTTAGAGAAGACCCAACACACCCATGAGATGGACGTTATTGTCGGGAAGAGGTAGCCCGCACGGCGTACAATTGCGAAGCTGCACGCGAGCACCACCACGAAGAACTTGGAACGAGAGATCTGGCGTGATGCTTTGGCGGATTCGTCCTTCTCATGCAATGCCCTGATTCAACATTAAGGTCACATGATCAGTGTTACTGTTATAGTGGTATTTCTAAAACACGATTTTATGAAATGATAGAGGACAGTCCCCCATCAAATTTTCCCTTTTCTTTAATCTGATCGGTGTACAAAATTTAAGTATTTTTTTATCTCAATGCAAGCAATTTATAATGAAAAGATGCAGCTATTCAAAATTTATCAAGATTTCAACTGATCACAAGGTTGGTTATATGCAAACAAAAAATGATTCACGTCACCATTGATGGTTCTGTTTCAAATTCCAAGATCCCGTTTGGATCTATTCATTTTGGAGGATTTGGAATCTATTTAAATAAATTAGGCTATTTAGTTTGGAATTTGAGATTCTCCAACTTTCTAAAGTTCACAAATAATCATATCTCAAAAATCATAGGGTGAGAGATGGGAATTTAATGGAATTGATCATCATGCTATATTTGCCTCTCCAACTTAGTTCCATTCCATTCCAAGTATATAGCCTAGCTCAAATATATAACTAAACTACAATGGATTCAATTCCAAGGATCCAAACCGACCCTAAGAGTAATCTATTGTCCTAACATATAGCCCGTTAGTTTCTATAGAAGAATTGGGTAATTAATTGAATACCATATAAAACCATGCTTATAATATACTCCCCATCCTAAATCTTACACTTGGGTCAAAGTAAATATAGGATTAGTATGATCAACAGATTCATTATAAAATATGTTTGGACATACAAATATTAATTGTAACTTCTATAAATCTAGCTATATTTTTTTTTACAAATGAGACTTGGTCTAAACATAGAATTAGATTCTCTTTGTGTCAGAGGCAGTACGCTTCAAATTTCTGCCCCACATTATACTGTATTTGCCGCCAACCATCTCTCTGGTCAGCTAGCATATGATTTGGGATCCCTTCGCAACAACATAACCTAATGATCACCTTGTTGTCCACACAATTTTATCAGCGAAATGGCAAAGCAGGACTAAGAGCGACAACAATTTTTTTTTTAGTTGCTATATACAAACCCACGCCACAACACATTGTTTTTTATTTGTTGTCAGTATGTATGAAACAAGAATCCAAGTTCGAGGCCATCACGTATGGGCAGGAAGGGCAGGAACGCAGGCCTGAAAGCATGCGGCGCAAGTGCAAGGCACCGCTGCGCCTTTTCAAGGCCACTTGGACGTGGACTGGACCACACGAGCTGTCGGCTTCTGAAATCCAATCCGATCCGACTCGCACACAGTTTCTTTCAGACTTGCAATGCAACTACTCGATCTCGGTCAAAACTCGCAGCCAAGTGCGCATTCACATCGCGCCGGTCGCCGGCAGCGGTACAGGGTCGTATTCGCGCAGAAAAACGAGGCAGAAAAGACGCCCATGCATCCGGGCAATCGCTGTCCCCAATGGACTTGACTCCAACTCCATGGATGGAATCGATGAGGGAACGCACCGCGCATCGCTGGTCCTCCACTGCGGTCTTGTCGTGGAGACTCTGATCATTGGTCTAGCATGCATCTAGATTAGGGGAGATAAAGCTAGGGGCCTCCATTGTACTAGTGCGTGGGGAGTGCGGGGACACGTGTTCATACAAAGCCAAAATTTTCTATCTAGTATCACTGAACAATGTTAGTTGGGGATTCCATAATCTGCATGCACCACCACTTCTGCAGCCAATCCATAACCCATCACTAGATCCAGAATGTGGCTGCACTCCCATGTTCATGGTGGGGTAGTACCGTAGCAAGTCCTCTGATTTATTCGTACTCGAGTGTTGGGAGGGCCACCATAAAGATAAGAGACCCTCCAGGCTCCAACTGAAATTTACAGTAATCATGCGTCATGATGCTCTTTTTAGATTCTTCGTCTTCAAAAGTTCATTTATTTAACTACGCTTTTGTCTTGTTATTAACAATTTAATGTCATAGGGTTTGATCAAAAAAAAAATTTAATGTCATAGGTGAGTCAGATGAAATTCGCCGTTTCTCGAACCAACTTCGGTGACAACACGCTGCTTCCAAGAAACAGCAACATGTTGGGAGTTGGGACTAGTTTGGCAGTGCTTACTCTCTGCTAATTCCAGCTTCACTAGTTTTTTTTACTAGAGTGAGAATTGAATAAAGAAGTTGAGTCGTGTAACCCTCCTCTTTCTTCTAATGAAACGGGTGCCAAGTCACTTAAAGAAAAAAAAAACAACTATACATACGTAGTTGCCGGCACCCCACGAAGCAGAAGCAAACGGACACTTTTTGGATAGCCTCGCAGGAACGGGTTAAAGTAATTTCTTTTTCTTTTTGGTCATATCACAGGTTGTCAGTTTACTAATATGCAAAAGCTACAGACGCGCACGAGCTGCCATGGTTGTGCAGCTGTAGGATATACCAAACGACCACGAACAGCCCAGAGGTGAAGAACTGTAAAATTTAAAGAAGCCAAGAATGGCGTTGCCCTCGCCGGCGTCCGAAAATCCAACCACAAAAGGCAACCAAAATCCAACCAAACTGAAGAACGCGGCAGTAGAAAATTTCAAATAGCGGAATCCCATGACAGAGAAAGGTAGTAGCGTATACTGAAGTAAAAATAGTGTAGGGGTTAAAGCTGGTGTGCTCACTGGAAGAGGGAGACCTGGACAAGCGTGCCCGGCCACCACATGTGCGCCGGCTGCACGACGTACTTCCGTATCAGCCCTGCCCACCCGTACCCGAGCACCTTGAAGTGAGAGCAAGAAATGTCAGATGGCCAGCCAACTGATAGTAATTGCATAAAACAAAAAGGGCTTTGCAAGAACCTGCGTGGTGATGACGAGGAGCCAGGCGGTGTGGAAGGAGATGTGACGGCCATAGAAGGCGCGGATGATGTTGATGATGCCGACGGCGTAGGCGCTGCCTCCACCGAAGGCGAAGCCGGCGTTGGCGAAGATGGAGATGAGCACGTGCTCCTTGATGTTGAAGGGCCCCGGGTTGAGGCTCCACTCCCCGCCGCCGAGCAGCGCCGGCGCCCGGAACCTGGTGCGCGGCAGCACGCGGGCCATGAAGTGGCCCACGGGCAGCGACGCCACCTGCACCGTGATCTGCGTCACCACCAGCGGGTTGGTCCGGTAGGAGAAGAACTGGTTGAGGAAGCTCAGGAGCGCGCACGAGAAGAGCCCGATGCTCCACATCCGGAACGTCCACACCGGCAGCGACGGGTCGTCCGTCGTCGGCACCGTCAGCCGCACCTCCTCTATCGGCGAGTTCTCCTCGTCGTCGTCGTCGAGGATGCCCTCCTCCTTGACGGCGACGCCGGCGGCCTCGGCCTCGGCTTCGGCCAGACCGCGGTGGTCCGTGCCCATCTCCCCCATTGCGCGTGGGCGGATTGAATAATGCCAAGCGGGTACTCGCTGCGCCCGCGCGTGCCTTGCTTTGACGAGCAAAGAGAGGCGCACTCTGAGCTTGCGCAAGCGTGTCCACTCTCCAGCGTATATATCGAGGCTTTGAGCAAGGTGACGTGGTCACTTTAATACTAATTTAATCGACTGGCACCGGGAGAGGCGTGTTAAACCCACAGACGATTTCATCTCTAGTTGCCTCGAATCTATAGATATAAAGATACTACAACCCACAACCGATGGTTTGTCTCTAAGTATATAGATAATAAATAGATTCTTGTATATATTATTGTGTGGCTATTTGATTAAAAAGTGTGTCAAGCATTCATATATAAGAGCAATATGATTACAAATAATATTCTTACAACAATCCTAAACTCTGCGAAGCATCTTCAGTGAAGTATTGCATCGAACAACTATCAGCCATTGCACACCAAAAAAAAAAAGACTATTTCACTAGTTAAACTAATAATCTATACCAAACATGCCCATTTAATATCCAGAGCCAGTACCTTTTGTGCATGTGAATGCCCAGTGCGCCAGCGAGCTTGGCGCTAGATCACGAGACGTACGGGCGTAGTGGTTCAACACGCTCACGCGGGTGCAGGCTAGCTGGATGGATAGCCGTAATGACCGCACCTTTTACCTAGCTACTCTCAGTTCCTTACATACGTAGGTATTATTATACTGTATTTATCGTGTCAGCGTATCATTATCAAGTCATCGATTTACGTATAGGTCCAACTCGTACATAATCTAGAATTTGGCACTGTTTGAAACTTTGCTTATCAGCATCTCGTCATCTTGGATAGGACCCCAAATCCCAGGACTTGCGTCCATGGCGCGCGACAGCCGTGCCTACCGTTCAGTTTGGCTTCCGTGATACTGAACCGCGCTCAAAGTCGCCGTCTCTACGTACGTATATAATGATGCGTCGTATCGTACATTTACAACGGGACGACCGCCGGCCCGCGCGGCATTGGCGCTGTGCAGAGTACGTCGCAATCCAGGTCGCATCGCATTGCACACGGGCAGGAAGCTAGCAGCTGCGTCACGACGACGTGAAGCTCACCTGGCGTATTCGTCGCTGTGTACGTCGCGATCCAGGTCGCGTCGCATTGCACACAGCGCGTCCGCTGTTGGGTTTTCATGTGCCGGCCGCGCGGCACCCGACGGGAAGTTCGGCTATAGCCTATAGGGCGGGGGTGAAAGGATCGAAGAACCAGCAGGAGGAACGTCGCTCACCTGGCGTTTTCGGCCGGTTTTGCTAGCTGCCTCGTGTGGATCGGATCGGAGCCACTAGAAATTTGCTTGCAACTTACGTACATCATAGTACATGTCCAAGCGCCGAAAAACTGCAGGACCCTGCAGCCTGGCTCCAGACCGACCGACGGGGACGGACGTAGACGTAGTTCCCAAGAGGGGAAGATCCAAGATCCAAGGCGCCCATGATTGCTGGGAACGGCTAATAGGATCAATATCCGGTTTGTCTGTACTGTTCTTTGTTCTAAGCATTGTTTCCATTGGCGCTCAGCCTCTGACCATGTCTTGGGAGTCCGGACCAAGGTAGCTAGTATACTATGCCTAAGCATTTGGTCCGGGACTCCGGGACCCGGGTGGCCTGGACCCCTTCAAATATGAAACACCGTCACAATATGCTTATGCTTAAGCGAGTGTTTGGTTGCTCATCGGTCATCGCTGTATGCGGTATGCCACGCTAACCTGGCTTGCCATGCAAAAGTAAGGCTGCTTGGTCTAACTTACGTTAGGCTGGCCCAGAATGCAGTTTGAGAGTTTATAAACCTTAATGACATGACATCTCCTAAAAAATTAATGGACCTTCGGTGCATTTTACTCGGCTGAATTTTTTGACAGGCCAAACCCCTCAAACAAGAGACGCCAACATTTAGACGATCCACAAATGTTGGTTCCTAGTCCAACAAGGCAACGATTAGCACCCAAGAAAAAACAAAAAAAACAAAAAAAACTCTGCCGAAGCGCGTATGTAATGTCTCTCAACTCGGGGCATGTCTGTAACGTCATTTTTTTACATAGTGTGTCTATAGAGCGACAAAATGCCTCGGTCGAACGTTAAGGCTTAAGGGGGCTGTCAGTGCGGCACATTATTTTAAGTCCAAACTAAGAGACCCAAACTAAATAGATTAGATTCGACTGACGTTTGGTTAATGTGTCGTACTCGAGATCAAGAAACAAATATCTCAGCTTTTTTGCCTACTGGCTATTATCCTACCACGTGCCACAGCACATGCGTGGTGCACAAGGTCAGAAGCCAGAGGCAGGCAGAGTCTGGAATCCCCTCTCTCCCGCCGGCTTGCAGACAAAGCACTCTCCATCCCCTTTCCCTCTCTGAGTATGAAGCAGAGGGGCCTCCGCGACGAGATGCGCGCTCGCTTTCACTTTCACATAGGCTGGAGCTATACGTCTTCCCGTACGAGGTTGGGAGCTGGGAACATTCAGCGTTTGCAGCTGGAGGAGGACGCAGACACCATTCTGAGAAAACGGCTGAGGCTACGATGGCGCGCAAAGGTGGGTTCAGGCAAGCGTTGACTGGCAAAGCTGCATTAACGACTTCAAAACAGGTTGGATACTTATGTGGTGGCAGGGATAAGTAAGCTCGACTCCAGTATGAATCGCAGGCCTCCGTCCCCGTGTGTGGACGGACCTGACATGTTGGGTGGTTGGACTTGGCCGGATATGCACTGGCTGCACGCGATGCAAGGATCGATGGAATCGAGTGCCAAAACAGAGAATTGGGTTTTGTGTATATTAGTGTGAATCTAATATATAATATATACAGCTCATTCTTCTATCAACGATTTTATCACAGCTTCACAGCACATCAACCCTTGCCCGGCCAAGTTGCAAAGGGGACTGTATCGGCTGCTGACCGTCGCAGTATCCACCCAGGCTACACATCTTACATCATTACATGCCTAGTCATCTACAGTTGAATATACAGGAGTCGGCTGGTATTCGCTGACTACTTTTTGACGAAACGTTTTCAAGCTAGTCATTCTCCGCATGACAATAATGACAAGTTTGTCAGAATAAAAGAAAACCAGCCGATACGGGGCTTGTAACCGTCTCCGTTATATGTTTGCTTGTTTTTGTTAATATAATAAATTTCAGTAGGGATCTCGACCGCTTTTGTTCCTCAAAAAAAAAAAAAAAAAGGCAGGAACATTCATTGCGTTCAAGGGAAACCATGCCCAATACAAAAATGTCAGGCTCCAGCAAACTTTTCCAAACCAAGAACACTGCCAGAACGCAGCAGGCGAACCGGGTTACAGCAAACAATGAATATATCCTAGACGTCTGATTTAGACATATATATATGCACAGATCAATATATAACTGGTTATTAAGCACCTAAAGTTACTACTAGTAGCCCATCAGTTAAATCAACAAACACAAATGCCCGAGCATTCTAAATTCCCTGCTTTCAGACATATACTGATCAATATAACCTGCTTTCAAACATATACAAATCAACTTATAAGCACACTGCTAGTCCAGTCAATAAAACGCGAAGAACAGACTGGCCCCTGCCAAATGCATATGCTGATTTGTTAAAATAGCAGCAAGAGTAGCTACACTACCACACTAACGGTAGCATACCCTCGTCAGAAGAGAGTTTCAGAGATCACCAACCAAAATAATCAATACATAAGCTAAAGAATCCAAGAAGCATGATTTTACAAGTAAAGAAAGTTCCATCGGAAGAGATACAAAGTACGAACGCAATAGGCTATATATAAAGTTTTGCCAACAGGTTATATAGAAAGTTTACATGACGAAACACTTAGTAGAACTGGATATAGAAAGTTTACACAACGAAGCACTTAGAACTGGATGTCTGTCCACACTACAGAAGTTACACCCATAGAATTAACTTTGCAGGAGGACAAATTCCTACTACCTCAGTTAACACGGCCACCACGGAGGCGCAGGACAAGATGAAGAGTGGATTCCTTCTGGATGTTGTAATCTGCCAAGGTGCGCCCGTCTTCAAGCTGCTTCCCAGCAAAGATGAGCCTCTGCTGATCGGGAGGAATCCCTTCCTTGTCCTGGATCTTGGCCTTCACATTGTCAATGGTGTCGGAGCTCTCCACTTCCAACGTGATTGTCTTGCCAGTCAATGTCTTGACAAAGATTTGCATGCCTCCCTAAGACGCAGGACAAGATGAAGAGTGGATTCCTTCTGGATGTTGTAGTCAGCCAAGGTGCGTCCATCCTCCAGCTGCTTGCCAGCAAAGATGAGCCGCTGCTGATCAGGTGGGATGCCCTCCTTGTCCTGGATTTTTGCCTTGACATTATCAATTGTATCAGAGCTCTCCACCTCAAGTGTGATGGTCTTGCCAGTCAATGTCTTGACGAAGATCTGCATCCCTCCTCTAAGACGCAGGACAAGATGAAGAGTGGACTCCTTCTGGATATTGTAATCAGCCAATGTGCGCCCATCCTCCAGCTGCTTCCCAGCAAAGATGAGCCTCTGCTGGTCCGGCGGAATGCCCTCCTTATCCTGAATCTTGGCCTTGACATTGTCGATAGTGTCAGAACTCTCAACCTCCAGTGTGATTGTCTTGCCAGTTAATGTCTTGACAAAGATCTGCATGCCACCCCTCAGGCGCAAGACAAGGTGGAGGGTAGACTCCTTCTGGATATTATAGTCAGCCAGGGTACGACCATCCTCTAACTGCTTGCCAGCAAAGATGAGCCTCTGCTGATCCGGGGGAATGCCCTCCTTATCCTGAATCTTGGCCTTGACATTGTCGATGGTGTCAGAGCTCTCAACCTCCAGTGTAATTGTCTTGCCTGTAAGAGTTTTTACAAAGATCTGCATGCCACCCCTCAAGCGCAAGACAAGATGGAGAGTAGACTCCTTCTGGATATTGTAGTCAGCCAGGGTGCGGCCATCCTCTAGCTGCTTGCCAGCAAAGATGAGCCTCTGCTGGTCTGGGGGGATGCCCTCCTTATCCTGGATCTTGGCTTTAACATTGTCAATGGTGTCTGAACTCTCAACCTCGAGAGTGATGGTCTTGCCTGTCAGGGTCTTAACAAAGATCTGCATCTGTTTCAAACAGATAGAAACATGTCAGAAAGCTTGCAAACATGTGCTTTAAGTGGAGATATGATTTGCAATTGAGCAAGCTGAAATTGGAATAGATATATGGCTGACTGATATGTAAGTACAATACATTTTACAGGCCACCATAACCAATTGAATAATGAGAACACATGCAAAAACATTATTAACACAGATGAACCATTCTGTGTCTTAACACAGATGAACCGTTCTGTGTCCCAGTGAGGGATTAAAAAAAAAAAAAAAGGAACAGCAAGTCATGTGGAAGGATAAGTAGGAACACATAAAAGGGCCTAGATCATTTTCAAGTAGAATAATGGATTATTATTATGAATCTAGGCATAGATTAGTAATAGCAGTTTGTTATTGATATTATACAACAGTGTATTGCAAACAAGCTTCATTCACACATAATTTATTTATTCAGAAGTAAAATGATAGGATTGTAGAAACCAATGCTGAATGCACAGAGCTACCAAATTGAATTCTAATCACTAGGAATTGCAACATGATCAGATAACTAGTCTCGCATTACTGGTCGACATACCCATGGACCAGTCTCACATTACTGTTATTCAGGAAAATAAAGCATCCATAGACCAAAGGAGCCATACCACAAGGTCCATAGAACAAGTAAAACTGAACCATCTACCTTTCCCAATACGTGACTCTACAATCTTAGATATATTTTTTTACCAGGACCACTGATCAGCAAAAATCAAGCATCAAAACAATGTGAATATAGCACTGGATTTAGAACATGTAGGAAACATCTACGGTATTGAACAATTTTATTTTGAGAACAAAATAACAACCTAACAGAACCCAGGCTCGACAAAGGAACCGCGTCAGATCTCGCCGACGCCAAATTTACAACAAGCAGTCAAGCATACACAAGGCGCAACGAAATCACAGATCGCAATCGATCAAATCACTCCAAGCCCTAGGCTCCAGGGCAGTGCAAACCGCATAAACATAACCCAATCGCATCAGAGTAACATCGATCTAAATCAGACTTACTCCTAGATCGGGGTGGCAAACGTAATCCAATCGCATCGGAGTATATAACATCTAAATCAGACGTAGATTGGATACCTTTCGCGGATGGAATCGCTGTCGAGCGACTTGAAGGAGGCGTCGAGGAAACCGCGAGACGGGAGACGGGGAGCAGATTTGGGGGGCGAGCTTGGGTGATCGATTGGAATCCTTGCCGGGTGTACGTGGATCCGTGGATGGATGGGAGGGTATTTATGCCGAGTGGAAGAAGAAGCGGGCCTTGGCGTGCCTTGGTGACTAAGGTTAGCCCAGCCCACCCGTCCGCCCGCCGTGTTGGAATTGGACAACGAGTTCCTCCGCGTCGGTGGTCGCTCGTGGCGGCCTTCTGGAACTCACAAGGAGGTTCCAGTCTCTTCTATCCCACCTGGGCCGTCTTTCTGATGCTGAGGCCCATATGGTGCGATCCTAAGCCCAGAATAAACTCACGTGTGTGCCCATGGTTCTGTGAGGGCCCATGGAGACGGTTCTGCGACGCGGGGGGCCTGTTTCGAGCTTTACCTCGGCCGTTGCCTGTTGGCACTGTTGGTGCACAACGGCTCCACACCAATCACCTGTCCGCCTGCTGCGCATTATTCGTGTCGTCGCCTAGCGTGTGGACGGGGTCGCTGATGATGGTGATGGAACAAGGAGTGGTAACTGATAAGGCCAGTTTAAGTTACGTGTAATCCACGTCATGGCGTTTTATGGCAGCACGGTCGAGATTAAGCAAACGCTAAATGCAGCAAAAGAGCCCACAAGGATGCCACAGCTATAACATAAGTTACATACTATACTATTCGTAAGATGCAGTAGAAGCTTCTGATGCTAGCAGCGACGAGTTGTATTTGACACAAGTGACACGCTGGCGTATCTATGTCTTCCTGCCATGCTTTTCTTTAGATACGGAGTACGCTTTACTGTTGTCTACCCGTTGCGAGAACTGGACAGACAGGGGCAACAATCATGAAGTACGTATTCTTTTATCGTACTATGGTATGGACGAGCAGCTAGCGCGTAATCTCACCTGCCACCCTGCCTGGCGCAGCAAGGACCGGAAGGAGGTTCACCACTCCACATGTTAGGTTGCTTTGGCCGGCAAGGCAAAGCTCTGCCTGCGCGGCACCTCTAGCTCTAGGGCGGATGTGGATGTGGATGCACGGCATGGTGGTGGGGTTGGCTCCACATGACACTCGGAGTCTTTGTTCGAGCAAGGTTAATGGTTTAGCCGGCTGAAGGCGGTACGAGAATGCCATGTCACGTAACGCTCGTAATTCAGCTAGCTCGTATAATAAGTTGGCTATTGAGTTGGCTGTTAGACTAGTTTGCATTAAAGAGCTATTATTTAATGATTGAAGTTGCATATCATCTACTGTGCTCTGTATCTTTGTAGTCCTCCGTAAAACTACTTCAGCTTCATTCAGATTGCCATGCGCAGGAAGAGGCACTGCGCCGGCGAGATGTACGGGATCTGGACGGAGGAAGCGGGACCACTAAAACGCCAGCTCTATTGCTCGCGTCGGCTGCATGCGGGCGTTTTTACCTCGGTTCCCACCCTTCAGCCGGGCGACTAGCAAAGCGCCCGCTCTCTTCTCTCACCTCTTTTCTGTCAGCTCCACGTAGGATTTCTATGACGTGGACAATCTTGTCGCCCGCCTAGTAGGACTTATTATACTTGCTCTTCTGTGTGCCCAGCCCAATCCGTGCATCGCATGGCTCTGACGCTCGATCGGATAAGCTTATCCATTTCTTTCTATGCAAGCTCTGGCCCTGCGACGGGGCCAGTCGGCCGAGCATAGATGGAGGCGGCTGATTAGGGGCGGATGAATGGTAATGTGGGATGGATGCACGGCGTGGTGGTGGATGTGGAGGTGACATGACAACGGACTATTTTATATTCTGTGGGCCCAGCCCAATTCATCTCATGCGTCATTGGCTCTGACGTGAAATATAAGCTTATTTCCATTTCCTTCTATCATTCTCTCTCCTACTTTTCCCCGCGACGGGCATCAGAGATAGCCAAATAACTAACCATTGGCGGATTAGCGATGGACTGATGGCGTTGGCCCGTTATTGGACTGACGAGAATCGTTGCTCCTAGATTGAAGCATTATTGGGATCGGAGGTCACCAACTCATCATATAGATCATCATGCCTTCTGATAGCTTGCTAGCTATGAGCAGAGTTTAGCTGTGGTATAGGATTATGTGGGTTGTTGGAGAAGCAATCAGACCACCGATATCAGAGTCCCAAGACTCTTCAATGGAAACACTGATAGGAGGAATCGCCAACGTTTATACGAAACCTTTGCCTGCTGGTAGCTATGGATCTGTGATCGTTCATGTACGAATGTGGAATGCAGACGCGGCCGGTCCCGTGCAAGATCCAAAACTGTGTTCTGGGTGGCTCGCAGACAGCTTTTCTAGCTCCCTAGCTAGTTGCTAGTATGCGCGCCCGTGAATTGAATTGAAACCCCAGCAAATCAGATCGCACGCGCGCGGGCTCTCGTTGACAAGGCAACAGTTTCACTTTCACGTTCTCCATCGGTTCATGTACGCCTACGCCTACCCGGACGCAACGCAACGCAACGCAACAGGCGCGTCCAAGGACGGCACGGCCTCTCACGGAGTCACAGACTCACAGGCGCGCGCCTTGGGCCGATGCCCGCGCGTCCGCGCGTCCGCCAGCCGGCGGATGGTGCCGATTCTGCCGAAACGGCCAAGGGAACAGGTGAGGTGGCTGGTGCTAGTGTGGTGGGTGGCCGCTGCGGGCTGGCGGGGGTGAGCGTGACTGCGTGAGACCCCGGGCGCTAGCGCGCGGCGGCCTGTAGCTGTAGCTGTAGCTGCCTGTTTCCAAAAGCCACGGGAGCTTTGACGCGGCGCGCAGGCACGAGCATGTGTGCCTTGTTCTTGGGGGCGGCGCACATGAAAAAGGGGACCTGCCTGCCCTGTCGTGTTGGGGGCATTTGCACGAGCATGTGTGCGCGCGGCTTTGCGGCCATTATTCTTTATGATTTGTGGATGAATACCGCCTTGCCACTTTCGGTCCTGGCGGCGCTGTTGTGCGACTACTACAATACTCTAACGCTAACACTGTTGTACGTGTGAGAGTCGTAGTACTACCCCTACCAGTATTTTGTTATAGTCATTGACGCGTCTATGATCCTTTTCTGTTGGTTGGCAGATGCGCAACAACAGTAGCTCCGAGATAAAGTAACAATATTATAATGGCACACTGTCATTGGTTATGCACTTAGGCGGTCTGATAAGGTTACGTCGGCAGGCATAGCCGAAGCGTAGGTCGGCAATATTCTTAGTTGGTTGGAAGAGAAGAAAAGAAGGAAAAAACATCATGTATTTTGCATAGCACTGGAGTCATAGTCCCTCCACTACCGTGTGTTGGCGATTACTTTGCTTCGGTGGTTCAGCTCACGTCTGGGTATTGGCTGCAGCAGCTACAGTAGATGTGGTGGTGGGACCCATATCTTAGTAAAATATATGAGTTGAATCGGGTATAAAAGATCAACTATTGTATGAATAAATTATATTGGGACGTGCCGAATGGCGTGGTTCTTTTTGGCCTTCCTCTTGGGAGTATATATTACTCCGTAGGTTGATCATACTGCTATCGCGATACTAGAGCACTGGAGCTAGCGCCTTGGACGCCATGCCACACGGGAGGACCGGAGGCGCACTCGCGCAGGACGCAACCGGACAAACGGTCAATAAGGAGGAGTGGGACGTTGCATGCGTTCTTTTGTACAGCTGGTGCCTCGTTGGACACCATGCATTGCGCGCCACACTGGCGGTGGCAGGTGAAAGCAGCGGGCACGGTGGGTCAGGACGACCGGTGTAGTACGTAGCCACGCGACACGGAACAAATAAATACACGGTCAAAGCATACCTGGAGTCCAGCCCAACTATTCCGGCGCTAGCATACTCACGTCCTGTACACGTCGCCTTCCCTCCGGCCCTCTGATAAATCTCTCACCAAACGCGAGTAATGATGGCTCGTAAAACCACCCTCCGCTCCGCAAGCGTCCATCCCCATCGATCCCACGTCCACAAAACCAACCAAGCACGTCGTCTCGTCGTCCCAGTCATTAAACTCCAGCTGCAGCCATATACCCGCCGCGCACGAAAACAGAATTACTAGATGCATTGCATTGCTGTCTTTTGAGTGGCAAAGAAACAGGACAAGGCAACGGGCAACCTCCCGGCGTTTAGGACCATGCGTCCATCCATGCGTGATGATGCATGCATTGCATTGCACCGTCACCACACCAGCAAAGCTTAGCTGTTGCTTGCCTTACTAATTAATAATCAATCGCCCTGCCGTTACCTACCACGTTCCCGCTCCTTTTCCGTGCCACGCCGGTGCACAGCACAGTGACAGTACTCCTCGCTCCGGTAATCTTGTTGGCTTGGCTGCTCCGTTTCTCTCCTTGCTAATCCTAGTCATCCTCTGGCCTGGAGGGCTTCCGAGGCCAGGAGGGGTCCACGCCGCACTAACCGAGTCCACCTCAGCATGGGCTGTGTCTGTGTGGGTGCGGCGGAAAAGGCGGCTCCCAACGTCCGCGCATGACGCACGCAGCGCAGCCGCGTCGCGGCGCGTATCTATCCCCCTTCCCCCGCCTCCGGGCTCCGGCCAATATAGCGAGACCGCGTATAAAGCAAGCAAGCACGCCCAGCCCCAGGGCAAGAAACGCGTCGGGGTTTAGGCTCCTGATCGAGAGCCGCCGCCCACCCACCCACCGGTGCACAAGCGAGGAAGGGAGAGCGAGTGAGAGAGAGAGGAGGGCGGGCGAGGAGGAAACCGAGTCGCAGCGCAGAAGCTCTGCTGTACGGCCAGCCATGGCGTCCAAGGCGAGGGTCTCGCTGACGGTCCTGCTCGCCGCCGCGACGTGGTCGTGCTTATCTCTCGTGGCCTCCTCGGCCTCCGCCTTCGACGTGCCGACCGTGCCCTTCGAGGAGCGCTTCTCGCCGCTGTTCGGCGACGGCAACCTCGTCCGCTCCTCTGACGACAGGAGCGTCCGCCTCCTGCTCGACCGCCGGTCAGGTACTCATCTTCTCGCAGAGTTTTTAATCCTCTTCCGTCCTCTGTTCTTGCTTGTCGTCCATACGGTCTCTCTGATAAATAAGCTGCTCGTTCCGCGCAGGTTCCGGGTTCATTTCATCGGACTACTACCTCCACGGCTTCTTCAGCGCGTCCATCAAGCTGCCCAAGGACTACACGGCCGGCGTCGTCGTCGCCTTCTACGTGAGTGTTCCTTCTCAATCGAATCGATTCGATTGCTGCAACATTTGGTTTCGATAACATTCCTGCCCAAAGGGACTTTTTTTACCTACTATAGTAGCGTATCCTCGCCGCCGCCGGCGAGCCATAGCAAGTTGCCGGTGCGGCGGCGCCCATGTCCTGCGACGCAGAGCACGCTACAGGGCGTCCCACATGGGCTGCTTGGACTTTGCAGCCCAGAAAGGCTGCGCCGCCTGGCCCCCGGGAATAAATGTTCCCTCTTCAGTCATTCAAGCCCCCGTGATGATTGATTATTTAGGCGCACCAAATAAATAAATAGTTAATGCTACTGAATTGATAGTCCTCCGTGTTTGGTTAGGTTTTACTGCTACTATTCACACGCCAGTGATTGCAGTGAATGATGTTCCAGTGGTAGATGGAATCCAATTTCCAACTGCTCTGTGGTTGCTCGAGATTGCAACCTTCAGATATTCCAACCAACACATGATGAAGTTTTGAATTGCCGTGACTTGTTTACGACTGTGTATACTCATTGAGCATCATTCATAATGCGTGTGCAATCCTTTTGATGAATGATGATGCAGCTGTCTAATGGGGACGTGTACGAGAAGACGCACGACGAGCTGGACTTCGAGTTCCTGGGCAGCCGGTGGGGCGGGCAGTGGCGCGTGCAGACCAACGTCTACGGCAACGGCAGCACCAGCCACGGCCGGGAGGAGCGCTACCTCCTCCCCTTCGACCCCACCCTCGAGGCCCACAGCTACTCCGTCCTCTGGGCGCCCACCCACATCATGTACGTAGTATACGTCACATTCACCAGTAGTAGACACGTACGTGGATCAGTGGTTATTGACTGCGTGTTCGTTCAATTCATCATGCAGTTTCTACATCGACGACACGCCGATTCGTGAGGTGATCCGGCACCCGGACATGGGCGGCGATTTCCCGGCGAAGCCGATGGCGGTGTACGCCACCATCTGGGACGGCTCCGCGTGGGCCACGGACGGGGGCAAGTACAAGGTGAACTACAAGTACGCGCCGTTCGCGTCCGACTTCTCCGAGCTGGCCATCGTCGGCTCCCGCGCCGACCCGGTGCTCCGCGTCCCGCGCCGCCACGGCGGCGGCGCCGGCGCCCAGGACCTCCTCGGCCTCATGACGGCCGACTACGCCGTCATGACGCCGCAGAAGCGCGCGGCCATGCGCGCCTTCAGGGCGCGCCAGATGACGTACACGGTGTGCTACGACGCCGTGCGGTACGCGGACGGGCCGTTCCCGGAGTGCGACAACTCCGACGAGGAGAGGGAGTCGTTCTCCGCCTGGGGCGAGTCCAGGACCGTCGTCATGAGGCCCCGCGCCCGAGGCCGCCGCCGGGGACGCAAGGCCGGCGCCGGCGCCGGCGCCGGGGACGGGCCGACGTGTCAAGCAGCTGAGGTTTTTACAACAACAACAACAACAAAACGGGGCCCAGGGTCTGTCGTGAAAACTGTTGTTGGCGCAATGGTTAGGGATGATCGATTGGTCCGGTGTCGAAGTAGTTCGTTCGTTTTTCTGTATTTTTATTATTTTTTTGGGCGACCCGTATGCAGGTTGTAAAGCTAGGTGTAGGGACAAGTAGGGATTAATGGTTATGATTCTTTGATTCCTTGGGTGGCAGCTAATAAAATGGTTATTCTACAATACTATAGTACAATATCGAATCATTAATATTTCTAGCGAACGCGATTCCCCGACCGTAACCTAATACGCTTTGGAATAGAAACTTTGCATCATTGCGAGGTTTTTTTAGATAAAGGATTTTAAAAAATCTGCCTTCATCGATGCTAGGATATAATCAGACCACTTATTACAACGTAACACACATAGATAACAGTTTGGGCTGTAAAAATCAACCACATCCGTGGTAAAATAAAAGGAAATAGTTTTTGACATATCCAATATGTCTCTGCGATAGCCATCCATTGGATCCGAAGAAATAAGAGCCACCGTTTCTAATTGAGAAGCCACAAAAGTCATTTGATTCTGAAAATCTTCATGCCTTTATAGTTTTGCCCATTGACGAAGTCCAGTGCGTTCGCCGAAATAGAACCCGTAAAAGAGTTTTTTGGTCTACATTTGTTTGCATCATTGCGAGGTAGTAGCCCTTCGCCCATAATACTAGATTACTAGACTAGAAACTAACAGAAAATAGATGGAGATGGAGATAGATAAAGATCAGCAGTAGGATTATATTTCTAACAAGATTTTTAGCAGTGTGAATGATTAATCACGGGATTGATTCGGTATTTGTTGTGTGGGGGCGATCCAACAACGGACATGAGCGTGACAACTGGCGTAGTTGGTGTTTTGTGTGACCTGATCGGTTACGTTCTTTCAAATCACGCGTTGGGTCACGCTGTCCCTCCCTTGCCCTTGTACCGGCCGCACCGCAGCCGTTGTGTTAGGGGTCGATCGATCAAACACATGGTCTGGTTGTAGCCTTGTACTGCCATGTAACGCTACCGTGCATGGTACCAACACCCACCACCACCACCACACCACGGTCGCCAGAGAACTTAACTTGCTCCCGTGTCTTTTCTGTTCGTCTCCGCATCTTTCTCTTCCTTTTTGTGCCTGCCATTAAGACTGCTGGTTGAATGTTTCCACCTTTTTGTGCCGGCCATTAAGACTGCTGGTTGAATGTTTTTGCATCTAGGTTAGGAGTTTAGTATAGGGCCCCCTCGTTTTTTTCTCGCAAATGGTCATGTTACTATTCCGGTTCGTGTAGATCCAGTTACCTCAGCACAAGAAATGTACCTACCGTCATGGACATTGACTTGCATGCCTCCTACACTCGCAAATAGATCAAAGCCTGTTCCTGATGTGCTTATTTATGGAGTACATCATCCAATTCCAATGTTTTTTTTTTTTTTATCCGAAGGGAATGGAGAGTGATGAATGAGGACATTAACATGGACATGAGAGTTCAGGTTTCAACTTTCAACAAGGCCTGATCCAGAATCTTGACGGGCCTGACCAAGGCCCATGGACGAGATCCAGCCCAACTTAGAACGTCCTTGCTCTCCCTCGATCGATGCCTCGTGGGCGCACCGCCGGGCGCACGAGGGGGGGCCGTCCTCTTTGGCGCACTTTGCCCTGCTCTCGCTTTCGCAGCGAAATCGTCCTGAGATTCCGCGGTCGCCCAATGCGCGCTTGTCCTCTGCTACACCACCTTTCCCTTTCCAGCAATCCTACTGCACACTCCACTGTGAGACTGGCACTGCATTCGCTTCGCTTTCGCTCATAGGAGTACAGTACAGCTCCAAGATATAGGAGTATCCAACAGTCCAAGGATGACGTGTCCGACGCTTCACGATGGAGCGCAAGCGTCCGACCAGGCTCGCTCGATGCTTGCCGCAGCTGAGCTGATCTAACTCGAGCTCAAAAGTACGCTGACGATCGACGAAGAACGGCGACAGGGATCGGACAGCGACGGCAGCAACAACAACAACAGGCGTTGCCGCGCGGCAAGGCAGCTTTTCTGCACGGCGATCTCAATCTGCTCAAAGTGGAAAAAGGCGAGCTATCCCTCGCGGGCGTCGAGTTCTTTTTCTCCTGCTATTGAGACGAATTATTGGTTACTTTCAGCCGTTTCAGGCACGGTAGTGTGGTAGTACTAGTACATCATGTTACATTTGGGATTATATTTGTACATCCTTGAAGACTTGAAGAGAAGATGAGTGTTAGGCGAGAGGGAGGGAGTCCAGCTTCTTATCTTCACGAGCTGATCCCTCACGCCACAAACTTCTCAATAGCGTGCGAGACCAGCCCGCTCCGGTGCCATGCAATTAACGTGCGGATTATTCCTCGTTTCCTACTTGAAGTTTCTCCCACGACGATGACCGGCAGGAACAGGACGCTACTACTACTACTAGCATCGCTCGGGGCAGGTCGGACATGGACGCGACCGGCTACCGGACGTCTGCCGCTAAGGTGGGCAAAATGAACGTCGAGGAGAGCTTCTCTTGTCCTCCCCGGCCGTGCGTGCCTTTTTTTCCTGTTCAGCGCAACGACGAGTTACCACAGTCACGCTCACGTGTGGAAGCGATTATTCCCCCCCATGGGAGATGACGAGAGAGAAGGGGACGTGCTGGGGTCGGTGCGGTGACAGCGGAGCTGGAAGGTGGCCGGGCCGGCCGCGCGGCCCGGTCGGTGGAAAGGCGACGAACCTAACGAAACGAGCTACCAAGCGCGCTGTCCGGCGGTGATTGGGTGGCGCGAACAAGGGCCCAATGCGACTGAGGGTCACTGTTCCCTTTCGCCGCCCTCGCCTGATTGCCCTTGCTAATTCCGGCATGGCGGCATCCCGATTCGCTCGTTGCTCGTGTTCGAGTCGAGAGGACAGACCCGCCGCCCGCCAGGGGGAGCGCTCGTCGCTGTCCGGCGGAGAGCGACGGCACGAAGGAGGAAATACCAGCCGAGATATAAAAAGTATATGACAAGCGGGTCCTACGTAGGGATAGGAATGGGATAGAGGCTTTGCCCCGGTGTCCGGTAAATAAAGGTGTGAGACCCACGGCGCAGGCATGTATTCCGTGTGATTTTACCGTCCCAGCGGTGCGGTCAGTCTAAGGTCGGCAAAAATGAACGTCGAGGAGGTTTTCTTGTCCTCCCCTCGTGCCGCCTTTTTCCTGTTCAGCGCAACGACGAGTTACCACAGTCACGTGTGGAAGCGATTATTCCCCGACGATGACGAGCGACCCGGACGTGCTGGGTTCGGTGCGGTGACAGCGGAGCTAAAGCCCGCCGGGGGCCGGCTGCGCGGCCCGGTCGGTCAAAGCCGACGAACCTAACGAAACGAGCTACCAAGCGCGCTGTCCGGCGGTGATTGTTGGCGCGAACGAGGGCCCAAATGAGGATCACTGTTCCCTTTCGCCTGATTGCCCTTGCTAATTCCGGCATGGCGGCATCCCGATTCGCTCGTTGCTCGTGTTCGAGTCGAGAGGACAGACCCGCCGCCCGCCAGCGACGGCACTTTGGAAATACCAGCCGATATATATATCTCGTTCTCAACTACGTACTAGAGGCGTGGAGGCTTTTGCCCCGGTGTCCGGAGCGGCGGAGCGAACGGGAACAGTGCTAGCAGGTGTAGCTCCTTGGGACTTCGGTTCTGGAAAAGGATCGTCTGCCCTTACCTTACAGTTGCAAGCGTAGCGACCAAACCGCAGTGTGAATCTGTTTTTAGAGTTTAGCTCTAAGAATAGCTTTTGAGGTGGAGTGAAGCCGTTTTTATTACCCCCGTTTGGCCAAATAGCTTTTGACTATTTTTTAGCGGCCCTGGCGAGGAGCCAGAGGAAAAGCTATAATTTTGGCTCTCCTCACCACAAAACCATGTGAGAGCACGTTTTTAAGGGGCTCCCATGCGTGGAGCTATTCTTGTTTACCCATTTCAAGCACAAAACAAACTTCCAAACAAATTTCTTGAATCCATCGAAGAAGCCCCGCTAAACGGGGCCTTAGTGGGATGGACTTATGAACACATATCTTTTGGCTACAACTTATACTAACACGCAACTACTCTGATCAAGTTGTTTCAGGTATTCAGCTTCAGCTGTTCTGGCCACCGGCTACTGTTCGGCAATCCCGGCGTGTGGCTCTCCTGCGGGGGTGTCTTGAAAATCATCGCCTATAATAATCCCTACCTGAAACAGTCTTCGTAGCTATCTGCAGCGTTTTCCAACATGTGGATGAAGTGAGCCTAGAAGCTACTCCATCACGGATGATTAAAACATGTGCGTATATAGCGGCAAGGTTAGATTGAAGTCGAAGTCAACGTAGGACTCCTCCAAAACATAGAGTTCGTCGTTTTGGACTTTTGAGCTTCACGTGTTTGTCACCATCCGTCTTATTAAAAATATTTATGTAAATCGTATAAAATAAATTAATCAATATTCAAGTATCTTCATTGATAAAATAATTTTGTAACAAAATAAATTATATTTGTGTAAAAATTTTGAATAAGGCAGGCGTCGAATAAGATGACGAAGTCGGTTTTTGCAAATGAAATGGGACGGAGGGAGTACACTCTGCTAGGCCATTAACATCAAAAGCTGCCTTTTGGAGTAGTATTAATTTTTCTGCTCGGGACGGCTGGCCAATGCCACTTGACAAAGCAGGAGCTGGCCAAAAGTAAAGTGAAAGGAAAAACAACATATCAAGCGCAAGCGGGGCAGAGATTCCACTTTTGCTCCCCCCACTTCAATTATTTGCTTCCACGTCATCTTCCCTTATTCAAGGCATGGAATCTTTCCTTATTTTACATGGACAATCCCTACTCCAAGCAACGCAAAGCCTAACTACTCTCTGGTGCACGCGGTACTTTCCTCTAATCAAGGCCGCTGTCCTTCAGAATTTGCTGGTACTGATCAGAGTTTGCTGGCATGTATTATATCATCTCAAAGAGTGGTGATTTTGTGCTATGTCTATCTGGCAGCTACACGCCCACTTGTCCGATACTTCATGCCTAGTAGGTACAGCTGTTTGCTTCGTGCCTCGCTTCAGTCGCTTTGTGGCGTTGTGCCGCTGCCACGGTGCGACCGGGACCGAGTACCGCAGGAATCACGAATTCCCAAACGTGATGGCAATGGACGCGCGGATCCGATGCCGACAAGCCGGTTTTCGGCCAGGGCGGGCGGCCGGTGATGCTTGCTGCTCCGCCGAAATGTGCTTCGCTAGTTGTGTGTAAAAGGCATCATCGACGCGCCCGCACCCAGGGAAAAAGAACGAACGAAACCGACCAAAAGTTTGTCTCATCAAAAACACAAATAACGAGCATGTGGTGAAAAAGAACAACGTGCTGGGGAGGTAACGAGATGCTGCCTTCTTCTTTTATCCCAATCTGAAAAGTGGCCTGCCTGCCTGTGCTTAACTCACGGTCTCTTTATTGATTGATTGATCCGTGCTAATCTCCCTCGGCAACCTAATAATGTTCCAGAGAGCTCCAGCTGAAAGTGAAAGGTTTAGTGCTCTACCCCTAATAACGGTTGCTAAGAAAAGGACTTGAATCCATGTGTTGGCACGTAATAACGGCAAATCTCCACTAATGAAATGGTCTAAAATCGCATCGCTCTGGGCGTATGCGTGACAAGCGCTGACAATTCTGCAGGCATACTACTCGGACAGTCCAACAACTTGTACATTGCCTGACGGAGGGCAGAGCAGTAATTGGTGTTGCTGGGTCGAAGCAGACGGCCCCGTGACGACGTCCTGCCACCACAACTACCCCATCCACCACCACAAGGAAAAGTGCAATCAAAACCCACGCTAATCCACATTCTAATCCGCAGATTAGCTGTGGTGCAGTTGGATCAGCGAGGCCCAAAACGCCATCCGCGTCCGGCGGTACAGGTAGTTATCGCTTATTAAATATCACCCGCACTTTTCCTTTCCTCTCCTTTCCTTTCAATCCTCCCTCCGTCCGCCTCTTTCGGTCTTCCCTCCTGCTGCCTCCTCGGCGCTCGCGCTCCTCAGCCGCTCGCCGGAGCACCGCCGCGGGCGCTTCCTCCTTCGCCTGGACACCCGACGCCTACGCAGTCTACGCCGCGGCGGAGTTCGGGAGTCGCTTCCGTACGCTCGGGACGCGGCGGATCGGAGCAGGGGCGGCCGCGGATCGGAGCGCGCGGGGGACACCGGTAGCGGCCACCGCAGGGGAATGTGGGTCCCCGTTTGAGGAGGTCTCGGGCCTGGAAGCTGCGGCGAGATGAGACGGTGAGCGATCTGCCGTTCTGTGGATTGCTAGTCGGGAATTGGTGAGCGGGTGCACCCGCACTGTGGGTGGGTGGTTGGGTTGGTTTGAGATGATGAGGTCTCCTCGTTTTCTGTGGAATTTGCGCAGCAAAATTTCGGGCACTGTTTGATTCGTCAGAATTGGCATGGCCTTGTGGACTCGGCTCTATATTTTTACCAGGATTTTTTTTTTTTTGATTTTTTTTTTTCTGCTTGTTTTGAGTCATGCGATTCTATTCGCCTCGAATTGGGAGTGTGTTTTGTTTGGGTAATAAACTAACCCTGCTGTTCTGGTGGTTCGTCGTCGAAATTTGTTCTAATCCTTCCTTAATTTTGTATCCCCCGTGCATATGTCGGGTCTAATTTGTCTGATTACATGAGTTCTGTAGCTGTTGGCTCAACTCGTAGTTTCGCGTTTTGCCGCGTAATTATCTTACTATTCGCGCGCTTGTTCCTTTCTGGGCGACGAATTTGCTTCAGACAATGAAGCCTTTATTTATTGTAAGAACTGAGCTTAATGTGGCAAACATTTAATTTCGTGTTTAGTGTTCAGGTGTTTCTAAATTCGAACTGTTCCATAGATTTGACCAATTTCTGGAAATGATTTGACCACTTCAGGGGCTATTTTTCAATGTGTTTCTGCTATTCTACGAGCATAGGTTTGGTATGATGTGATTCGCGGGCTATAACTCTAGTGCTTCTTAATATGAACTCTTTTATTTATGTGAACTGATCTGAGAAGGAATTTTGAACTATATGGATGCATTCCTATATTGTGATTGAGATGGTGCACGGCTGTTGGATTCTCTGTATCAACAGGAGAGTTTGACTTTTTTAGCAGGGTACCACGTGTATTACCTGCGTGGCTACTGTCTACAGTGATTTTTATTGCGGGAACAAACTTAGTGAGCTCGCCTTTTGTAGAGTTCAGCCCCGGCCTTTAGGCATATAGACTAGTGTGAAAAAGTAAGCACAATTCACACATGTTCGTGAATTACTTATTTACATTTGTTCGATTTGACTCTTCCTTTTGGGTTGCGATATTCTGTTTACATCAGCTGAGACAAACTTTAAAAGCTATGTCCACTTCACTTTAGTTTGGCATCTTCCATTACAATATGCCATTTCTAGCTATAATTTAGCAATGAAATGTGTATACAGTGCTCTAACAGGATTAGTAATTGCTTCTTCTTGTGTGCTCAGATTAAGGAGATCGGTTCTCTTGAGCTGGGGACTGCAAAGGATAAGTGGCTTCAGTCATTGCACTCAGGGTGTTTAGATCAAGGGACCAATGCCTCCAGGACAATGGCAGGGAAGGGTGGAGTTACTCTGAAATCTGTATCATACGGGGCAAAATTGCGCAGGAGTTGTGATGCATCGCTGAGAGAGGGAGGGTCCATGAGAGATCCATTCTCGAAACACAGAGTAAAGAAGTTCGATCTATCTAGCCTCGATTGGATTGATGAGATTCCAGATTGCCCTGTATTTTCTCCATCAACCCAGGAGTTTGAGGATCCTATGGTTTATCTCAGCAAAATTGCCCCAGTGGCTGCAAAATATGGTGATTGTTGCTTCTCTGTATCCTTTGTTTGTTGATTATATTCTTCTAGCTAGGTAACAATGTCAAGTGTTGATAATGATGATGGACAGAGAACTAATGGTTGACAGATGTAGTTGCATTAAAATGACATGAATGAGATTAGCAACGAGAGTTGCTATACTTACTCAGTGGTGCCAAGTTTGTCCCTAAATTACTAAATTGTATCAGGTAGCGAATTGTTCAAGTGCAGGGACCTACTAACATATTGTAGAGGCCGGATTTTATTATCCATTATCTAAAAAAAAATGTATTGCCACCTTGCATGTTTTGGCATCTCGGAAGCAATTTTCGCTGGCAACCTTTCTGAGATGCGCCCCATAAATCTTGCTCTTTAAACAATCCAATCAGATCTGAATCATACAGCCCCTCTGTTTACTGTAGTATGTGTTCATAATCTTCATCAGTGTGCGCTATAAATAATGGTTTTTCAAATTCCATGTGCCTGATGCTCACACATGGAATTGTTCACAACTCTGGTTATGAATTTTTTAAGTAAGTTTCTGCGAATATTGTGTTGTTGTGACCATGTTCAATTTCCCAGGTATATGCAAGATCATTTCACCGATCTCTGCTTCGGTACCTGCGGGCACTGTACTAATGAAGGAACTAGGTGGGCTTAAGTTTACGACCAGAGTTCAGCCTCTCCGTCTTGCTGAATGGTCCAAGGATGACAAGTTTGCCTTCTTCACGGGTGGAAGGTTTGTATGGCCATTCATATTGCATAGTTCATGATATTCGGTTTTAATTGTTTGTGTTGCATAACATGTTAGTATAAATTATCAGAAAGTACACATTTCGGGAGTTCGAGAAGATGGCAAATAAAGAATTTGTGCGAAGATACTCTAGTGCTGCTTGTCTTCCATCAAGGTATATGGAAGAGGAGTTTTGGCATGAAATAGCTTTTGGCAAGATGGAGTCTGTTGAGTACGCATGTGATATCGATGGTAGTGCATTTTCTTCTTCTTCTAATGACCAACTTGGCAGAAGCAAATGGAACTTGAAGGTACTTATTTTGTGTCCCAGTTTCTACTGGCATTTATGTACTTCGTAATTTTGCACAATGCGAAAAACTTGTCTTGCACTGCTTTACCTATTTTTGCCATATTGGTTGGATACAATCTGCTGATATTCTGTGTTATGACTCTGCTCAAAACTTGTCTTCAAGTGATACACGTGAATGATTCCATAGTAGGGACCAGTCTAAAATAGTAAATGCAGTCTGTCTAATTTGCATGAGTATTTGGTAAACAATGTTACTCAAGAAATCCACATTGCTTCTGTTATTTCTTTGTCAAGGTTTCTAACCCTGATATTTTTATGATCATCTGGTGATCTTATGATTATTTCTGGCAATGATGATGGTATCATAAAGTATTTTTGTCCGTGCTTTGATCCAGAGATTCTCACGGTTACCGAACTCTACACTGCGTCTTCTCAGAGCTGCAGTTCCAGTGAGTAGACCGCACTGATGAATTTCCATCCTGCCTTTTTCAGTTACTTACATTTCATACATTTTCAGGGAATAACAGATCCAATGCTGTATATTGGGATGCTCTTTAGTATGTTTGCCTGGCATGTGGAAGATCATTACCTGTACAGGTGCATGATCTATGGAAATTTTTATCTATACAGCCACTTGAAGGGAACTGTTCATCTATACCACCAAGCTAGTCAATGACATGTGGGATCTGATCCGACATGTCATTGACACAGGCTGATGGTATAGATAAAATGCAAACCTCAAGTGGCGGTTACATATATATGTTGTCATTATTCTTTGCATGATACTGCTCGTTGACACTTATTCTCATGTGAGTTATCATTTTGCCAGTATTAACTATCACCACTGTGGAGCCTCAAAAACATGGTACGGTATTCCAGGAAGTGCTGCTTCTGATTTTGAGAAAGTGGTACGTGAGCATGTATATGATCACGAAATTTTATCAGGTGAAGGGGAAAGTGCAGCATTTGATGTTCTTTTGGGGAAGACTACAATCTTCCCACCTAATATTTTGCTGGATCATCATGTTCCAGTCTATAGAGCCGTACAGAAACCTGGAGAGTTTGTTGTGACATTTCCCCGAGCTTATCATTCTGGTTTCAGCCATGGTAAATCTCTTGTGCAATTGCCATCAGTCATCTACTTCTAAAATTATTCAACATCTTGAATAGTCTATTTTATTTTATGATTTAATGAAAACTATTGAACAAATGTCAGGTTTCAATTGTGGTGAGGCAGTAAATTTTGCTACAGGCGAATGGTTTCCTCTTGGAGCAGTTGCTAGTCAACGTTATGCACTTCTGAAAAGGATACCAGTATTACCTTACGAGGAGCTTCTTTGTAAAGAAACAACATTTTTTTGCTAACGAAGTTTTCCATGCCCGATCACGGAGATGTGACATTAACTGGAGACAGATGTATGCACAGGCGTATGCAGAGCTATATGATAGCCCCCTTTGTGCAGTTAATACGGTTCCAACACCATGTTCGCTGGTCACTTGCAAAAATGGGTGCTCATGACACGCTATAAAGCAGATATTGATGCCACAGTTCTCTGTGGGATATGCAAACGTGACTGCTATGTAGCTCACATTATGTGTAATTGCAGAGCCGATGCGATTTGCCTTTGTCATGGTAAGGTCGTTTTGCATTTTTTATTACATATTACAGATATTTGCTTCATTTGTGATTATCTTGTTTACTTATTTACCTTGTTTTGAAGAGGAAGAGATTAGAAAGTGCTCTTGCAACCATGATCGTGTTGTTTTTTGTGAGGAAAGACATCTTTGAATTGGAGGAACTATCAAAGAAGTTCGAGGAAATTGGAATATTGGATGAAGTAGAAAAACCAATGTCTCAAAGTGATGGCTCTAGCACACATCCTTATTTGTCCAATGACATTGACCACAATGCTAAATACTTCCCATATTGCAAGATCCTAATCGATACATCCCCTGAACTTCATACCCTTTCAGAGGAAGATGTTCTTGGATATGATCTGAATAAGCCATATCCTACATTATCAACAATAACTTCTGCACATGGACCCCAGGAGTATTCTACACAAAGTGATGTATGATGCCTATCTTCTCTACTTCTGCTTTTCTACGTATTACTGGGTAATAACTTGAAACTTTTGTGTTACTTATTTTTGCAGGAGTGTACTAGTTCTAACCGAAGAACATTCTCTAGCTTATGTCCAGTGAATGGAATGAGTAATGTTTATCCTTTGTGCGCTGATCAAGCATTGGCTGCTCAGGATACTGATGATTCTGACTGTGAGGTATTTAGAGTTAAGAGACGATCTGGCATAGTTCTGGATAAAAGATGTTCAGAAGATGTAACAGTAAATTTAACTGAGAATCAGGTACTTTTACTTGTGAGATTTTGCTTAGTTTAGCTCCTCCATTTAAGAGTGGAAGGCACTGCAGTATGTTTGTTAAACTTTGCCAAATAATCATTAGATTGGTCATGTGATGTTGGTCGTACTAAGGGAGGTTAGACAACATTGTTAGAAATTGGAATAGGAGGTTACAACAAATGTATGGCTTAGAGAATATAAGGGGTACAAGATATAAGATGTTTCCTTGATTCCAGGGTCAAATGTCCCTTTCTATTTTCGTTCAAAAAACTGTCCCTTTCTATGATGATGGACCACTCAACTAATATAACTCAACATGTAATCTAACATATCCAAGAACTGGGTTCATTGTAAGTGCACTGACTATAATTAGAATTCTTGTTCGTGCTGGATTTGGACTTCTTGTTCTGCATATCTGTGCTGCCATTGCCATGTTATTTCACACTGCTGCGTCATTGCTGCAGCTCCTTGCGAACCAAGTCTCATAACTTTACACCCCTTCGGACAAAGCAGCTCTCCTTTGAGCTGCGGGACCTGTCTAACTCAACTTATTGTTCTTCAGCATCCTTTTTCTGTTTCAACATTTTATTCTTCTTCATTGTCAAAAAAAAAAAAAAAAAAAAAATATCCTTCTTGGACTCTTTGCTACCTGGTAGTATTGAATTCCTGCACAGATTGTGCTGCAGAACATAAATATGTTGTTGCTAAACCTGTTGTGAAGTTTCCTTGTCCACACGACCACAATAGTAATAATCATGAGTAGGACATACCTTAATACATAATTTACCTATACTTGAATGAAGGGTTAATATGTTGTACATTGTATTGAACTTGGGCCTGTTTGTTTTAGCTCGGATTCTTAAAAGTTAGCTGCATATTGCAAGTTGTTAAAAGCTTTTTTCTTTAAATCCGTAAGCTGGTGGGATGCATCTTGTGGATTTTGGTGTAAAAAGGGTTGGATTCTAGCAATCTACTATTTAAACAAACCCTGTTTATTTTAGCTTCAGCTTTTAGAACTAGAATCTAAAATTCAAAGCTAAATCAAATAGGTCCTTAGTTGTGCTAGTATTTTTGGAACCTTATTTCCTGAGTTGTATTTAATTATCTTTAACATAAAAAAGAATCATCATTTTATACCAATCCTTTACTCTATGTGATGTGTCCTTTTTTTTTTTATACACGATAAAGTTGTGGACAGGCTTAAACAGGTTTGATTGTAAACTGCTATGGAGATTGGCTAATCAAATCTATGCTACTGCACTTACAACTCTCCTAGTTGCTAAGCTTCATTTAAAAAACTGTTTGCAAAATTGTCACTAAACCTAAACGATGGATTAAGGAGCTTAATTCCTAATAAAAGACAAACATGGAGAGACTTTACACAATGATAACTGCTCAAAAATAGAAATTAAAAAAATTTACTTAACAGGACGTTTTTATTGAATGATTAGATAAATGCACAACCCTTTTTTCAGAACTTTCAGTGTTTAGTTAACTCATGTAAGCCTACTCTTTTACTAATGGCTTACTCATTGTTTGTTTTGCTAGGCTTTACGACGGTTAAAGAAAGCCCGCTCAGATGACAAACAAGAGAAGAACACAACAGAAATATCCTGTGGTACAAGAAGTGTCAATCTGGGTGCTGAATCGCATTTTCTTGACTCCATTTCTGGAAATACAGATAACTTCATCAATCGAAGCAAACTAAAAATGAGGATAGATCAGCTAGATGCAAAAATTGTGCAAGACGAAGTTGCTTTCAGCCAGAAATCTATTATAAATTGCAGTTACTTATCTCCATCTGTAGATCATGGGCCAAAACGCTTGAAAATTCGTGGCCCATCTTTCCCAAGCACTGGTTCTGAAGTGGAAATATCTTATAGGTTCCAGGAGGACAGTGACTTGGCTAGTCAGCACACTCAATGAAGTACGCTGCTATTGGTGCTAACTGCTAACATCAATCGTAATTTCTGGAAGATGAAAACTCATTTTCATTGGATGGTTCAGTACTGATTCTTTCTACAGGTCTCCAATGGAGGTATTTTATGGCTGGATTTTTATGATTCTATTGCCAGGTCACCTATGTGGCATGAGACCTGAAAGCTGTAGGCAGGCAATTTTTCTGATGAACCTTAGTTGTATATCTTCACTTATTTCCTATCTTTGTAGGTTTTCCACTTTGAAGAGGTTAGTCTACTACTTTTAACAATTTCTTTCATTCTTTTTCCACCACAGATACACCTGTACCTATTTAATAGATCCTCATACGAAATGGACATTGTACATTTTTTAACCAGTCAGTTTTTGCTCTGTTTATAATCTGGAATCATTTGCATTTTCTTATTCTTGTGCCATTGTTGGTACTGGTACATTTGTCCCCAGATGTGTTGATAACTTTGATATGTTAATAAAACGATTGATGCTGACAGGAATTCACTACCACTGACTGTCATGTTGCATATGCAACAGAGTAGATGCTTTGTGATAATGTTGAAGTGCATGCAAATGCTCGAATCAATCATGTTCTATAGAAAGTGGATATAACAGAAGGAATAAAGGAGCAACTCAGTCTCAACTCCTTGCTGTTAGATCCTGATCTACTGAAATCTGTCATATAAGATTTACTTTCTCTTCTAAGTTCAGGATATAATATTTGGTTAGACAATTATTTAATTTCATTATATGTCTGGTTGCTTAGTTAAGTAGATATTTTTGTTTCTACTTAGTAGCTTCTATTCTACTTATATATATGGTAACTAGTTGCTTTCATTTGTAGAATGAATTTGTCCATTGTAATAATTCTCGATAATACTTTTAGGTAGTCTAGGTAGAAATTACTTGCTGTTTCTTGTCTCAATGCTTTTACAAAACTCTGCAAATTAGGCATTATATACCTCATATCATTGGCTTTGCAAATTAGGCATTAAATTACTCTGTCCTGGTGGGACAAGGACAATTGCCAGTGCTGTGTTTCTTCCACTTACCCACGGACCATCATTCTGCTCCACCTGTTGACAAACTGAACTTGATGAGGGCATAAAAAGAGGCATTACTCTACAGTTTGGTGTGATTTTTGTCACTTTACCTTGGTAAAGAGGCTAGCCGTTCACTAAACTCATGATGTGGGTTCATTCTGCTCCACCTGTTGACAAACTGAACTTCTTGACGAGGGCATAAAGAGGCATTACTCTACAGTTTGGTGTGATTTTTTTGCCACTTTACCTCGGTAAAGAGGCTAGCCCTTCACTAAAACTCATGATGGGGGTTCATATGGAAAGATTTGATATCTTTCTCACTTTACATATTCACTTTTCAATCTTTTTGTGCATGTTCTCAAAAAATACATGTCATCAAATCATCGCATGTCTTTAAAGACAAGTAAAAAAGAAAGAGGGATTCTCTTTGCTGCCACTCTCACGTGTCGATGATGATTAATCGCTGAGTGCTGAACTGCTGACTGAAGCTTTGCCATGACCCCAAGAAGACCGCACTTTGTGCTTGTCCTGTTTTCTATTCAGCTATCATGTCAGCCTCATCTGGTGATAGGTGCAGCGTTAAGGCGAAGATATGCTCCACAATAACTGTAAGTGCGCCTAAGATGCCTTTGGTTTAATGTCATCTCTTATTTATGAACCTTGTTCAAAGACAATTGTTCCATATCCTAATTAGGAAACGACCGTGGTTTCAGTGTCTAGGCTAATTGCAGAAAACAATATTCCGATGGAATCTAGAAATTGCTTTATTGTCCGCACATTGGGCGCTTCCGTGTCCAACTAATAATATATATACAAAAGATCAAAAACGATCCTATTTGGACTTTTCCCACACAGTCGCCACCATGGTCATAGTCTATCTAAAACTCTTAAATGTCCCAAGACTTTTAGGACGAAGTACCATACACCACTTTTGCCATGTGCTTATTGTCCATCATGCTAATAACTCAAGCTAGGCATTGCTCTTCCAGTCTAATGGTTTCTGCCTACTGCTAGGTTACATGTGTGTGGTATCCGATCAGCTGCAACTGGCTCGCATACTGGTGTGGTGTGGTCTAGTCTAGTAATGGAGTGGGCCTGTGGAACCATGCCTTGGCCTCCCAGTTTCCCTTTGCACGCACCTCTGCTGGATTTAAGTTGGTGGCAGAGTTGTTAGCCAGATGACGCTTCATTCCAAAATTTTTTCTGCGCCTGTGGGCTCGTGGCCTGGCTTGGGCTCGTGGCCTGGTACACTGATGCGTAGTTGAGTACTCATAAATGGCGTTTTTTTGAAGCGTATCTTGAAATCCATGACCATGCTATGTCGTTTATTTAACGCAAGCACAGCAGTACGTGTACACTGATGCGTAGTACCTTTGTTGAGTAAATTGTTGCATGGCCTCTGCCTCTGCCTGGCCATGAATGGATATCAAAATCCTCAACCAGATGTGACCACACTCTGGGAGAAGACAAACCATTAAAGGCCACAGAGTTCAAGGACTCCATATATCTTGACCTACCTGCTCACTGCTCAGCACCATGGACCAACTACTCAGTACCATGGGCCAAATCCTGGTATAGTATCCGATTCACACGCTCAAGGACTGTAACTGGCGTGGGAAGTGGGAATCGTTCCCTAGTGTCAATGAATCACGTTGCATTATGTTTGGTTGTGGTGTCCTGGTATTAGGTAGGACCGTACTAGTACTGCACAAACGAATACCGGCTAGTAGAATCACGCTTTCGCTCCTCATATAGCGCAATCAGATAATGCTAGGGCATGGAGTGACGTTGCGTTATTAAACGCCGTTACTTGGTGAACCAAAGAAATCAAGTAATCACCTATTTAAAATATAAGCTGCAACTTGATTCCTATACTGTCTGCGTTACTGATCCTACAACCAAACACCAGAGAGTTCTGCAGGCTGGTTTAGGTCTGAAGTTCTGCACGATCAAAGAATTAAACTCCATAGTCAGCTAGTGCAGAAACTGAGGAACTAGGAGATACTATAGGCTCAATTCACGTGCATGACTCAGTCTGGACCTTGCAAATTCAAGTGAGTATAAATTCATTACTCAAAGCATCATGCGTCTGAGCGCCTGAGCCGATCTAATATAGAGTATGCAGCCCCTATTAGCTCGCCTATATCTATATGTTTTGAAAAAGAAAACAGATGCTTCTTGTCAAATACACGTCTCATGCTGGTCCCAAAAGTATCCAAAATACACGTCTACTGGTTAGTCACCCAAATCCTGTTTAAACAAAATACCTATTGGTCTAAGCAGATCAGTCTTTCCAATATAGTAATGATTATACAATCATGCCCCTTTGTGGGCATCGCCTTATCTTATATTATTCCTACTTACTAGATCAAATCAGATTTGTTCCGTAGTGCCTTCTATTGTGAGTTCATGCATTGCTTAATGCAGTACTAGTAGTAATATACCCTCGCGGCATATTGTGTCGCCCTTTGACTGATTATTAGTCATTTCTCCATGTCAACGTCATGGATTAAGTTATTCCTCTTGTCTGTGCATGGAATCTGGTATCCTGATTTCTCTAATCCCCGCAATACTTGCTTGGATGCCCTAGGTATGAGTGTTAGCACTTTATGTAAAAAAAAAAAAGGTATGAGTGTTAGCTACTGTCAGCAGGATGGGTTAAAAAAACAGAACTGCCACGGTACGTGCACTGTACCTGCAACACATCAGTATATATTAGTTACTGAAGGGAAGGCCGAAGGGTAGACGAATTCAGTAATCCCGCCCCTACCCCAAGGCCATGGCAGGTCAAATTGTGGGCAAGGGTGCGGTTTTGACTGTCGGTAGCTGGACCGGAGCACGGACGGTGGGGTTCCCGGCGGGATGTGCCCGTATGATGGGTGGGGCGATGCCGACCGGCCAACCGGCCACGAGGCATGCACCGCATGGGCCATGGCGATGGAGGCATCATTTACTTACCAGCGGGCAGCGGCGCAGGCGACCCGTTCCTTGGGCGTTATGTGTGTGACTGTGACTCCACCTCACCACAATTACAAACAGCGCGCTGATCTGTTGCTGTTGGTCTCGCTGCTGCTGTCCCCATCCGTGCACATGGCGTGCATGATGCCGGGGATTGTTCTTATGTTACGGCTGCTACGACCTTTTTTTTTTTTTTTTTTTTTTTTTTTTTTTTTTTTTGAGATTACACAGGCTGCTACGACTTTGTTAAGCAATGGCAATGCGTGCATGTCTCCCTGCCTGCCTTAAGACTTTGCACACGTCACACGGAAAGGGGGTTGGGGAATCGCTTTCGCTTTAGTTTCAGTGTCTGCAAACAGTTGGGCACGTCGGCTCGGCTCGAAGGAGATGTCCGTTACTGTCGTAAGGTTTCTGCTGATCCAGAACAGCACCAACTGTGTGCCACCATGTTTATGCTATATATCCTAGCTAGTACTTAAATCGGGTAACAGTATGCATATGCGTGCCTGTTCATCAGCTGTGTTTGGTCTTGTCCATATGACTAGGACTAAAGTGAGTATAGGAATGCTAATATATATGAGAAGCACTTGCACGTCCTGGATAAAATCATTCATATTAGATGTCTGAAATCTGATTAAAAGTGTGCATTGCAGTGCAGTTGTTTCCCCACTTCCGCTCTTAATTTCTCTCCAAACCCGTCGTGATGTCTTGCCTGTCACTACATCTAGAGCTTTGCGTTAATTGCTGCACAGTTTGTCTTGTGCTTTTCTCCAGTGGTCGTATAGCTCCTGATCCCTAGCTACCCGCGTGGTACCTACCCCGGGCTCGTTTATTAGTGTAACTATCCCAAATGCACCCGTCACGTTACTGTGCGAGACTCGTCGCATCACGTCACTTATGTCCTGGCCCGGGGGAATGTTCAATTCGGCACGCACTTGGGGTTGGGAGATCTTTCTTCTTGGCCAGTTGGGCCTCCTCTTATTCAAGTCCTGCTGGAAAATTGAAGCCGCCCAGGCGGTAAACAAATCAAGCAGGATCGCATACGGCAGATTCTCATCTCAGTTACCGTCCTCTGTGTGTATTAATTTGTCGTGCCAGCGCTTGCTTGTATGCAGAATTGCAGATGCTTGTGTTCGTGTGTGTACTTCAAACATTCAGGAGCACGGCGAGCGACAGTGAGGTGCTTTTTCCCGAGCCGCATCCGCGTTTAATCGGGTCTCTGCGAGCGCTGCGCGCTGCATCGGGCCGGGATCGATCGATGTCGATCGGTCGAACGCGCACATGTCAATTCTGACACGCGCAATTGCTGCGGCTGCATCCACCATGTGGCCGCGAAGATTCCACGCACGCTCGGGGGCACGCTCCGTCGATGTGTGTACGTTGAAAAATGCATGTACTGTAGTCGCATCAGGAGATATATCGACTATAGTTGGAGCTACGTTAATGTGAATTGCAATTCCAACAGTCGGGATGACTTCGTTTGCGTGCCGCCCTGCTGTATTTTGACTTCGTTCCGCACTATGATCGAGGAAAGGAGTATAGAAGTACGTGCATGCCTATCGTAGGTCGTTGCCAAATACAGTAGACCAGTATACACACTAGCAATAGACCAGAGTATCCCTTCATTGCTTCACTCTCCTTCTCATAAGGTCTCTTGTGCACATTTCTTTCTCATGTAAGAACCTTGCGTGGAGGCAAACTTTTTGGCGTGGGACAGGCGGATCAAAGAGGGGCGAGGGGCTCCGCCCCCTCCCCTACAGTTGATGCATCGATGGAAATATGATGAGGGTGATAGTGAAGAGAGGAAAAAAAAAAAAATTGAGAGAAAGAGGAAGAAGCAGAGATCAACCCCCTTTAATCATTTTCAGATCTGCATCCGCTATATATGCATCCCACCAGAGACAAGCTGCAATGCAAGAACCTAGCAAAGTGAAACGACATAGAGCACCATATATAGTTCCATAGGCTTCTTGTGGCGGATCGAGCATCGATCATGGCAAATCGATGAGGTATGGGTAGATCGACGTTGGAATGAGCGAATCTAGGGCAACCTCTTTGGTGTAGGGTGTTGCCCACAATCTCCATTAGAGACACCAGATGCCATGGCAGTTCGGTAAGAGAAGAGAATGTGGACAAGTCTACCAAAGGACAATAAAGAGATATATTGTACACTACATGATAAAATGAGGGCACAATAGACAATTTGAAAGGATCTATGGATGGCAAGAGGAGTGAATAGGCTAATAAAATCTTATAAAAACTCAAACCATTAGGCAAAATGTTAGCACAAGAGATTGTTCTAATAGCCTCTACTTTGTCTAGCCTACATAATACAAAGCCACCCCCCTAAACAATTCTAGTGGCAAGAACAAGTAATTAAGCACTCGAACAAATGTATTTAAGATAAAACTCTTTCCCGAGTTTGTAAGAAGTCATGCAATTCTCACTTTGGATGAGTCTCATGGGTGTTAGATAGACTTTTTTTTTTTAGATTACAAAGATGACAATCTAATCAAGTTCTGGGAACATACTTGATTGAATAATAATGCTTTGAAAACCCAAATATACTATAACATGTAGTAAACTTGCAAAGGTCGTAGATGTACTAATTACAAACAACACAACTTAATTGTTGACCAACGACTCTTTTTTTGCAAATATTTTTCATGGGAACACATAGTGGCTTCAATCTTGGTCCCAATTGCAATGGTGTGAGGAGAAGGAGCTAGTGTTGCAAAAAGTATGCTGCAAAATTGGAGATTGTGGCTATGTGTTTCTTCATTTCATTGGGATGACATTTTATTTTAAAAATTGAGCTATGAGTTGAACTCTTTTTTTTGTTATGCAAACTCATTTCCAATATTCTTGACCGTATGATTTTATAATAATGTTATGGTCAAATTCCACAATGCAAAGGATGAGACTAGATATTTCTCCATTATAAAAAAAGACATGTACTGGAAATGCAAATAGAATTGCGGATCACTATGATCTAGGACTAATCTGGCTTCTTTCGGTACCGACCACTGAATTAGCACCCAATGATGCCCACAAGAATAAGTACACACGTTCAAAGTGTATCAGTGTCCATTAACAGAGCGACCAAGCACACATATCCTGAAAAGGGAATGTTACCTCCCCTCTTACATTCCCTAGCTCCCACAGCATATATACACACACATCCCTGTCGAAAGTGTCATTCTCCCACAGCAATCTGCCCCGAGAACCCCAAAAGCTCGTGCGTGGTGAGGGGAAAAAAAGAAGAAGAGAGGCCGGCCGGGGAAGACGGGGGAGAAAAAGAAAGCGGAAAGGAAAGCAAAAGGAGATGCATGGTGTGGGAGAAAAGACCAATCTATATCTTCCTCCCTCCCTAGGCCACATCACACCACCTCACCTCACCTCCCAGCAACAAGCTTCCTCGCCCGCCCCTCTCTTTTTCACATCACACGGCACACTACACGTACAAATACAAACACACACTCCTGTCCTTTCCACTCCAAGTCTCCAAGTTTCCAACCCCCCCTCTCTTCGCCTCAGCCCCCTCACCCCTTCTCCCAACTCCTGCTAGTAGCTCTCACACTCACTAGCTAGCTAGGTAGCTAGGCTCCTCGCTTCCAAGCGAGAATTCCGGCCGCCTCCTCAATTTCCATACGCACCACCCAACCAAATCATACGCGCGCAGGCGCAGCCATCCTCTCCTCTGCCGATCCCTCCCTTCTATATACGACGACGAGAAGCCGGCCGGGTTCACTTGGAGAGAGATCGAGAGAGAATGGAGCTGTTCCCAGCGCACCCGGACTTGCAGCTGCAGATGAGCCCTCCGCCAGCCACCAAGCCAATGGAGCTAGGGTTTTGGAAGAGCAGGGCGCTAGACACCACCTCGCCTGCAGCTACAACAGCAGCGGCCGCCACGGCCGCCACGACGGGCCCCTCCCTCGCGTTCGCCTCCTCGGCGCCGACGACGACAGCCGTCGGATACCACGCGGCGGTGCCGGCGGCCGGCGCGCACCACCACCACCACCACCATCAGCATCAGGTGCCGACGAGCTCGTCGCACTCCCACCTGATGATGGACCTCCCGTTCCTGCACCACACCCAGCCCATCCTCCCGGAGGGCGGCGGCCGCCGGGACCTGGCCTCCATGAGGCCCATCCGGGGCATCCCCGTGTACAACACCTCGCAGCCGCTCCCGTTCCTGCAGAGCCACCCGCACCACCACCCGCATTGCTACGACGTGATCGGCCACGGCGCCGGGCCGAGGTCCCCAAGTCCGCCGCGCTCCGGCTCGCGGGGGGCGCCGGCCAAGCAGGGCGCGCGCGCGCCCGGATGCGGTGGACGACGTCGCTGCACGCGCGCTTCATCCATGCCGTCGAGCTGCTCGGGGGCCATGAGAGTACGCAACCTCCTTCCTTCCTTCCTTCCTTACCGGCGTAGCGTAGCAGTAGCACTAGCCAGCACGTCGTCGTCGCTGCTAGCTATAGCCTGCTGCTGCTGCTGGGATGAATGATTGCGTGACGATGCTTTTGTTTCTGCCTGTATCTGTATCAGGAGCTACACCCAAGTCAGTTCTTGAGCTAATGGACGTGAAGGATCTGACCTTGGCCCATGTCAAGTCGCATTTGCAGGTGAGGGGAATAATCCATAACTTATTACTCATCAATTCTATCTATCTGATCCCTTCCTTGTACATACTCCGTATATATATAATCTGTTAGCATGCAGCTAATCATATCGATCTCAGCTAAAACGAACCCTCCTCGTTCTACTAGCTTTCGTTCTCTACTATCTCCCCTACTATGAGCATGTTTGCATTGTTCTTGCACGTACGGCCTTCTTCTCTCTACTCCTACTCCTATAGTACATATGAATGTTCATCCTCTATATCGCTAACGTACAGATCTTACTATTTTATACTAGTAGTGTTTTTTTTCTCTCTAAATGACAGAGAATACAGTACGTTGTACTACTGACATACAAGATATATATATACTACTCCAACAAGCTATACACTCATTTCTTGCATGATAAAGTTGACCTCATTTTCACAGTTTTACTGCTTGATGTACATGCCGGCCGGTAGTCAGCTCATGCGGCATGGAATAGGAGTAGGGTCATTTTACACTTTGACTTGCCGATCCTGTATGTGTGGAAGCAGTAAAAATCTCTCTCCCCCGGCCGTATCACCACGTACCCCCATATGGATATATCCTTCCACCACGTACGAGAGGGAAAGCGCGATCAGTGCTTAGCATACTACTGTATAGAAGGTTGGGAGACGATCGAGGGGTTTTGCATTGTCGTCGTTGTCGTCGCCACCATAGCTGTAGCTGTAGCTTTTTCCACGGGCCGGGCCGCACCTTTTCAATTAAAACCCCGGTCGATCGATAGAGATCAGCACCAGTTCGATCGAGCGCACAAGCATGCGAGCATGCAATGCGGCAATATGCCCAAAAGCCAAGCCACACCGGAATTGAAGAACGGCGTCGAGGGATCAGATGGGTGGCCGGCCTGGATGGCAATGGCATGGCGATGCATGGCGGCGTCGCGGCGGCAGCGGCCGGCGGGTGGATCGGTCATGGTCGTTTCGACGATCGATCGGTGACGCGTACGATGCGCGCACACGCAGAGGCGCAGGAGCAGGATGCAGCGGCAGCAGCAGCAGCATTGATATGCATACTGCCCAAGAAGGGGTGGCAAGTACAACCCGGCATCATTCCGCAATAATGAATCTTACCCTTCCTTGGAGGCCGGAGCTGCTGCCACAGTAGCTGATCGAGCCCATCAATGCCCCTGCTGCTTGTGTTGTGCAGCCTTATTATTTATTCATTCAATTCGATCACCCTCCTATCCTTCCTTGTATGACCAGTACCCCCATTGACCTTTAATGTTCTGCTTCGATATTCCTATAGCTCAATCTATCTTAACTGCCAGATTTTTTTTTTTTTTTTTTTTTTTTTTACACTTGATGATCGTCATCGCCATCCTTGGATTTCATTTCTTTAATTTTCTTGGCTGCAGATGTATCGGACCATCAAGACTACTGACCACAAGCCAGCTTCTGCTTCATCCTTTGGTATGTACGTGGACGACGATGATCATACTGTATACAATATTTACTACTACTACTACCCCTAGCTACGTGTCAGCAGTAACTCAGTATAGATCGAAAGCAGCTGCATGGGAAAAAAAAACTAGTAATGTTTAATTACTTACATGTCAGTAACTCAGTTTGTGACATGCTAGTGGATGGAATATTTTCCAGGGCAAGCGGCTGCGAAAACGATCGTCGACATCCCCGACGACAACAACTTGTTTGACCTCACCAACACCACCAGCGGGTCTGAGTCGTCTGCTCAGCAATCTAATCCTGACGGCAACGACCAGGGCTCCAGCGTGTGTGCTCTCTGGTGCAACTCCTCGATAAGGTAGATAGATATATCACGCCGTTAATTATATTCCTTCCTGATCACCTCTGGATATATATGTTTTTAGAAAAGAGAATATATTAATATCTTAGCTTCTGCATCGACTAATTATATTCCTTCCTCCATTATATATTAGTGCCCAGACCACATTATTAATTTCTACTCCATCTAAATCCAAATTACCCGCTTTCTAGAATGTTCAGATCGAGTGCATTGTTAGCAGCATCGAATCTAGATTGATGAATGACATGACCGGGGGACTAGCTAGATTGGCAAATTGCAGCCGTGGTTGAGGTAGTAAAAAAGGAAAAGAGGTACCTACATTCGTGTGAAACTTCTTGTCTACTCGACTGTATAGGTCCAGGAGGGATGTAGCTCAAAAGGCTGTGTGCAGTGTTCAAAGCACAAGCAAAGTATTACCCCCCCAATACACAACATCTAACTCACATGTTTAGACTACCTCTAATCATATCAATGCATGTCTCGGACCTCTACATGCAGTGCGTGTGTATATTCTTCATAAATCAGCTGCTGTATACACTGCCGTACAGTGGAGTAGTACGTACCACAGTCATTTAGTATAACAATGTTCTAAAGGACCATCAGTCAGCTAATAACGTGCACCTTCCGACATCTTTTCCGATTCAAACTAGTGGTCTTCTTTAGGTTCAAACTATAGTCATCTTCTAGCCACTTTAGGCAAAACAATGGAGTATTCCTTTGTCTCATTTTCCTTGTTTACTATAACGACCACCTCCAAGTGCTCCCAAAAAGCACCAGGGGCTCATACCTTTGTTCCATCTGCTCCCCATCATGCTGCAATGATCTCCCTAATATATTAAGTTATTAGATTTAATTATTTTATGGATATGCTAGGTAGCAATGGCAAAGTGCACACACATTCTTCCACTACTACATGATGAAATACGGCACATTGGAAATAACATGATATGTGCAATTTTCTGGTTACAAATGTTTTTGTGTGGCTGCAAGCACGTGTGTGCACTACAAATGAAATACGGTAATGATAACAGCGTAGCAGTGGATCGGAGAGTCTATCTATGCCTCAGCACATATGAACCTTCCTAACACCTACGACATGTATATATGTGCAGAGGCATTGATCAGTGTGCCATATCACATGGTACATCAGAGTAGCATAAGCTAGAACATGTATGCACGACCTTTACCTCCAGTTAGCCCCTGATATGATAAAGTTAGCTTGTCATTTACAGCATCTTAACAGTGAAAGTATATATAGGTACGGTGTTGCATGCATGCCCACTTTGTTCCCTGCCTTCTCTTTTTCTCTCACATCAATGGACTCCCACTACGGATGAAAAGATATGGAGGCATTTGATTCTCTCGATCAGCCCATGATAATCTTTTTCGATGATTGAATTCCTCTCCTTTTTCTTCTTTGCTCCAGCAGCAGGGGGGCCTGGTTCCATGACAAATCAAGAGATGCCACTCCCAGCGACATCAAATCCTTCGAGGTACGCAGCCTTTTTCTTCGTCTTCTCTAAACCAAGTCCATCATTATCTCCAATACCTCGCCGACGATGGCCATGATGCCATATGCTAGTTAGTGCAACAGCGATCATTCCGTTTCATGCGCCTTTGGACAGTGCCCCTGTTGAGCTTTGATCAGTTAATGCATATTGTCGGCAGCTTGCATTTTAGAGTCATCATCAGTTTTTTTTTTTTATCACACCATTTCAAATCATTTTGACCTCTGACCATTTCAAATCTTTTTTTTTTTTTTTTTTCCACCTAATGTTTGCAGGACGTGCAATCACAAAGCCTTGACGATGTCGTCTCTGACCTAAACTCGTCCCCGTTCCAAGTAGATGGGATATTTGGCAGAGGCAAGAAGAAACCGAACCTCGACTTCACCCTAGGACGGATATAATCCACACCATCGACATATTGATCAGTTGAACCAAGCGACAATGTCGATCGGCCATGGATAAGAAAACAGCAGGCTAGAGCTAGCAGCATATATATAGATTGATTTGCTTCTAAGCAGTCATATTTATGATCTGATGGTGCGTATATACGCATGCATGTGTGCCCCATATGGTCCTAGTGATGGAATTGAAGAACCAAAGCTTGAAGAAACGAAAAGAGAGGCTAGGAGTAAAGAATAAGAGATAAGACAACCGTCGATCCAGGAACAAAGCAAGCTAGCACAAAAGGAGAAGGGGGAGACATTGGGGCGTGCGTGTGTGTGCTTGGTGTAGTAGATAGATAGCCTGTTAGGCTTTATCAAAGGCACCAGGCAAGGGCAAGAGGGTAGCTTGCTTGCTGGCCTGCCTGCTGCTCATCAAAGGACATATGTATGCATATGCTCATTGCTTGCTTCTGGATGTGGTGCACACATGCATGAGGAATTGAGGAGGTGTATGTGTGTACCAGCAGCGCATGAGGGGTACCTAGGTGTAGCTAGGAGGTCGGTTGGCTGGCCAAGGTTTAACAAAAGGTTGCTTCATATCTTTTGTTATATATGCTTGGCTTATGCCACAACACAAAGCGTGTAAAAGAGAGGTAGCGCATATGTCACACATATGCCTGCATGTATATGTGTATGGACCATGCACGGACCATGGAGTAGTCTTGCGCGCTATCTGTTAGCTCCCAATCGAGGCAAGAATATGTTCTTGCCCAGGATTGGGTGTATCATGGGCACAACCTGGTCGGATTTGTAGTCCTTGAAAGAAACAAAAGCTATGATCAAGTGGCCCATATATATTAGGGAACATGGATGTTTCTGGTTTTTATGACCATTTTTAGGATTATTGGTGTTTTTCTCTAGCGCATCTTGTAACAAGGAAACTCCATGCTTGGCTCAAGATGGTATTGAAGTTCCAACTATTTTAATTGCAATTTTGCCTGGAATATTTGGTTGGCAAGAAATAGAAAAGTATGTGACAATGTTACAATGCCTTGCTCAGCGATCAAAGATAATGTAGTGCAAACCTTACAGCTTTGGAAACATAGAACAAAGAAGGAACACTACTACACAATGGACTTCTATTCCGGATGTTAGAATGTAAACATGACACAGCCCATGGGCCTGTCGTACCCGGCTCCTCATCGTGCCTATATGTACACAACTATGGTCTCTGAGTAATACATCGCGTATTCTACCAAACCCTATTCTCTATCGTGGTATCACAGAAGGTTCGCTCCCGCGACCTCGCTTCTGCAAACCCTAGCCGCCGCTGATCCATCGCCGGCTCTACCCCACCCGCTCGCCGCCGAGACCACTCGCCGAGCGCCTCCACCCCTCCCTACCGCCGAGTCCGCTCGCCAGGACCCCTACCCTACCGCTGATCTTCTCTGATCGCCAGGTCAACCACCGAAGCCGCCGCCATGGGTGATGTCGCCACCGCCGCCGAAGCTGCCAAGCGGCGTGCGGAGGAAGCCCGCGCGGCCGATGAGGCCCTTGACACGGAACTGACCGCCCAGGAGGCCGCCAATGTTGCGATCCATGCCCAGGCGATTGGCGTGATGAACATCAAGGTCCTCGTCCCTGTCACGCTGGACAAGCCGGCCAACAAATACGGCCGCTAGCGTTCCATGTTCCTCGTCGTCCTCGGCAAGTACAATCTCAAGGATCATGTCCTCACCGACATCTCCTACCCCACACGTACGGCCTGGGCGCAGATGGACTGCTGCGTCCTCACGTGGGTCTACTGCACCGTCTCCAACGAACTGCAGCAAGCGCTCATGATTCGCGATCCCGCCTCCCGTGATGCGTGGCTCTACCTTGAGGATGATTTCCTCGGGCAACGGGAGTCCCGCGCCTTGCTGCTGGAGGCCGAATTCCGCTCCTTCAAGCAGGGTGATCTGTCCATCACGGACTACTACTGCCGCCTCGAGACGATGGCTGCCTCCCTCAAGGAGTTCAGCGATCCGATCAGTGACCGGCAGCTCGTCCTCACTCTTCTCCGCGGCCTCAACGGGAAGTTCCGGCACATGGTGTTGAATCTGAAGATACAACGTCGGTTCTCGACGTTCCCGGAGGCGCGCATGCTTCTGCTCCTCGAGGAACTTGACGTCAACGACCTCTAGGACGATGCCCCATCCGACCCCAAGACCGGCACCCAGGCGCTGGTCATGATGCAGCAGCCCCAGCAACAGACGCCCTTCCAACGCGCCTGCCGGTTCTAGGGGTGGCTCCGGGGGATAGGGCGGCAATGGCGGCAACCGCAACCGCCGTCGTTGACGCGGCGGGAACGGTGGCAACGGCGGCCATGGCAACACCGCGGGTGGCACCAAGGGTGATACATCCTCGGGCTTCCGGTCAGGCGCACCGCTGCCCCCTAGCCATCCCTGGTCCGGGTCGGTGCAGCTGTGGCCGCACGGCTATGGTGCCCTCCCTGGCCCTGTGATGCGGCCGCCGCACGCCTATGATCAGCCACAACATGCGCTGCATATGATGTCGTACCAGGGGGGCTACTACCAGCCTCCACCCCTTGGTTTCGGCTACACCAGCGCACCTCCCTCGTCTACATCGTCGGCGGGCTCCTCGGTCGGCACACCGCAGTACAAGCCCTGGAAGCCCATGGCCGGCGGGTCTTGGGACCAGGCGTCCCTCGTCAGCAACTTCAACACGATGTCCCTGACGCCGTTGTCCAACTCCGTCGAGTGGTATGCCGATTCTAGTATACTCTTGTCTCCTCGATCGCCTTCCTCGTCTAGTCCTTCCTCGATCATCGTCGGTAATGGTTCATTAGTACCTATTACCTCCACTGGCTCTTACTCATTTCCTACTTCGCGTCCTTCTCTTGTTCTTAATGATGTCTTAGTGTCCCCTAGCATTATTAAGAACCTGATTTCCGTTCGTCGCTTTACCATTGATAACAATTGTTCTATCGAATTTGACCCTTTTGGCCTTTCTGTGAAGGACCTCCAAACACGGAGCGTGATCGCCAGGTGCAATAGCACGGGTGATCTCTACCCGTTCTTTCCGCCCACCCACAGCAGCACACCAGCTCTCGCCGTGACGTCGACCCTGTGGCATCGCCGTCTCGGTCATATCGGTTCCGAAGCTTTGTCCAAGCTTATTAGCTCCCATGCCATTACTTGTAATAAACCCAAAAATGATCACCTATGTCATGCATGCCAACTTGGTCGCCATGTTCGTCTTCCTTTTGGGTCCTCCAATTCTCGTGCCTCAAATAAATTCAATTTAAAGCATTGTGATCTTTGGACATCTCCAGTTGTCAGTGTGTCCGGTTAAAAATATTATCTCGTTATTATTGATGATTGCTCGCATTATGCTTGGACATTTCCGCTTCGTGTCAAATTCGATACTTTCACCACTATTTCTAACTTCTTTGCTCATGTGCGCACGGAGTTTGGCATTTCTGTTAAGGCCTTCTAGTGGGACAACGGTCGTGAGTTTGACAACTCCTCGGCCCGCATGTTCTTCCTCTTCCACGGTGCCATTCTCCGCATGTCTTGCCCACACACTTCCCAGCAAAACGGTAAAGCCGAGCATTGAAGATCTCTAGATTGGTTTTTGGATAATTAATGACACCCTAGGACTAATCTCTATGATTAAGTGTGATCTAGTATGAGATGAATCCTACTCAAGCCATGGTGCAAATGTTGATCATGGTGGATGACATGGTGTTGATCCAAAAGATGATCAAGTGCGTGGACTTGGGAAAACAAGATGGAGAAACGAAATGGGCTCAAGGAAAAGGCATATTTGATCGGGCCATTTTGTTTTACACTCAAGACGCCATAGAGGGTGTGAGTGGTTTAGGATCAATAGCCGAACTATAAAGAGGGGAAAACCTCGGGAACATCGATCCTCATGTGCCTCTAGGTTCAAAATTCATATGCATGCATTCTAACCTAGAGAGCTAACCCGTTCCTTCGAAATTATTTGTGAAAATGCTAACACACGAGCACATGGTGATGTACACGTGGTGGTGTTGGCACATTTGCGAAGGCGGTGGTGAAAATCATGCTATCTCTCGTGCTCAAGTTGGTATACTTATTGGGTAGCATGGTGGAGGAGTTAGCGGCGTCGACGGGCTACAAACACGTGGTTTTGCGGGCGCCCGACGCTGCGATGGCGACTTCGGGCATGTGGTAATGCTGCGCTGAGCGTCCGGCTGTTGGCGTCGGACGGCGTCCGGCCGTGATGGTTTGTTGTCGGGCGTGCGGCGATTTTGCGTACATATTACGCGGCCGGGACGCCGGGCGCCGTCCGCCGCACACCGTGGGCAAGCGTCCGTGGCGGGTCGTTGCAGACCTCTACGTAAAGCGTCCGGCGGGGCGCAGACGCGTCGCACCTGGCGTCCGCCGCGTGTATCGACTTCGCATTTCTTCGTTTGAATCCCAACGGTCGAGGGACACGTTGCGGTCTGGTGCGACGCGGCGGGTTGGGGTTCAGCATCCGGCGCGCCGTGGTTTCGGCGTCCGGCGCACCACGGCGATTGGCGGTTTGAAGTGGGGTTTCCCCACCTCTATAAATACCTGTGTGGCGCTCTTGCTCTCTCTTTTGGCCATTTGAATCATTTCTAACACCCTTTGGGCTGAGCAAATACTCTCCCACTCTCTCCCTTTGCTTGTGAGCACATTTCTAGAGAGTTGAGGAGATTCAAGTGCACTTTGCATTGAGCTTTGCATTTAGAGGCACTTAAGGGTCGTCGTTGCCAGTGGATTTCTTGTTACTCTTGAGAGTACCGCTCCTAGCCGCTCGGTGATTTGGTGGAGGCGTTGGCAAGAGTTGGAGATTGTTCTTGGCCACCTCAGGTTGATTTGTGAGGGGTTCTTGTGCATCCCCGTCGGGCGGCAATTGCAACTCTAGCGGATTGCTCGTGTCTTGGGCACCTCACTTGTGAGTGGTGGCTTTGGAGCTAGCAAGTGCACCGCCTAGCTCAAGCACCATCCTCGTGTTGGTCGGCACAACCGGAGACTAGCTTGTCGGTGCACAAGTGAACTCCGGGTGAACAAATCATCGTGTTCATTGTCTTCATTGGTGATTGGCTTCATCTCTTTATTGTAATTGTATATCTCTCTCCTCGGTGATTGGTTCATTGCCTCTACACCTCGGTATAACAAGCATCCCGCTCTTGCACTTACTTTCCTAGTTTATCTTGTGTAGAGAGCTAGCTTGTTCTTGTGTAGGTGTTCTTGCTAGCATAAGGATTATCTAGGATTGCTCACTAGATAGAGTAGTGACTTAGCTCTTGTGTGATTAGTTGACACTTGTTATCATATAAAATTATTAATCAATTAAACATGAGAAAGGGGTATAAATAATAATAACAACCTAGAATAGGGGGTCACTAACATATTTCCATCGTTTTGGTAATGTTTGAATTGCGAGGGGACTAAACGAGAAAAGTAGAGGAGTTCGCGAGCCATACGACTCTCACGACGCAACGCAATCCAACTCAGAAAAGACTCTAGAAGGCTCGGATTAATCCCGGCGTGGACCAAACTTGACACTTCAAGAAAACATCATCTAGAAGACTCCGGAAGCCACGACGCGACGACGGACCGGGGGGACTCCCCACGGGCGATCGGCCCCATGGGCCGATCGTCCTACCAACGCCAAGCAAGCCACGTCTCGGGAACCTTCCTCCACCGCCTCTAAGGCGCAATCTAAACCGGTTGTTTAACGTCGGTTTTGATCAGGCGTCGGTAGAAGCCGAGATGAATCAAAGATTAGTACCACATCTTCTTGAAGTTGAAGGGACATAAGAAGACCCATATATATAGACCCCTAGACCCCCCCTTTTCGGATCATCAAGTTCTCAATTCAGCAACAACGCTTCAAGATCCAAGTCATATCCCATTTGTAGAAACATCGCTTTAGGAAGAGTAGCAATCAAGACTAGAACTAGTAGGAAGGGAGAAATCCGCTCAGGATCGTCGGAGGCCGGCTCAAGATCGGGCCTCGTTCTTGTAAGTTCTTCATTGTAAGTAGTCTTCAAGTTCGGACACATGCTTAATATGAATATCTTGATCATGTTTATATTCGAGATTATTTGTTCTAGTATTTACTTTGATTACACGTTTAGCATAGTTGAATTCTTGTTATGTTCATACATGGATTCGTATAGCGCTCATCTATTGATATCATGGGTGAGTGGTAGAGATGATGTAATCGTGGTGATTAGATCTTATTTACTAGCGTTTGCACCCTATGTGGATCGTGTGGTAGATCGTGGTGGTGACAGCACCATTGAGTCCTTTGCAATCCATCCCATTATGTAGGCCTAGCGGATGATATTATTCGGGTTGTTCTAAGTTTCCGCCTTAGTCTTCACGGATTACGGCCCTCATGTAAGGATTTAATTAGTCTTTCTTCAATGATTGTTAGATGTATTGCACTAATTGAGTAGATCCTAACTTATAGTTTAGAGTTACATATTGGAGTTTCTAATGCTAGCTAGCCTATGAATTGCTATATAGATCCTTTGTTTGACACTTTCTATTTTAGCCCACTTAGATATGACTTTTGGTTGAATCTATTTATCAAGAACTTTATCATTATCTTTATTGTGAACTTTGATCCTTGTTTAATTAATTGATAAGTTTAACACTTAAGCTTTTTGCACACGAGAGATGATTAAGATGTTTAGCACCTATGTATAGTTAATTCACGATAGAAGACTTCTTTCCCGTGGTAGAATATAAATTCAACACACTGGTTCTTACTCGGTTAAAATGCTACAATGGTATATTCATATCCGTAGCGGCTAGGATAAATTATAATTGTTTATTTACTTATTAAGAAGTTATTAAGGCATAGCCCGAATATTTTATTCCTTGCATATTAGTAGTTTAACTATAGGGATGACAAAAAAGGATATGCTATGAACTGCAATGAATTATTTCTTTTTAAGTTTTAAGCAAGCAACATCGATATTCTTTCTAAACGCCATTACTAGTTAGTGGCGTTAGAAATACCAAATGATGACTTAGTGATCATAACTTATATCTAGAATTATCACTAGAAGGCTTGCAAGACATTAGAGCTAGAGCAAACCGCATTTACGCTTTTTTGTTCTACTAATGGGTTTGCTAAGTGCTTTTGTAGAAATTTTTATAGGCTATTCACCCCCCTCTAGCCATCTAGGACTTTTACAAGCGCCCTTCGCACCCTTAATAATATTGTCCGCTCGTTGCTCTTCCAAGACAGCCTACCTCCAGTTTATTGGGTTGAGTCACTTCAGAATTGCTACCTATCTTCTCCCACCCGGCTACCACCCTAGGCGGCCTTACACCATTTTTTGCTCTATATGACACCCACCCAGTTATACTCATCTTCGTGTTTTTCTTGGCGTGTTACCCCAATCTATCTACCACCACCACCCACAAATTATCTTCTCGTTCATCGTTATGTGTATTCCTCGGTTATTCCTCGGATCACATGGGCTATCGATGTCTTGACCTTCACTCTAACGGATCATCATCTCGCCATGTGGTGTTTGATGAATCGGCTTTTCCTTCTCGAGATGTCCACCACCCCTCGGATCCTAACACGTTGAATTTCTAAAACGATGATGATGCCTCTGCTATGCACGCAAGGTTTAATCGCGGGCTGCGCGGTACTTCTTTCGGCGACTCCTGCGCCATTTTCGTGGTTACTCTCGGCACTTCTTGTGCCCCTGGAGTAAAGGGGGCTTTACTCGGGTTGGAGTCTCAAGCGCAAGTAGAGCCCCCGCCCTTGATCCACCCACGCGTCGAGAGACCTCTACTCACGGTTGTTGATTCAAATTGGGAGTGGAGGTCTACTCCCAAGTGGGGGACACCAACCTAGAGTAAATCTAAACTATTACTCTTGGTTGGATTTTTAGACTGGATTAGATGCTTTGTGACATTTTCTTTTTACATCCTTCAACCACCATTTTGGCGCGAAATGGCCTCAAGAATTTTAATGTTTTCAATCCAACCTTTAAGCGTCATGGGGAATACGTTTTCAGCTATGGAAATCGTACTAAATGGTATATATAAGATTTTTTTAAAAAGACACCACCGCTTACTTTTTTGACCTCTAGGTGGTTCTAAATTGAAAAGTCTTGAATACCATGTTTGTTTAACTCTCCAAGATCTACACTCTATATATTGTATATTTTTGGATTTGACAAATTTTGAACCATTCAAAATTTGAATTTCAATCAAATTTATAGAATTTGAGAACAACATCTACAAACTCAAGAAAAGAAAACTAGAAACATTTGGCAATCGGTCGTAGACAATTGCTTTGATTCATTTTTACATCCAAAAACAAAGGAAAGAGTGAATCTATATGACAATACAAGTATATTAAATAATTTCTAGGATAAATAATTTTGACATTAATCTTACTATATTCTTTTCTAGAGGCCCCAAACATAATTTTCACATTAATCTTCACAAAATGTTCTAGGAAAAAAAAGGAATTCTCAAAGCAATAAGAAAAAATTGACCACCAATTCATAAACTATAATTATCAATGATAATAATAGCCAATTGATGTTATGTTTTCTAAAAAAATTACCCACATCTTTCATTATGAAAAATATTCTAAAGTAGCTTAGTAATTCGTCATATCTAAGTTACCACACATGACATTGTGGAACACAATCTAATGCGGTACTTGGATCTAAATCAATTACCCACCGTACATTTAATTTGCCACTATGATGTAATAATCTAAGTAACCCCTTCAATTTTTATCTAATTACCTACTTCTTTGATTATTAGAATTAAACTAAATACCCCCCACCCCCTTCAAATTTACATCTAAATCACCATCATATTCTATTATGAAAAATATCAAATAACAGTGAAGGATATCTATATCTTTCTAATAAATTACCCACACTTCTATCACTATTAATATAAAAAAGTTATTGTGCCATCTTGTGGATCACGTGAGCATGAATGCATGAGTGATAATTATATGTTTCTATATTTTGGGAAACATGAAAATAAAATATTCCTTTAATGATTCATAGACAAAATATTATTTGAATCTACATTAAAATCCTGACCGAATAATTTGTGTAAGTTGTTAGTTTATAAGATTTATAATCGTTTACTTAAATACTAGTATTAAGACATAGTATCTACATTAACATTATAATTGTGAGCACTAACTTTTTCGTAACTTTTTTTAAAAAAAAGAAACACTACTAGTCATAATTATTTGTTAGAGGAAATTCAACACCTTAAGTAGTTAGGGAAGTTAGTGCAAACCAAAGACAATAAGTTTAGAGTATTAGGGTTAAATATTAACATTGTTTTGAGGTTAGCATCGTTGACTAGCCGCCCCTTCTATATCTCACTTTCGACCTCCAAGTCATTTCACATCCCTTTTATGATTTTAATCCACCATGAGCATCGGGTATAGGAATAGGAACACACTCCCTCGTCTAAATAAGTACACTTCTTGGATTTTTTGGATGATATCATTGTTAAAATGTTGGCACTTTTATTTTTTTTTTTGAAGGACGGCAAAAGCTTTTTAGTGATTTCTATTAGGCGAATAAAGGAAAAGGCAAATGCCCGCCAGTTTTTTTGATTGGAAACCGGGCGGAAAAACCATACAAATATGGAGGGTACCCTACTCCACCTACACACCTAGGTACCAAAACAACTCGACTTCGCTCCACAACTACCCCCTTTCGGCAGGGGAGTGAACCACTCCACCTACCACTTGCTACTCACCCACTACTAGCTACCACTCAACTAACACCAACTCGGAGGATAGAAGATAAACATGATCAACTCTACTCGGTTGGATTGGGACATCAACACGAGCCTCCAACCACAACGCACGCAAACAACACACACACAACGGGAGAGGCGGCGACCACCATGAGAGCGCCGTCGTCACCAACAATGTGCCACGCCAAAAGTCGCGGCCGCCTGCAAGCCGAGTGACAACTTGAAACTCTGCGCCATGGGGTTGTCATCCTCATGCAGCGCACACACAACCGTCGATCCCCGGCTCCGCCTTGCTTGATGGCGACCCACAATGCGATCAACCTTAGCGCTCAATGCGTGGGGGACCTCGGTTGGATTGGGACATCAACACGGGCCTATCCTCCCCCAACACCTTTTATTAGAAGTAGTGAAAAAAACACTATAATTAGGGGGGACCATATCTAGAAGTCTAAGAAGTGTACTCATTCAATGACAAATTTCAAACCCTAGAAATGCACATATTTTTTGAGACAAGGGAATACGTCTATGGACTAGTGTAAGTATACCTATGTGGCAAAATAAAGTGTTACTATGGTATTTGTGGTCATCAAGTTTTCTAAATTTAATTACTAGGTTCTAGAAAGTATATTAGCAACATTTATATCTCTACTTAAGTTTATTATGAAAAACTTTTCCTTTGATAGATCTAATGGCATTAGTTATGTACTATAAAAATTAATATTTTTATATATATTTGGTTGAAGTTAAGAATGGTTGTCTATCATCATAAAAATGAAAGCGACATTTATTTGGAACGCAGTGAGTACTTTCGTGAAGCAATATAGTATTCCAATAATACTTGTATGCGAAGGTAGAGCGGCGAGCGCATGTGTATTTGGCCATTTAGGGAACAGCTCTATGCATGAAATGGATGCGTGCATGCGGTTATGCGTCAATCATCAATAAAGAAAGAGGGACGAGAGGAGAAGTGCTGGAGTGCGGAAAGCGATCCGGGGAGGCGATGAGAGGAAGGAATTGAAGTCAAATTGAAAACCTTTAAGAACCAAATGATCCCTCCCGGGGAGGCTATCCACGTCACCGCAATTGTTTGATTGGTTCCCTCTTCGTCCCGTCCGCTTCTCATTGGCGCCGCCGATTCACCCCCGATTGCTCTGCCCGTGATTGGCTACAATGATATCTTATCTAGGTCCTTTTTCTTCTTCGAAATCCCATCCCGGTCCATCGAGGTCCTCCTTGAACGGTAACTAGCTTAAGCGATTTTTTTTTCGCTTCGGCCCCGAAAAATATGAAAATCCTACGCTTAGAAAGAAGAAGAAAATTCGAAATCGGCTAACTTTTGCACTTACCCGCCCGCCTCGATCTTTTCACGGAAACCCCTACGCCTCGTGACGAATATATACCGCCCTCTCCTTCTCTTCTCGGCAAAAAAAAAAAAAACCCTCCTCCTCCTCTTTCTCCGTCGCTCCTTCCCTCTCCCTCTCGGTCCCCAGTGGTGAGGCTGGCCCGGTGCATGAGGCGGCGGCGGCTTCCTCCTCCTCCTCCCGCGCGTCGCCCTCCTCCTCCCCCCTCTCCATCCCCATGGCTTGCCCTCCTCTTCCTCTCCCTCTCCCTCTCCCTCTCGCTCCCTGTCCATTTGTCACGAAACCCTAGGGCCTCGGTTGCGAGGCGGTCTTGGGAGTACCAGTGCGGAAGCGGGGGCCTCATTATTTCTTTGCGGGAGTATCGGTGCGGCGATGGTTGCCGCCGCCTCCCCAGCGGACGCGTCGTTGACCCCTTTGCTCGTTAGGTGACGCTGCGTGCCCTGATTTCCATGGTACCCTCTTTTTTGTTCTTGTGATTTTCTTTTCCTAAAATTTTTGAGCTATTTTTGAGTTGCGCATTTGCGTACAAAGTTTTGCTTCATTTGAACCCTAAACCCTAACTCACCCTGCCTCCATTGTTCTTGTGCTTTTATTTGGGGCTCCTCGATATATATGAGACATCAATCCCCTATTTCGTTCCCCATTTAATCGAGCATCCGTCGGGTCTATGATCTTTGCCATTGAAAAACCTTTAAGAACCAAATGATCCCTCCCGGGGAGGCTATCCACGTCACCGCAATTGTTTGATTGGTTCCCTCTTCGTCCCCGTCCGCTTCTCATTGGCTGCGCCTCGATTCACCCGCAGTGCTCTGCCCCGTGATTGGCTACAATGATATCTTATCTAGGTCCTTTTTCTTCTTCGAAATCCCATCCCGGTCCATCGGGCCCTCCTTGAGCGATAACTAGCTTCGATTTTTTTCGCTTCGGTCCCGAAATATGAAAATCCCTACGCCGAAGAAGAGAAAATTCGAAATCGGCTAACTTTTGCACTTACCCGCCCGCCTCCGATCTTTTACGGAAACCCCTCACCTCGTGAGCGAATATATACCGCCCTCTCCTTCTCTTCTCGGCAAAAAAAAAAAAAAAACCTCCTCCTCCTCTTTCTCCGTCGCTCCTTCCCTCTCTCCCTCTCCGTCCCAATCGCGGTGAGGCGGCTGCTGGCCCGTGCGGGGAGGGAGCGGCGGCTTCCTCCTCCTCCCAGCGTGTCGCCCTCCTCCTCCCCTCTCCATCCCCATGGCTTGCCCTCCTCTTCCTCTTCCTCTCCCTCTCCCTCTCCCTCTCCCTCTCGCTCCCTGTCATTTGTCACGAAACCCTAGGGCCTCATTTTGCGGTGGTCTTGGGAGTACCAGTGCCCGGCGGGGGGCCTCATTTATATGGCTTTGCTGGAGTATCAGTGCCGGCGATGGTTGCCGCCGCCTCCCCCGCGACACGTCGTTGACCCGCTTTGCTCGTTCGTGGCGCTGCGTGCCTACGGTTTCCATGGTACCCTCTTTTGTTCTTGTGATTTTCTTTTCTAAAATTTTGAGCTATTTTTGAGTTGCATTTGCGTACAAAGTTTTGCTTCGTTTGAACCCTAAACCCTAACTCACCCTGCCTCCATTGTTCTTGTGCTTTTATTTGGGGCTCCTCGGTATATGAGACATCTAATCCCCTATTTCGTTCCCCATTTAATCGAGCAGCATCGTCGGTCTATGATCTTTGCCAAATTTTATCCGAGCATATGTCCAAGTCTATGATTGGTGCAAATTTAATCGAGCATTTATCCATGTCTATGATGATTGCAATTTTAATCGAGGCGTATATGTTTACGTGCACAAATTTAGCATGTGTCGTTCATGTTTGAAACCTGTAAGAACCAAATGATCTCTCCCCGGGGAGGCTATCCGTCACCCCAATTGTTTCATTGGTTCCCTCTTCGTCCGTCCACTTCTCATTGGCTTCCTTCGATTAAGCCTACGTGCTCTGCCCCGTGGTTGGCTACAATGATATCTTTTCTAGGTCCTTCTTTTATTGAATCTTTATGTTTACGGACATATGCAATCATGTTTATTATTTCCTACTATTGATCCGGAGATATTGGATAGATGTGATGATGATTATTATTTACGTAAGGTACTACACTAGAGGCGAGGCGTGGACATATGCAATGATGATTGTTCTTTCGTTTTCTACCCCGAGCCATGTGCAATGATGTTTTATTATTTACGCTCTAAACCTCAACCATGAGGCATGTACAATAGTGTTTAGATGGGGAATGGGGAATGGGTTTGCTATGATGATTACATCTCTTTATTTTTTACATGCCCGAGGCAATGCTCATGATCTACAACTTAGTTAGCGACCATGGCGGTGTTGGTCCTATTTTGGCCATCTCTTTACGCCTATTCCATGATAGCTTTCGGGCAATAGTCGGTTGTTATACATTTTTCTTGTATTTGTTCTGCACGGTATATTTTGTGTTATTTGCACCACGGCGGTGAGAGCTCTTGTTCATTGCCTATTTACTATGCGGTCATAGTCTTATAGTGCCCTTGCTTATGATAATTTTTTCCTTTCTTAGAATCGTTATCTATGATCATTGCCTCGTGACATCATATTGATCGTCTTTTTGAGCACATGCCTATTCCTAAGGATGGTGTTGCCATACACTTTGGTCGTGTTGAGTCACTTTTGGTTGTTTTGTTCCTTTCGGCGATTTTCTTGTTTTATCCTTCACGTATGCCATTGATGGTGATGTATGGGCACAACAATTTGACCATCAAAGCAATTGGTTGTGAGGTAAGTCGGAAGCTTGAGCATATTTCCATGCCATTGCTATTTGTTAATGACCATTTTACTTCTAGTGGTGCTGCAACCAACTATATAGTTAGAACAAAGTCAAGGATCCTCCTCTAAGCGGTTAGTTTGCCATGCCATTTCGAGCACTATTTGATTATAGTTTTAAATCTGCCGCATTTTTTTTTTTAAAAAAAATGTGGTGCCCGTGACTAAGAGTTGATATATATCTTACGTACTCAATGAACTCGACCTTTTTCACCATCAACTCTTTCAACTTTTTTGTAAAAAAAAATCATTTTCGTGATTATTATCACCGTTTATGTTGAAAGCGCCATTATGGTTTTTTGAATGAATAATGAAATTTGCAAACACGGTTTACGCTTCATTTTCTATTATGGTCTTCCTTGAGTGACAACAATGAGAATAATGAAATTTGCAAACATAGTTTTACGCTTCATTTTCATTCAACTTTGGAATATGTTCAATATGAACTTTGATATACTCCGTACAAAATAATAGTTGGACTCGAGGATTCAAAGTTGCCATGCTCTATGTGTTCTTTTAAGAGAAAAAAAAACAACCACTTTGCTTGCTTTTTTATAGAGTAGCAATTAGATGAACCTGCCAAAATATGCTTTTGTTAGCCCCGATTTGGGAGGATTTCCCAAAAACAGACCAATGATATTGTCTCCTTATTTTGACATCTTTAAGTGATGAGCCGCAAAGCGATCTTTGTGTCTCCAAGATTGGTTGGTGCTTATCATTGCTCGATTACAACAAAGCATACAAGAACGTCACATCTTCAAGGTACTAATGCATCCTATAGTCATTCTTCCCCTTACTATCTTTGGTGGCTAGGATCATCCATGTTGGTATTTATTTTTAGGGGACAATTTTATCATGGGCGGTCACATGTGTCGAGGGATGGTGTGGTGGGGAAGGAGATAAGCACAAAACTATGTACCCTAGCTAAACTCCATCACTGCATGTAATACATGTGACGAAAAAAACATTGCCTTTATTTTCCTTTACATAATGTCGCTATTGTTCTATAACATATACATCCTGTCATTTCGTTTCGGTGCCAAGATAACACCCAAAGATATACGCCATTTTAAAATGATAAATGCTGTTTTTGTTATGAGGCTGACCGATACAACATTGCAATGTACTGATTTATTATCTGTTGCCATGACTAATACGCATACGAGGTCTTTGGACTACCTTTCAAAGGAAATGAAATTATTTCATTCTGCATTTCAAATGTTTCTTATAATATCTCTTACATCATTTAGTTTCAAAATAGACATGGTTAGAAAAAACAAATATTTGAGTTACCGGACTCATACTTTGTTGAGCGAGGTTCATCTAAATCAATTGGGTGTCATACGAAGCTATTTCAACCGTAGGAGGTCGGAGGTGGTGTGGGCTCCTTAATAAAAGGAGTGAGGTGCTATATCATAGTGAAACACGATCCTTGCGGGATCAAGGGAAGGTGAGGTGAGAATTGTGTGTCCAAAGTGAACACGATCCTTGCCACCGAGGGTAAGGGAAGGTGAGGTGAGAATTGAACCGTCTTCCATTCAAGGTCTTGATGTTGGTCTTCAATTCTAAATCTTGCTCCCGCTTCATTTAGGGCACCTTGAGAAAGTTCCAAGCCTCGGTATAATTAGCATACCGTGGCCTAGCTTATTTGTGGAAGCACGGAACATTTAGATTTTAGCACCCCATCAATTTGAAATTTAAAAGACCCAAGATTGCTTATATCACTTATATAGTAAAAAAAAAATCAACATGGTTTAGCCTCCAAACGAATGTGCTTTTCCCTAGAGCTATTTTGACCTATAGGAATCTGCCATTTCCTATAAGAATCGACAATTTACTTCGTTTAGGGCACCTTGAGAAAGTTCGAGTTCGGGATAATTAATATAGTTGTGGCCTACCGGGTTTTCTCTATTTGGAAAAGGCGGGCTTTCATGTCTCTCTCTTTTCGTTATAAGGAAATGAGCATTTACAATCGGTAGTGAAATAATTATTTCGTCCCATTTGATAATTTGCTAGGGTGTGCAAAATGTTCTCGATAAGCCCGACCATATTGTTCCATCGATTCATGTTTGGATTCCTACCCACACCATATATGTTGCTGGTGGTTCTAGGTAGGGACCAAATTGCCTATGGATGGAAGAACCACATGCATCGTCGTGGCCGATATATTCTTTTTCCTTCTTGTTGTGTAACACCATTATTGAAATGAAATGCAAGTACACGACTTAATAAATATTACGTTTCCCTTGATCCGTTGGTTATGCAATTCCATATCTACCGTCTACTTAGGAAAAAGATCTCAAATGTTATTATGTATGTGTTCAATTGTTCATAGTTGTGCATAGTGTACAACCTATGCGGTCGATTTATTAACCGCTTCCTCCCGCCCAATGTCAATGATCATCGACTACGATCGGGTTGGTAATTTGTTCTTTTCCTTAGTCTAAGGAAGAGTGTGAATACCTAATTGGATTGGCCAAGCCTCACATGGTAAAATCAACGGTTGTCGATAGTACTCTTTGGTAAAAGCAAGAACGGACGGGGTCAGGACAAGTTCGTGCATGTTTCTTCGAAGAGGAAGAGACAAGGTTATTTGAGCAATTGAAAGAGGATAGCGGACTACACCTTCATACCTGCAGGGTGTGTGATTTCTATGATAATTTCATAGCGAGACTACACCTTCTATATTCTTCATGAGCAAGTTACAGGCTGGCATGATCTTAAAAATGGTAAAGCGAGGGTGTACTTAGAATCGTCACTGTATAGCATGTAAGCGCAATTTGATGGTTATATGTGCCTTCTTAGTTGGTAGGAATAACACTACACCCAATGACATGAAGCCGAGTTTTGTCAAGATATTACCATCAATCTATCTATGTATCTCCCTACCTGTCCCCTCTTTTTCCTTTGATCATTTCAAGGAATGCTTTGTTGGCGAATCATATTAATTCACAAAGCGAGTTTTTGCCGACTGTTATCATCATGAAATGCACTAATGCGGTATAGCTATGTATCTCCCAACTCGCTCTCTTTTTTTTTCCTTTGATCATTTAAAGGATGTATTATCTTTGGTGAATCATATTAATTCATGCTGCCTACGGATCATGGAGAGGGACTCCAAGTCTTTGCATTATGAAGTCGGGCGAAGTATGAGCCTCACTTTGATTATTTTCTTGATGAGTTTAACACCAAGAATGGTGGTCGAGGATGGCTACTCTTCCGATGTATCCGTAAGTACATAGTTATACATTTATTTTCTGTTAGATTTTGTGTAGTGTTAATTGAGCCTATAGTATTTTCTTATGAATTATTTCTAATGGGTACAGATCGGATGTTGAAGAAGGAGGTGAGACTATTTTCACGATGCAAATGTGAGCGCCAGTTCTTTGCCATGGTATAATGAGCTCTCAGAGTGTGCCAAAAGAGGCCTTTTGTCAAACCAAAAGATGGGAGATGCACTTCTTTTCTGGGGCATGAAGCCAGATGCCACTCTGGACCCATTAAGCTTGCATGGTTAGTTCAATACCTGTCTTTTTGTTTTTGTTACTTATTTTTTCTTCAATGATATGGAAGCATCTGAATATATTGCACCTTTTCATTTATGATGCCCTTGTAGCCTTAGTTCCATCTTTCCTGTGAAAAGATATTGATCCTCCAGTTTTTTTATATTTTATATACAGTTTTATTTATATCTCGTTGCTCTTGCAGGGGTTGCCCTGTGATTAAAGGAAATAAATGGTCATCAACCAAAGTGGATGCATGTCCATGAGTACAAAGCTTAAGGCTTGGGGAGTCGAACATACAAAAGGTATATGTTGTTAGATTGGGTTTGTAAGGTGTATTAGCATGTATTTAGTCTTGGCACAACTGTGGCTTTGAGCTTTCAAGTGACTTAGCACCCGGACTCAGAGATTGATCTATCTAAAACCCAACCATGCTGCTTGTTTTTATTTGCCAGCAAGGCAGGACCTTCACCATGTGAATGTTATGTTTTGCTTTTGCTTGAAGAATTGTTAGAACTGATTTGGCGTTCTTCTTTCTCATGCAGATGGACCTCTATGCATGTGACCAAGTCGATGGATTCCAGTAGAATTGTTGAACAACCCTCAAGATCCAACAGCAGGACCAAGCAAATGCCTTGGCCCATGGGATGTTACCGGCTATTGCTCTTTGTTCCAACCAAGCTTACCATCTATAATTATTTAAATTCCCTGGCAGCAACATGCCATTCTACCCTACTATCCTCAAACCCTGCCTGTATCTAAAATATGGACTGATTGATCTCAGCAGCAACTCTAGACCGGCGCGCATGTGGAGTATATGTATGTGAATCACAGCACATGCGATGTATTTTCATTGCTTCTACTTTATATTTGCTTCTCCAGATAATTCTTGACAGCTACTTCTACAAATATTTTTTTCCATGGAGTATATGACTACGTAACATCCTCGTCCAGCCCTATAAATGGGCGCGCAAAGGCGCGCCTTCTACTAGTCTTTTCATGGTACAGGAGGACGACGAGCTGCGTTGGGACGTGCTGGCCTGTCATGGCATGCAGCTGATCGATGCCCATCCATGCATAGCATATCCCAATGGATGGATGGACGGGCGCGCCTGCTCATGGACCGACCGACTGAAGTGACCTCTCTTGGAAAGCCTTGATACGACCACCACCGTTTACCCTCGAATTCACTACTAGCTGCCTACTTTTGTTTCGTAGCTTCCCTGGCCACGTCCCTCCACGGATCGATATCCGAGCCCAGCAGAGCTCCTCCGATCGACCCTCCCGTTTTTTTTACCATTTCGAAACTACAGTCCGTATATACTACGAGTGTCGATCCCACTATAGAGAGGGTACCTGATCAGTCTAGCTCCATTGTACTATTGCGTTTCTATATACTCCGTACTTCAATTTTCGCTGTAACACACGCACTGTGAATTTCAGTACAAACGTTATCGACGGTGGCCGGCAAAGACTGAAAGATGAGAGCATGCATGCATGCATGCATGCTTCGTACGCACTGTTAGTACAGTTGCATGCACGGATTAAGAGCAAGCGGTGGCCGGCATCCCGTACTACTGCAAGGCAAGCTACACAAGCAACGCAGCGTACGAGTAGTCTCAGACGATGATTCTGCAGACTGGCGACGATGAGAGGCCGGGGAGCTTGCGTGGTTGACCGCGTCGCGACTGCCTGGCCCATGCCCATGCATCCATGCACAGCACAGGGAGCGAGAAGAATCCAGCCAGCGTCGCGTGATTTCCGCGGGATCCATGCATGCCCTGCCCTGCCCTGCCCTGATGCCCATGCCCGCGCGCCGGTGCCGGTTCGGCCAACCCGAGACCCACCCGTGCATGCCAACTCGCGCAAGCAAAGCAAGCGATGCAAGGGCCCCGCGCCTCGTCGTCCCGGCCCGCCCGCGACGACGACACGACACGACACGCACATGTGTACACGGACGCGCAGCCGCAGCTGGGACGACGGACGCTTGGTCGCAGTGCCGGCTATCTGCTACTGCTAGCTAGCAGTGCAGGTGCGCAGCACGCAGCAGGTCTCGCCCGCCATGCACTGGTGCTTGGCTTTCTCTCTGGTCAGCCTCGCACGCACGTAGTACTAGTAGGAGTACGAGGCCATACGTGTGTGTCCGTGAGGGACGGGACGGGACCCGACCCGACCCGACCCGGCCGGGCCGCGGCCACTTGCACTGCCTGCGTTCGAATTCGCACTGACTTTGAAGCATAGCATTGCATTGCATCAAAAGCTACCACAGGTAGCGTTTTACTTTTGCGTTGGCAGACGACGCAGCAGGCACGTGGTCTCATCAGTCTGTCAGTGATGGAACCGAGCTCGTGCGACCAATGCAGCAAGCTACCAGTCGGTCAGTGACAGGGCTTGACTCGAAGCATGCCTTGGCATATCATGCACACTGTTAATACACCAAGAAATATTATTAGTTGGACAAAATGAATTAGTATTACTCTTGACTAACTGATGCTATATACTCCTGCGTAGAAGAACCCCTGGAGCATACAGAAGCCCAACTGGATGTTCTTGTTTTTTTTTCAAGCAGAAGCATACAGAAGCCCAACTGGTCCTCAAGCAGTCAAGCTGGAGGAAGAATCTGTGGGCGACGACGGGCGGGCGGTTGGCTCAGCCTGCACGCAGCCCGAGGAGAGGAGGAGAAATACGGAGAGAGAGAGAGGAAAAAAAGATGAGAAGTGGAGGAAATGAATGATGAGGCACTCCATTACGCTATGATTGGGGGGCGCCCCAAGGAGCAACAAGCGATCGAGTATAGGCAGCAGACTGTGCTGCTGCTGCTAGCCTAGGGGCAGGGGCAGCAGCAGCAGCAGGGCGCAGGCGCAACAGCGTGGCCGGCCACGGACGGAGGTCTCATCACGTCAACCGAACGCTGTGGGATGGGAGAGCGGGGCGCTGTGGCCTCGATCGCGGCAATTGAAAAAGCAGCAGCAGCAGCAGCGTTGGCGGCCAATGCGGATACGACCGATCCGCCCCTGACGGCGACCAGACGTGCGTGCATCCACCCGCCCGGCATTCAAGGCCCCAACCCCTGTCCTTCTTTTCCAGTACGACACTGGACACACACATCTCTCTCTATTTCTACACGCACACAGTTGATCCAACTTTTGCAGTAGAGTAGTAGTACTGTAGAAAACCTTCTTCTGCTTTTCCCATCCAAGGCTAAAACAAAACAAGCAAGCGAGATGAGATCATCATGTACTAGGAGTAAGCTTTTGGACAATGCAATGTTTCCACAGAAGATAATAAACATACAAGCAAGCAACTGCGTGACGTGAGGCTGAGCAACTGACTAACCATCGATTCTCTCTGTTTGGAAACTGATCGCCGCCCATTTCAAGCACTCATGTACTACTACGGACGAGCGCCCGTGCTCGCATCGCATGCACGAGAGGAACAAGCCCAACAGGCCATGGATCACATCATGCATGGATGTGACGTGACCTTGGCGTCGTACGTGCTCGCCCTCTCCTTTTTTTTTCCTGGCGCGCCACCGTGACAAGACGCGTTGCTCCGTCCGTTTGGTTCTGCAAATATTTTCTTTTTCTTCTTTTCATATTTTGGGAGGGATTCTTTTCTTCTTTTGCTCTGTTCTGTGACTTCTGTCCGGACCCGTCACAAAGTCACACTCACAAGGCCACACAAACCACAGGCCTCGCTCCGGTTACCAATGGCCCGTTACGCATGTTGTAAAAAAAAAAAAGGCCCATAACGCTGGTGGAGAAGGTCCAGGCCCAGTATGAGACAGGATGGCCCGACGTGTTCTGCTAGACCAACCACGGGCCTCTTTTATGGGCCCAATCATGGGCTGGCCTGCCGGGCGGCGGACGTGGGTTGCCCCGCGGTTGCCTTTTCTTTCTTCGCGAATCGGGAATGCGCCTTTCCATTCCACTCTCCTCGAAATCTAGAGGCGGCGCTGCCGAGGCCCGAGGAAGCAGAGAAGCCGCAGGCTCCGCGAGGGCGAGAGAGGTCGGGCCGTCGGCGCGATTCCGGGATGGGCAAGGGCGGCGAACTGTGGGACGACTCGGCGCTGGTCGACGCCTTCGACCGCGCCATGTCCACCTTCAAAGGTAATGCTTTGCTTGGCTTCTCTGACTGCCCGCACCGCTGCCCTCTCGCCGCCGCAGCTGCTGGGGTTTAGGGTTTTGGGTGGCTTTGACAGGCGACTGTCGATTGCATCAGAGGGTAGCCGCGGTGGGCGCTCTGGGGGTTTTGATTTGGGGATGAAGAGCTGAGATTTTACCTAGTCGGCGTCGTGATTGGAAATCTATGTACATTCGGCTTCCCTTTTTGCTAATGTTGGTTTGCATCGGGCTAATTGTTGATGATTAGCAGGAGATGCATTGCAAGAGCAAGCGAGCGGCGCCAAGTGAGGATGGGAAGACGGAGCATGCTGCTGCTGCTGCTGCTTTTACCGCAGAAGAGGAGCCCATTACTGCTGGAGCAGCGGATGGGTAAGTATACTGATGTTCTTAGCTTGACTCAGTGATGAACTAGTTTGTTAGCTTGTGCCTATGCTATCAAAGTAAATGTAGTGTTTTACATGATTAGAATCGCATGATTGTTGGGACCGGTACAAAAAGGGTAGCCTGTTGAGAAATACTATTGCTAGGGTTTCCTGCTCCCCATATTTGTTTCAGAGACTGTTCTGTTTGGAACTCACGTTTTAATTGATGGAGACAACTAAATCTTTGGGATGACAATGTCATGCGATCATCAATTGCTTATGCAATTTGTAGAAACTCGAGCATTACGGATTATTCTTTTAAGGACATCTGCTATTTCTTCTACCTGATATTCCCAATGATATGGCCATGCTCATTTGTCCTTTATGTATCAAAATTCTTTTATTCTTGTGCTATTGTCTTGGCACTATATTCTTGGAAGACATGATCGAAGTTTAATTCCATTCCAATTGTACATTTTAAAGGTATAGTGAGGAAGATGCCAACCGTGACAACACACCCTGTGGTCAGTCAGAGACACAACAGCAGCCCTCTGAAGAAAGACAGACAGTTGAGAAAGCTCCTCTTCAAGAAACTGGTCCAGGCAAAGAGACACATGTTTCAGAGGCTAAGACATTCTCCACAGATGCTACTACTGATGCTGATGGAAATTTGAGCTCAAGCCAGCAAACTGGGGAGTACAATGAATTGCTGAGACAATACTATGAGCTTGAAGAGAAGAGTCGGAACATTCTTGAGCAACTCCAACAAGCAAACTATTGGAATTATCAAGCACCAGGATATGCTTCTACAATCCAACAGCAGCAAGTTCCTGTCTATAGTGCCACAGCACCAGATCCTCACTCTTCCACCACTCAATCCTCATGCTGCAATTGGAACGTTCCCCTGGTATCTGTCTCCTGCTGTTCAGCTGGCCAACCAGGTGGGAGGTTCTGCTTGTATGCCTACTGCTGGCTGCAGCATATCATTGACTTGTAGGTGCCTAGTTTGTGCCTTTTTGCATCTGTTCATATGTATCCTGCTTATGCCATTGCATGTGAATATACTACATAATACAATCCTTTTCAGGTGATCAATGCCCAGGTACAAGCACTGCATACCCTAGTGTTTCAAACTTCATGCAGGCCCCAACAAACATATCTACCAATGATGATCAAGTTGCTAAGGCTGCAATGATGACTGCTGAAGGTGCCTTTTTAATTTTATGAGAAGTACGATACCTGGACTGCCTGGCATCCAAAGTAAGTAACTTCTTGTTTGAACTAGTGTGGTGTTTTTCCATAAACGTCTTAAAATATGTTTGCAAGAATAGCTAGTTCTCACATAGAATAAGCCAAAAACTCACATCCCTTTGTAATACCAATTGGGTGAACTCATATACTTTGTCTCACTACTCACCTTTTGTCCTCAATATAGGAAACAAATCTGATACTGGAAAGGAGGAAAGCACGAATATGGGCATGAACCCGAATCTTGATAGTGATCTTGCTGCTCTCTTAAATTCATGGTATGCTGCTGGGTTCTACACTTGCAGGTAATCTTATCCCTTGAACTGGGTTTTCAGATTGTAGTGATGTATTGTACTTTGCTATGGTCTGCATTCTTCTCTTTGCTTTAATCATTCACACGTCTCAATGCGTGTATTTTTCCCCCATTTTTGGTTGGTATGCATTCACTTGTCTCCATTATCATATAAGGCATCTCTTTCTTTTGTTTCATAAATAAATACTCCCTCCATACCCAAAAAATACTTGATGTTTAGGACAAGGTTTGAGTCAAACATTGGGAATATAAATCATCAATAACTTTTACGTTGTTGAGTTTGCAAATGTGAAACCTATATGAATAGATTTGTCTTGAAAAATACTTTTCATAAAAGTATACATATGTCACTCTTCGATGAATATTTTTATAATAACAAAAGGTCAAAGTTGTGTTTTTGGAGGCAGAGTGTCATTTTTCCTAAACGTCAATCTTTTGGGTATGGAGAGAGTAAATAAAAAGAGAGGAATTGAATTGACTGATTTGCCTAAATTGGTTGGGAACATTAGAGCTCCAAAACCATGAAGTTCCCAACTCGTAAAGTCCAGGTTTAGGAAACTGCACTGCACCTGTAATTCTATCATTTAATATTCTGTAAATGACACTAGATTATTAATGCGTGTATATGACACTATATGTTAGCATCATCATGAATCTGAAATATCTGTTTACAGGTACCTCATGCAGCAGTCTACAAAAAAATTCCAGACCGTAGTGTAGTAGGCCATGGCCGTCTTGAGATAGATGTCTGAGGACAAGCAAGTTGAAGCATCACTTGGGTGCCCGTGCGCCTTCAAGTACGATGAATGTTCCACTGAGTTTGTCTGTACTGTATCTTGCTTGTCACAGCTATTTCAAGCTAGACTTTGGTATGCTCGTATGTGAATCTGTTGATGTCAGGCAGAAAATTGGGTAAAACAGTAAACTGTTGCATTAACCTACGGAGTATCAGATATTCGTCTGTATATAGCGCTGCCATCTGTAACCTATTTTAGCAGCCTGTTTTAGGCAGGATGTCATTTGTGCTAACACCAGTAGTTTCGCTTATATCCCCATACCCCCGTGCCGTTTGGCAGCTTCTTGCATCCCCAGCTGTTGATTGCAGGTTTATAGTGCGACCAGAAGTTTTGGTGCTTGTGGGTTGTCCGTGTCGCCATGTGAATGAATTATTTTAAGCCGGAGCTGTTGTGATATTGCCTGCCGACCGGCCTGCCTGCCCCCGCGCTTCGTGATGTTTGGCGGTGGTGGTCGGTACACGGCACCTTTCAAAAAGTCGTGGCATGCCGCATGGGAATAATGCTCCACGCTTAGCTCCGTTGACCCTGCTTATACGTTCCTCCGAGCTGCCGTCGGAGCCTTACGGTAAAATGGCTCGACATTTTATTTTATCAGCCCTTGAAAAGCCGTATTTGGCGAAGCGTTCAGCTTGAATTTATAAGTACATCGCCTATGAAACTGTTCATAAGTATCTTCTTGCTCTCCGCTTGACCAAGTTTAACAAGGAATTTAGGTGGGTTTCTAGAATGGGGCCCTTCTAGAATTTACCTATTCATTTCTCATGATAAAAAAATTACACACAGTCCCTATTATTAATAAATAAATAACTGCTCGATTGCGGAAGATGATGTATTCAGAAATAGCGTATTATACAGGTGTAGATTGAAAAGGACGGGGAGTAACGGGGTTTATGTTTGGTGTAGAAGCAACAACCGGGGTGGCAGAAAAAGAGGCCGCAACTGCAAGGCACCGCAGCAGAACTCACGAGGAAGCAACGACGCGGAAAGGAAGGAAATCCACGGGTCAGAGAAGCCGCCGCTCTTGTTGGATTATTCCGTTCGTCAGTTCCGTCGCGGAGGTACGCCTACGCCCCCTGCTCCTAATCCGCTTCTCCTGCTTCCCTTTCCAAAATTTCGTGTCCAGTATCCTGATCTTCCCCTGCACCTTCCCCAATTTCCCTCTCATAACCCGTTTCATCTCCTGCTGTCTGTCTCTTGCACCGCCGCTGAACGGCAGGGCAGGCTCCTTCCCACTGGCGTCTTCCTCAACCGTCGCCCTCTACTGGTGCTGGACTGCCGTCGGGGTGGAGATCGGCTTGGATCAACTCTTATTTTAGGTTCTGTTGTCGGAGGTGAGTAAACCTAGCCTGCTTTGACGGGATCTTCTAGGAGTTCGTTTTGCTTTGCGGATTTACAATAAAAAAACATATACACGGTTTTCGCTCTTGCCGCTCAACATTAGTCTACTCAAGGTGCAATTTAGCTTTCAGAATTCGGGGTTGTGCAATTTAGTTTACAGAATTCAAAGTTTTCAACGTCCGCTTCAAGTTTGCCATGAGATTTTCATCACGTCAATGTGTTATTGAACTGCAGCATGCCCATTTTCTCGACTAATTCAGAATTTCTACAGTGAAAATGAGTGACAACCTGATGGACAAGGTTAGCGCCCTTGGTGACGCCTGAAGATCACTGGGACGGAGGTCAGCAAGAAGATGACGGCCGGAATGAGCTCCATGAGTTTCAAGATGAAGGAGTTGTTCAGGGGGCAGACTCGGCTGACAAGATTGTTGAGGACGCCACCTCGAGAATCTGGACGGGCCTGATTGGAACTCAAACTTGGAGATTTGCGACTTGATCAACACAGAGAAGGTTAACAGTGTGGAGCTTATACGTGGGATCAAGAAGAGGATCATGCTGAAGGATGCGCGGGTTCAGTACCTCTCCTTGGTCCTGCTTGAGACTATTGTGAAGAACTGCGAGAAGGCCTTCGGAGGTTGCGCCGCAGCGTGTTCTTGATGAGATGGTCAGGTTGATTGATGACCCTCAGACTGTGGTGAATAACAGGAACAAGGCCCTTATGCTGATTGAAGCATGGGGGAGTCTGGTGATGAACTCCGCTATCTGCCAGTCTATGAGGAAACATACAAGGTTTGCAAACACATGCCTTAATTCTGTTACCGTCGCTTCAACCAAAACAACTGCACAACTTTTGTCTTGTTCCATTTAACCTATACTACCATACTGCAGTGGTTTATTTTCTTGTACTAGTTCATGCCAAAAGATATAAGTACAATAATCTGTGTTGTTCCATGATGCAATCATAGGAACAATCTGATTTAGGAGCGACATGCTGAAGTAAAAGGCTGCTTTAGTGCAATCACTGAGCTATTTATGTTGCATATAGTTTTGTGCTTTTGTACTTGATAGTTTACTTACATTTTTATGGTTATATTTCTGTGCAACCAGCTGAGCTCACCAAGTACTTATAATGAGCACTTTAAGCAACACTTGTATCATTGCTATAGTTCTGGATTTATTATTCATAATAATTTACTTTGGTTGTTTTTGATATGACATTTGATAGAAATACATTATCTCTTGTTGACTATTTTAGACATCCACACAATGTCTAATTAATGTATTTGCATATTACTTATTATGATTAATGGAGGTGCTTATGATATCATATTTTATTATAAAACATAATGGGGTAGTGCTGCAGAAGATCAATATTATTTATCCTTGAACAGAATGTTTATGTACTTTAGTAACCAAAGGTACATAAGCTCACTGTATAACTATGGTCATTTCCATGTATAGAGCTTGAAATCAAGAGGAGTCTGCGGTTTCCTGGGGCGTGATAATGAGAGCTTGGCTCCCATATTTACTCCACCCACGATCAGTTGCCGAAGCTGATGTTGACGCAAGCTTGCCCCAGCAGGCATTCAAGACGTCCATGTTCATACATATACTGCTGAAGAAACAAAAGAAGCATTTGATGTAGCTCGTAACAGCATAGAACTTCTTTCAACTGTTCTTTCGTCTTCCCCTGAACAGGATGCTTTGCAGGTACTGTGTGCCAGTTTCGTTTATCCTTTCTCTTACTCTGTCAAGTTCTCAACCATCATGATGTGATTCGCTATTTTCACACATGAGATTTTTTTATGGATTTTTGCGGTAAAAGATACTGCTTATTTTGTCATGTTGCTGATAAAACATACTTAGGGCAGGTGGATGATTTTTGCTTATTGTGCCAAGTGGTAGACTACTTCATTGCATGTAGTGAAAACATTTTGTTGTTAGGTGTTGATTGTTAACTTAGGCCATTTTAGTTGGTGAAAAGTGAACCCAAAAAGTCTTTACAAGTACTGTCACACATCAAATCTTTTGGCCGTATAAATGGGCATTAAATGTAGGTAAATAAAAAAACTAATTGCATAATTTGGAAGTCCGAGACGAATCCTTTGAGTCTTGTTAGTCCATGGTAGGACAATAATTACCAAATACTGAAAACGAAAAGTGCTTTAAAAGAGCCGATCCCAATATATTTCACCAACTAAAAGCAGGCTCTATATAGTGCATATGAATCATGTTTTAATCATATAGTGAAAAAGCATGTTTTAATCATAATCCACTGCATCCTGAAGTTATAGGAAGTTATAGGTACCGCAACTTTTTTGTTGGATTAGGGTATATATTTCAATTATTTACACCTTTTTTCTGTTGTTTGCATCCTGAAGTAGTATGGTTTTGCACTGTTCTTTAACATCCTTTATAAAGCCAAGTGTTTTCGCTAAATGAAAACTTTAATAGGCATGTTGTTTGTTGAACTAGCACAATCAAAAACTATCTAAAGATTCTTGTTTGACTACTTTTTTGTTATCACCGCAGGATGACTTGACAGCCACTCTTGTGCAACAATGCTACCAATCTCAGCACACTATCCAGAGGATTATTGAGACAGTTGGAGACAACGAAGCTGTGCTCTTTGAGGCCTTGAGCGTGAACGATGAGATCCAGAAAGTGTTATCAAGTACGAGGAGATGAAGCAGCCCAGGGCCTCGGAGCATGCAGAACAGAGACCAGTTGTCATACCGATTGCCACAGAACATGAAGATTCCACTGCTGCTGGCAATGAAGAGCGCGACTTGTCAGAAAACCAGCTGCCGCGAGAGCGAGGTCAGGTGGAGATGATGATATCCTTGATGATCTCGATGAGATGATATTTGGCAAGAAGGGAGGTAGCAGTTCCTCCAGGAAGGGCCGAAAAGCCAGATCCCAAGAAGGATGACCTGATAAGCTTTTTAAGTACCTTTCCATAATTGCAGACAGTGCTTGCTATTTTCTGGTGCTGTACCCACTCGGTAGATTGAAGATTCCTTAGGATTTGGATCGATTGTTTATTCTCATACCTGCCCCTTTCGGTTTGTTCAGTTAAGTCGATGCACTTTCTCAAACTTGTTTCATGGACGAGTCCCAGTGACCATGAATGTATTGGATGGTGGATTATGCAATTTATGCCTGGAGGGGGATGCCTAGTGTCTGAATCTCTGTTCTTCATTACAGTAACCATTTTTTAAGCTCATAGCTTATGCTTTGGCTAATCGAGCAGCCGAGCTCTCCTATAATGCCGCTTATCACTGGTCTCAATATGCTAGCGCTGTGAAGTGAGATATTATGAGGTCAAAATCAGCAAGTCTTGTTGAAATAAAATCATTACAGAATAAATGGGTGGTCCTCAACTGAGGAAGCAATCGCATACAAATCATATTGATACATCTTAAAATGTCGGTACCTCATGTTTCAATGTCGGTACCTTGTTTCACGGTCGTACACATACACTGAATTGGAACAAATGTCCAAATGAATCGCACGTAACAAGGCAACAAGGCATGGGGTCTGAATCTCAAGGCATGGGAGGGCTCTGAGTCTCAGGCTTGGTCGCGGCTGCCGCGAGCTTGGCGCGCAGCTCTCTCCTCAGGATCTTCCCGGACGCCGACTTGGGGATGGAGGGGGTGAAGTACACCTTGTGTAGCCTCTTGTAGAACACCACCTGAAAATCGGCGCGGCGACACACGCGCACAAGTGTCAGAAAAAGAGCCGGGGCCAGCGTTCCAAAACCACTAGCAACCAAGGCGATCGGCGTGACTGAGTACCTGCTTGGAGATGAACTCCTTGATGGCATCCTCCGCGATGTCGGAGTCGGCGGCGCGGACCACGAAGGCGACAGGGACCTCGCCGGCGGCGTCATCCTTTGCCTGCACGCACATACATATACAGTCATCAGAACGAGCTATTTTCTTTTGCGGTGTTTGGTGGTTCCGGAGCAGATGATTGGTCTTACGGGACGACGGCTGCGTCGGCGATGGAAGCGTGGGCGATTAGCAGAGCCTCGAGCTCGGCCGGTGGTACCTGCACGGGCGTCACAGCTACAGTTGTCAGAAAGCTGGAGGCGAGCGAGAGGCTGAAAGAGTAACCAACTGATAGAGTAGAGAGGATTTAGTTTCAGGCCAGCGCGGTGTGTTGTTACCTGGAAGCCCTTGAACTTGATGAGCTCCTTGACGCGGTCGACGATGAAGACCTCGTCATCATCGTCGACGTAGCCGATGTCGCCGGTGTGGAGCCAGCCGTCGACGTCGATCGTCCTGGCGGTGGCCTCCGGGTCGTTCAGGTACCCTGCGCCAGACCACACGGACGGACGCGTCCATCAGTGACTCACTGGTCATTCGTGCACCGAACCGTACGCGCGACGACGCAGCGTCACGCCAAATTACCTTTCATGATCTGCGGGCCCCGGATGCAGATCTCGCCGGGGGAGGTTGCGGCCGAGGGAGAGACCCGTGTCGGGGTCCACCACCTTGAGCTCGGCGTTGCGCACCACCGTGCCGCACGACCCCGGCTTGGCGGGCGTCGGCTCTTTGGCGAACGCCGGGCACATGGACAGCACGGGCCCGGCCTCCGTCATCCCGTACCCCCTGCAGCACCGGCACCGCGCGCCAGGCAATCAGCATCGCGTGACGCGGTCGGTTCGTCCAAAATCACGGTGAAACAAACAGAGCGGTTTGGCGGTGTGTGCGGTTGATCGATCGCGGCCTGGCGCCGCGTCGGGCCGAGTGCCGCCCCCCCAGCCTAGAGGCCGGAGGACACCCGCCCGAGCTGGGTAGGTGGAACGAGAGGCTCAGGCTGCCAGGCGTGGTGACGGACCCCGACGGTTCCCGGGGACCCAGGGCGGGCGACGCGTTGCGATCAGACACCATCATCGTCGCGACTCGCGGCTCGGATTGTCAATGTCGTGACGGCTTGCACCGTTGCACTACTTAATTACGTGCGCGTCTCCAACACTCCATCGAGCGAGAGCATCCAACAGACGACGTTGCATTAGTACGTGCGTGCAGGTGCGGTTCAGCGAACAAGTGGCTTGAAGCACTCCAGGATGGTTAGCTCACACGGTCGCGGTTGGAAGGGGAACTTTGTCACGTGATTCTGCCTGCTCTCTCTCCGTTCTTTTCAATTGTTGTTCGTACTTATCGAAAAAATCAAACGTACATACTTAAAAAATGTGATAATATGTTTCATAGAATTAGTGAAATTTAAGAAAATATGACCAGCTACACTAAAAAAGAAAAATGGGGACAGCAGAGTATTTCTTTTTTATTTAGGTTAGTGTTTGTCTGTACAATTATACCGTTATAGACTGAACAATGGAATATTTGTTTGGATCAAGCTTGATATAGTCATAAACTAGTATACATGTCTGCCTAAGTTCCATAAACTTAGACATCTAGTTTTCCAAACAGATTAATACATGTCTGCCTAAGTTCCACTAGATATGATTTTTCACCCCTAGTGGTGATTAAGAAAACCACCTATAATCAAATTTTATATGAGCTCACCTCATTTAGGCATGCAGATTAGTTGCCATCTCTAGGTCTAATTAGTGTTTGTTAAAGTAACTGTGGAAGGCACATTGAATTTCTAGTGGGTAAGTACAATAACAAGTTTTTGGACAGAATTTAAATACTGGATGTCTTTTCGTTGGGGCGGATAGAGTGAGAATTAGCGTTCTACACGTCAATGCTAAAAGGTGTGTTACCTACCAGTAAAAATTATAGCAACTTGGAAGTTGCTATCAGTGATGAGAATTTGTAGCATGCTAAAATTAGCGAATTCAAATAATGCCTCCAACTTGGCATGGTAGTGGCGAAACAGGAAATGGAACAGTAGACACTGACCTGTCCGAAGACGGCCTGCGGCACGCGGGCGCGGAGCGCGTCAACGAGCTCCTTGCCAAGCGGCGCGGCGCCGGAGAGCACGATCCGGATGGAGCTGAGGTCGTACTTCTCCAGCGCGGGGTTCTTGGCCAGCGCGAGCACCAGCGGCGGCACGACGGCGGCCACCGTGACGCGCCACCGCTGGATGCCCTCCAGCATCGTGCCCATCTCGAACTTGGGCATCAGCATCACCGCGGCGCCGGCGCGCAGCGCGCACAGCAGCACCGAGTTGAGTGAGAAGATGTGGAACAGCGGCAGCACGCAGAGCGCGACGTCACCCTCCCGCATGTACAGGTTCGGGTTCGCGCCGTCCACCTGCTGCGCCACGTTCGCCACCTGCCCGCCGTGGGTCAGCACCACGCCCTTGGGCAGCCCGGTCGTGCCCGACGAGAACGGCAGCGCCACGGGGTCGTCGGGGAGATTGACACCTCAGGGAGCGCGGCGTCGTCGGCGGGCGTAACCAGCTCCCAGAACGCCAGGCAGCCTTCCGGGGTGTCGGCCGCGTCGTCGATGGTGAGGACGGTGAGGGTGGCATTGTCCTCACCGCCGTCGCTCGCCTTGCCGATCCTCGGGAAGGCCTCGTGCCGGAGCTTGTCGACGTAGGCGGACTGGGTGACGATGAGCTTGGCACCGGAGGCCCTGAACTGCTTGTGGATCTCCAGCGGCGTGCAGAACGGGTTGGCGGCGGTGGTGACGGCGCCGAGGAACGACGCGCCGAGGAAGGTGAGCACGAACTCGACGGAGTTCTGGAGCAGGATCATGACGCGGTCGCCCTGGCCGACGCCGAGCCCGTGGAGCGACGCCGCGGCCTTGCGGCACAGGAGGCGCGTCTCGGCGTACGTGTAGGTCCTCCCCGTGGCCGCCGCGATGAGGGCACGGCGCTTCGGCGATCTCGGCCGCCCTCGCGAAGCAGTAGTCGTGGGAGGGGCAGGTGGCTGGGGATGTCGATGTCCGGCAGCTTCGACCGGAACACGGTCTCCTCCGGCGCCGCGGGCGCCACGGCCGCCGCCGCCACCTGCGGCTGCGCCGCCTCCGGTGCTGCCACCGTGATCATTTCCTCTCTGCCAAATCGTGTACCAGCGCACGGACGGACTTAGCTACACGGCAGTGGCGCTGTTGAGACTGAGAAGAAGACGGAGGCGGAAATAAATACAGCAACAGGCAGCAGGGACCGGAGGTAGGCGAGAGAGAGCGCGCGCGGGGTAGGTATGGCAAGAGGTCAGGAGGAGATGCATGTGGAAGCAGTGCGTACACGCCCGACAGCCACCCCTGCAGCACATTTTGCAGCCCAAAATGGTAGTGTTGCTTTTTTTTCTTCGTTCAAATTTTGTGCAATGCTTGGTAGAGTATGTTCAATATATAGTTTTCTACAAAAAAAAAAAAAAAAAACGTTAGTTCTTTTTTTCGCAGGGCTCGGCGTCTGTGTGTCCACGTATGACTTGCCAATTGCCATCGTCTCGCCAGCGAGCCCAGCGGCTAGAACGAGTGGAAGTGCCCGTCTTGGCTGCGGTTCGCTCGTACCTAACCCCTTGCATTTATCCAGTGCCAATTGTGGCCGTAGCGAAGAATTATTTTGTACTAGCTGCAGCCTGGAGGGCAAGCTCAAAGCTGCTTCAGCAGGCCTTGGATCTCGTGCTCGATCTCTCTGAGACAGATGAATCATGGACAAGTAAGTACTGGCGGGTGGCATGGCATCCCCTGCAGCCAGAACATGCCCTGCACGTGTGAGCAGCATACTGACAAACGTTCAAAAAAGAAAATAAAAAAGATGAATGCCATACTGCAATGCGACATGGGAACGGGGCAACGGGCGCGAATCGCCAGGCAATCGACTCGTGGCGTCCGTCGGCGCCAGGCAGAGGAGTTGGAGAAACGAGTGGCTGGCCACGGCACGATCGTTGCCAGCCGCCATGCGTATCATGTCAGTTACAGCACTGGAACTGGAATTCCTCAGCCTCACACTGCATATTCCTCGAGTTTATGATCGTGTCAGGGATGTTGATGGATGCGCATGATTTTTATTTTGACTGAATGGATGCGCATGATTCATAAGGCATTGTCCATTCCACCCAGACGCTGCGAGATTCGATCTCGATCTGATCTGAAACATCACATAGTAAGGCATTGTCCATTCAGCTTCAGTCGCTTTTGCAAGCCCAAAGCTCAAGTCGCTTTGGCTCTCAAGTCGTTTTGCTAGCCATGGTATGCTACGTTTTTAATGAACCTATGGGTCTGCTACGTAGAGTAGTACCAAAAGGGCTGAAGGCCTCAAGCTGTTTCAGCTCACCTGACAATGTTTCCGGCTGGATGACTGAACGAAGTTGCATGAAAAGTACGAATCCCGAAAAGTCTAACCCAGTAAAGATCACATCAAATCTCTTTTCGTGACGCATTTAGACATTAAACGTAGGAAATAAAAAATAAATTACACAGTTTGACAAAAGAAACAAACACGAATCTTTTTTGGCTGCAATTTCACACAATAACAAATAATTATCAAATACAAAACGAAAGTCATTCTGAAAGACAAACCCAAAATATTTCACCAACTAAACACAAGATTAAGGACTTTGGAACCACGTCTACTGGATGGGAAGAACTGGAGTTTACAGTCCTAAAACAGGAAGATACGTCTACTGTACACAAGCTTCTTGGATACCGATAATACTCACTCCTTTTCAAATGATAGTTCGTTTGACCCTTTGACCTCAAATTTGACCACTCATCTTATTCAAAAATATTTATGTAAACATAGTCAAATTTAAATTATTCCTGAAGAATTTTTATTAATAAAGTAAGCCATAACAAAAAAAAAAAAATCCATAACAAAAGCCTTGAAAAATGCAGCAATTTGAAGTGTCCTCTCCCTCCATCAAACTTAGCAAACTCATTTTTTTTGCGCGTTATCTCCCTCCACGCCTTTGAAGTGCCAACAAATGTTCAAACATTTTTGTAGAAAATGTGTACCATGTATTCCATACACAGCAAAGGAATCATACATACACTGAATTGCAGGAACAAAGAAAAAAATCATTGTTGATATTTACACCATCGATCACAGTTCACACCAACGGAACCGTTACCAGTAGTCTCTGCAAGTGCAGGCGCCGCGCCTGAACCGGTGGAGCCGGTTCCGGTCCCTGATGACGATCTCCCGCCCGAAGATCTCCGAGATCAGTGCGCTGTACGCGTGGCATTCCTTGCTCATCCGGAGGTTGGTCACGACCCTCACCGGCGCCCCCTCCGGCGTGCTGAGCAGACCGAACGCCATGGCCAGCTTCTGGCTATGCGCGGCGACCACGCGCCGCTTCTCCTCTTCATCCACGTCCAGCGCCACCTCCGACGTGTCAGGTTTGTAGCCGTCGAACCGCAGCTGCCACTCCATCTGGTGGAGCATCTCGTAGATGTCGCGCGTCCGCGGGTGCGACATGTCCTGCGACACGAACCGGTGCAGCTCGCCGCGTACCTCGACGGCGCTGAACCCGGGGGACTGCGCGAGGCCCCAGTCGACCGCCTCTGTCCGAGGAGCGCGGCGGCGGCGGCCCAGTTCTTGGCCCTGGCGTGCATGTCCGCGACGATGACGTAGTCTCCCGCGTTGGCGGAGGCCGAGGCGCCTCAGCTCCTCAAGGGCGCGCTCGGCGAGATCCAGGTCGCCGTGGATCCGGCACGCGTTCAGCAGGCTTCGCCAGGCCGTGTCCGTCGGCCCCGTGGGCATGCTCCCGATGAGCGCGCGCGCGTCGTCCAGCCTTCCGGCGCGCCATCAGGTCCACCATGCAGCCGTAGTGCTGCGTGTTGGGCGCGACCTTGTGCTCCAGTCGCATGCGGTCGAAGCACCGCAGCCCGTCCTCGAGCAGCCCGGCGCGGCTGCAGGCGTTAAGCACGCCGACGTACGCCGCCGCGTCGGGCGCGTGGCCCTCCCGGACCATCGCGTCGAACACCTGCAACGCCTTCGGCCCGTCTCCGTGCATCGCCAAGCCGGATAGCATGGCGCTGTACGTCCACGCGTTCTTGTCCTCCACCGCGTCGAACACCGCCGCGGCCTTCTCGATGCTGCCGCACTTGGCGTACATGTCCACCAGGGACGTCTGCATGATGGTGTTCAGCCTCGCGGTGTTCCGCAGCAGCGCGCAGTGGACGCTTCGCCCGAGGTCGAAGGAACCCAGGTGCGCGCACGCCGAGAGCGCGCTGACCATGGAGCTCTCGTCGGGCCTCCACCCACCGAGCACCATCGCGCCGAACGACTCGAGGCATTCGCCCCACAGCCCGGCCTTGGTGTACGCAGCGAGGAGTGCGCTCCAGGAAGCCGTCGTCCGCCCTCGGCATCCACCTGGTCAAACGCCAGACGAGCCATCCCCGGCTCGCCGCACTTGCCGTAGAAGCTGATCAGACTGTTCTGCACGTGCTCGTCGTGCTGGAACCCGAGCTTCACGATGTGCGCCTGCAGCTGCTAATGGAAACAAAGAAATGTCACATCCCCGCGGCCACCGCGTCAACGATTGCAGAGGAGCGCACTGCTTGGTTGAGTGCGAGCTGAAGCTGTCACCTGCCTCCCTTCTGCAAGGCCGCGAGCTGCGCGCACGCCTTGAGTACGAACGGGAACGTGTAGCTGTCAGGCCCGACGCCCGCCTCCAGCATGTCAACGTACAGGCGCAGCGCGGCCGCCGGTTCACGGTCGCCGCGGCCGCCGCTGACATGGCCGCGCATCAGGGTGTTGTAATCGAAGGCCTCCGGCTCGACGAGCGACTCGAAGATGGACGCCGCGAGCTCCATGCCGCTCGGCCAGCCCGAGAGCGCGCACGCCGCGAGCAGCGGCCGCGCGTGCCGCGGGCACTGGTCGAGGCCCAGCTTGATGTGCCGCGCGTGCGCCTTCCTGACGTCGTCCAAGCTCCGCACCGAGACAGGCGCCGCCGCCGCCGCCGCCGCCGCCGCGGCCGTGCCACATGGCTGCGCCTGGTCCCTCGGCCTCTTCTCCAACGCCTGCGCCGGCGCCGGTGCGGCGGTTCTGGTGTGGCGACCTGGTGCGTCTGCGCCTGGGACAGAACTAGACCTCCCACCATGCTATGCTAGCACCATCGGCGAGCGGTGAGCGGTGTGAGTGTGACGAAACTACCATTGCCGAACCGTGGCCGGTGGCCACATGGAGCTCTTGTGTTCACAAGATTCGGTTACCGTGACGGGTAAAAATCGCGCGTCTCTCGCCACCGTGGCCGCCATGCTCCCCGACCTCACTGTGTGCAGAGGTTGCTGTTGCAGATATGGACACCGCGCTATTGGGCCCCACGTGCAAGCGATTTGTGGCTGGGGAGCAGCGCTGGGATTTTCGGGATTTTCTTGAGCTGTTGAATGTCATCCAAGAGTTGGAGCGGGCAAATGGCAGCTGGGCAGAGGCCATGACGCGACAAACCAATTAGGCTCAAGGATAAGGTTCAAGCACCGCAAATCGAGTGACACGGATGACTACATAGGCCCACCTACCAGTCTCTAAACATGTTAACGGTTGCGGCAGTGTAAAAGCTTGAGCAAAATGCACCTTCGACCCTTGAACTTGGCCCGTGGTGCCATTTTCCCCGAACTTTTAAAATTAAAAAAGTAATTGTAGGTCTTTAAATTTGACATATGGTGTGATCAAGGTCTCTAAAGTGTGAGTCCCTAAACATATGGTGATCACCTTGAAAGCTCAGAGACTTACATGACACATCAGTCAAGTTCAAGGACCTGTCTTGTTATCTTTGCCTTATCTAGTACGAAGATAACTTTTTAGATCATGTTGATGCTGAGCAGACCAACAATTTACACATAAACGACCAATCTTGGCAGCCGATAGGCTATGGTTAGGCATAGAAACATGACACAAGGTCAAGTCATGTAACCCAAGTCTTAATTCATATTGATAGTACCATCATATGGTTCTTGAAAAATAATATCGATTTCACATTTGAGAAAAATTAGGTCTCATTTGAAAAGGATGCTCCAAACCATTTCTCTCTAGCAACAGAAGAATTCCTACCAAACAAAATCTTCTGTTGCTAGAGAGAAATCAGATTTTTGGAACCCTCTTCTGTGACACAAGGCCAGCATGCAACCCTCTTCTGTGACACCGATGGAAACATGGCTACCATTTTCATGGCTAGCTTCGAAGCCATGGCCTCCTTTGGCAACCAGGCATGAGCAGGTTGGATCGCATGTTGCCAGTCTCCAACATCAGCTTCGCCATGCCATCTAGTAGACCATAATGCATTAATGCTTGTCCCCAAAAAGGTGGTTAGCCTCTGGAACGTCAATTTGATGATCCTCTACGCTACTAACAATGGTCGTATCCACATGACCACCACCATCGGTTCTGTGGTTGAGTTACATTGTTTTCTTTACCAGTTTCCATCGGTGTCACAGAAGAGGGTTGCATGCTGGCCTTCACAACTTGATGTGTGTGATCCAACATACCATCAGCTTCATCTGATCTTTCAAAGCTTCTGATCTAAATGTCTCAATAATGAATCCCCACTGGCCATAAAATCCATGGGACAGAATCTCATATTAAACAATCATAGTTGGATTCATCATTTGTTGATCCTGTCAGAATGAAAATGAATAATAAGGGACAGATAATACATGATTTTAAACTGAACAATGTATAGTAGCATACTTGTGCATAGATTGCACGTCACGTTTTCTCTAAAGGAGGGCCAACAAATTATAATAGCTATGCTTTGATAGGTTTAGCAAGCTATGCTATAGTTTTTCAGTAGAACAGAACAAGCAATGCTATCAACACTCCAGTGCCAATTTAGTCCTCTATGGCCTTTATTAACCTACCATCCTTTTCAACCAAGGATGGAGCACTGCTTCCAGAATTCAGAATCATCCAAAACCACATATGCGCAGAAAGAGCACCAAAGAGTCGGCTCCATGTATTGGCTATCCTATAGGCCTTTTTCATTAGAGTCCATAAACATATAAGATTTCATTGCTACAAATAATTGATCCATACTTAATTTAGAGTTCATGATAATGGATTGTGTTATGACCGGCACCATATATCGTCGTCCGCCAACGTGGCTAATGAGTAGTCAGTGGAGATATGGAGTCTGTTACTCAGTTAGGATTTGTTATGAAGTCTTGGGCCTTTAAGATTTGGTTTGTTAGGTTTGCTAGTTAGGCTTTTCTAGTTGGTTGAGTCAAGAATTGTATAAGTACTAAAGTCCTATGCATAATGGAATCAGCCAAGGAAGAGATAAACTCTCCTAACCCTGCTTCCTGTTCTTCCTATTCACCGTCCGACAATAGCGCCTCCTCACACGCTCGCTCCTCGCCGCCGGGAACGCAAGCCCCGGCCCCGGCCACCGGTATACCATACGTACGCCCTACGCTCCTTAGGTCGTACCAGATTGATCACTGGAAACAAGAAATGCTTGGTGGCACAGGTGTAATAGAAATTTGAGGAAGAAAAAAATTAACATTTAAAGGTTTACAACCAAATGGGCAGCTAAAATTAATATGGCTTTCAAAGTCAGCACTGGAAGCACAGGCCTCAGTATCTCCTATGTTCTTCTCAATGCACCATTGTGAGATAAGAGTTTCTGATCTCTATGCATAGCTTTTCCTCAGATAACAAGCCACAGCACTTGGCGCCTCAGTTCCATTTATTCCAAGTTTCAAACATTCAGGGCATGGATCAGAATTTGTCTCCCAAGCCTTTTCATATGCCTCCAATATTCTAAAATCTGTTTTCTCTGCGGACCATCATTGGCAGCCCAACTCTGGAGAGTAAGCAATGAGGATTGCTGCATAATTATTTGAGACAACTATCCTGTTTTAGTATTGAGGATTTAAAATTTAGACCCAGAAAATTATAACGTTCGTAATATTTAAACTTAGATGGAAAATGCAATTAAGGTTGAATGAGAACACAGATTCAGTTTGAACGCCACTCTTATCAAAGACCATAATGAGGGCAACCAGCCAGTCTAGATGAGAGGGGGGAACCAACTAACCAAGAGAACTCATCACCAAGATTTTTTGTCCAGATGGTAAAATTATCTGGCAGAAATTTGTTTCAATTGTCCACCTGGAAGGCAATCAGTAGCAAAGTAAATAATATCAAGTATCACAAGACTTTGTTGAAACCATGCTTTCTACTTTTTTTAAGTATTTGACATCACTCGGACAAAAAAAAAAGGTAACTTGACAAGTTGGCATGATGATATAACCCTACAAAGCATATAGGATGATAAGTCATGTGCTTAAGATATTTCTGATCCAAGCAAGCCTTGTTCACGGTGAAAATAAAATGAACAAGAAATAACAAGCAACACCACCAATAAAAATACGAAATTTTATGATATTAGACAAGATCTTATTTTAGCAAAACATAACTTAAGTATCTGCTCCACAGTCCAAGAAATTCATCAATTATAATGAAGCTAATAGATGAAAATAGAAGTGTTAATTTATCAGCTAGGTACTTTTTTTTCCTCTATCTACTTCAAAATCAACACCCTATTTACTTTGTCCTCTCAAAATACTGGTGGTCCACGGGATCTTCTTCACCTCATCCCTAACAACACGAACACATCGAATTTGGATCCCAGATAGTTTAGCTACACTACCCACTTGATGTTTCACATTCAAACTGAGAGATGGAAGTATAAAGAAAGGAGGATAGAGAGATCTCACGGGAGTTGCTTGCTGATGCCTAGGGCACTAACAGGGAGGACACCGGGCACCTCCAAGTATCCCTCGATGGCCTCACGCCAAATCACTGTATCCTAACACCAGATCAGAAACTCTTCGTTTTGTTTTCCCCACTGCCGAGTGGGAAGGCCGATGTGACACTTGAGCAACAAGAGAACCAGATGCCTCTGCAGACCTTGTAGCCGTTGTACAACATGAGCAGCAGACCTCCCTGGACAAGACATACCCACTGCATTCAGCCCTACCATCAAAATCCATGTGCGCACAGAAAATGTTTTCCACCTTTTCTCTTTTCATTCACTCAGGCTAATGACACACTTGTCCACACAACAACAGGTGGCCACAATAACAGCAACATCCCATGCCAACAGCACAAACCACATTCCTTGCCGCAATATATTCTGCTGCCTCTGCAACAATACTTATCTTATTGCCTTGTCCAAAATGGTTAAATTGTTGCGATCGTGGACAGATCAAAGCATCTGGTGCCTGTAGGGATCCTCTCTTCAGTCATATATTCTAGTTAACAGTTAACTAATTCCATTCTGTGCGACAAGACAACAACACACATTGGTACCATTTTCAGCTGCAATAGTTTGCCAACCTTATTGCATCCACAAGACCATGACCACAGGCAAATGTTTTCATATATCACATAACGGCAACGCTCAAACCCCAATTAGTAAGCTATGCACTGATGATGTTCACCTGCCTCTCAATATCAGCACAGCAAAACTTGGGGAATTACCGATTCCCATCACCGAACAACACCTTATAAAACCGTCTCCTCTCCTCCCCTTTTCTCTGCACTATCCAAGCGCACCGCTTCCTCATCCTCCACCTCTTTCTCTTTCTTTACCTCAACCTCCCCTCTCCTCCTCTTCTTCTCAAAATTCACTGCTTGCCGCCGTTGGTTATACTCATGCAGCCCCTCCTGCATGAGCTCCCCGAGCCGATCCTTGGCCAACACCACCGGATCCTTCTCCCTCAGCTCTGACCCCTCGTAGCCCTCACGGAGCACCACTGTATGTATCTTGTACCGATTTGACACATAAAAGAGGCAGGGGTGCCGGAGCAGCATCCTCACTGTGTCCTCCGGCAGCCCAAACTCCCTCCTAAAATGCTCCAGCTTCAAAATTGACATCTTCCTCCACAGGGTGAGGGAGAGGAGCTCGTGCACCACGGCCACCGATCGCTTCTCAGCTTCGGCGTCCGTGCCCGGCAAAGCCCACTCCTCCGAGTAGGGCGAGATGTAAGGCGTGGAGGCGTTGAAATCCTCCATCTTGGCGTGCGACTTGACCCATGAGGCCGGTAGCGAGCAGGTGAACCGTGGGGTCGAGTCGCTCGCGGCCGCGGCGGCCTCGACGGCGGAGACGGCGAGCGAGGGCGCCCATTTGACGAGCTCTAGCTCAGCGGCATTGCGGCGGTGCGGGTAGGGGTTTGTGAGGCGGAAGAGGTCGGTGTTGGCGGGGAGGATGCGGAGGAGGTAGTCGTCGGGGAGGCCGAGCGGCCCCGCAGCGCGGCGAGTTTGGAAACCTGTAACCGGCGGCCGCGGGCGAGCATGAGCACGCGCGCGAGGCGGTCCGCCATGGCCGGCTCGGAGGCCACGACGGCAGCCTCCTCCGCGCAGACGAGCGCCGCCATCCTCTTGGTGAAGCCGAAGTGGGGCTCCTGCTCACCGCCACCGGCGTCGGCGGAGAAGATCTCAAAGCAGGAAGGGTACTTGCCAAGCCAGTTGGCGGCGCGGCCCATGAGATCGAGCGTCTTGAAGCGGGACTGGAGGAAGCGCACGGGCGCCGTGCGGGACGGGAAGCGGAGGAGGAGGCGCTTGATCTGGTTGTTGACGATCCAGCGGCGGTTGCGCCGGAGCGCCGCCTCCAGGGCGGGATCCTTCGGGGACGACCACCGCGGCATGCTCGGCGACGGCGGCGGACGCGGCCGGGCGCGTCGAAACGCCCGCCGAAAGGGTTAACGCGAGCGGGCTCGTGGGCTTCAGCCGTTGTCTGCGAATGGGCTTGCTTTAACGTTTGGGTGACTTTCTCTGGGGTAGTTAACCTAGTTGGGCCCGTATGACCATCGTATCATTCCTCCCCTAAAAAAAAAAAATCTGAACTGAATAAAGTCAATGCTCCTCTTTTGTCTAAAAAAAAAAAAACAGTCGAAGAGCTCTCTCCTCTCCTCCCAGTCTAAAAAAAACAGTCGAAGAGCTCTCTCCTCTCCTCCCAATCTATCTAAAAAAAAAAAAAAAAAAGAAAAATAATGATCTTCTAAATTGTCAATCAAAGAATTGACATATTATTTTTTTTCCTTGCTACTATGTTCATTTCAAGATGCTTTTCTAGATATATTATTTTTCTATATATTTAGACATTGTGTTTCTCTAAATGTACAATAGAAGTTACATATTAAAAAATGTCTTATAATTTAGAATCGGAGGAGTTTTTCATTCTATCATCGCGTTCAACTCTTTTTTAAGCGTGGCAACAAAGCTTGGTGCATTGCTTGCCTCTTTGGCCCTCCACGGATCATGCGATCCATAGTACAAACATTTGTTTGGATGCACATGGCTAATTACTCGCTGAAGCTAAAACTGGTTCAAATTAGCTATGATTGGCTAGCTAGTTGGTTAACAGCTAGTTAAAAAACTTGTCCACTTGTTAACTCTTTTATTTTCATACACTATAGCTACTTTAGTTTTTTTTTAAAAAAAAATATTTATGTTATTTTTAGCTAGCTATCAATTTGTCTTGGTATCAAACATGGCCTATATATAACAAACAAGGTGGAAATAGACCCTCACCCTGTCAGGGGTATCATGTACTACTGGCGATGACTGCGCGTATCCAAACATAAACAATGTCTGCGTGTAAAACCATAATAAATTATTTGATTTTTATGAATTAATAATGCTGAATAATAATAGTATACTATATAAAAATATATCTATAAATAATTTATCGTCATAACGTAACGCAATAAGACACTAACATTGTCCTGTCCCCACTGTCTCTCAAAAAAAGAATAAACATTGTCCCCCTGGAAAACTGGAAAATATCAGAAGCGAACTCTAGAGAGCCCCTGCTGTGTTGTATTGTATCCCAAGAAGAACAAGAAAGAAGAGTAAAGCCGCCGACCTTCTTGGGCCGCAAGACGACCTGCCCACGCACAAATACTCGCATCTCCTAGCGCGGTTTTGATCGAGACGGACGGCCAGCCAGCCAGCCTGCCTTAAACCCTACCCGCCCAAACCCACACGACTTCACAACCATGGCCGCCGCCGCCGCCGCCGCCAAGGCAGCGGCCGCGGCCGTCTCCGCGGGGGCCGCCTTCGCGCTCTCCTCCGAGCGGGCCCACGCCGACGGGGGGGCGGCTCCACCTTCCGCTTCCCCGGCTTCTACTCCTCCGCCCCCGCCCAGGCCCCTGCCACCGCCGCGCCGCCGCCGCCGCAGCAGTCCCCACCGCCGTCGGGCGGGCGGCGCGAGGATGCCCCGGAGGAGCCGCAGGCGCCGAAGGTTTCGACGCAGCACGCACGCACCAGTGCCGCGGGCTTCGACCCCGAGCCGCTGGAGCGTGGGGTGGAGGCGCTTAAACAGATCGTTAAGTCGCCGGACCCCAAAAAGGTGGGGGCATTTTTTCGAGGGGCTTTCTCGTTGGTTCTTTTTTTTTCCTTGTTTCGTTGTCCCGCGGGTTTTGACTGGGGGTGTGTTTCCACCTGTGATTGTGCAGCTGTTTGAGCTTATGAAGAAGCAGGAGGAGACGCGCCAGCAGGAAATAGCTGCGAAGAAACTCGAGTTGCAGAAGGCACTGGCCGAGATCGAGCTTGTGAGACATCTCTCATCCCATCACTGTTTAATTTGTTGGTTATGATATTTTGCACGAAGGAATTATCACTTTCTCCGACTAACTTAATAGTTGCAAAGCCTTAGTCCCAAGCTCATCTCGTCTGGGGTAAGCAGTAAGGAGCTAGTTTAGAGAACATTGCATGGAAAAAAATGGTTTCTAGATTTAAGATTATAAATGAAGATTCTATGCCCTCCTGGAAACTCCAAAATGAGCATCACAAGTTCGTAATTGCCATGGATATAGGACCTTCAGTCATGTGCTTCCATAGTGTTTGCATTCCTGTTGATGACTGGTTTTATTCTCTGCTGCTGTTAACAAACTGCTTCACAAAACTCTTTATTATTCTTGAAATCCTGAATTGTGCGACCATATCGTACGGACTCTGACCTTCTTGACTGTCTGCAACACAAATGTTGGTGATCAACATGCAACATCTTAGAATTACTTATTCATTATTACTGCTCCAATTTTTGCAGTATTTTACAAGTCTGTCAGAATGCTATTGATTAACTTGAACTGAGTTTATGTTTGTGTGTTGGTTCTATTACACATCAAGTACTTCAGATCATGTCACCCTTATTTATTCATTAAATAGTGTGATAAATTGATTTTTACCGTTGCATAATTTCAACAGTCACAAGTGTCACTTTTGCACACTGATAGTCTACATAACATAGTTTTTTCAAGACAAATCTCTTTCTTTTATTATTGTCACCTATGTATTTGTAAAGACATTTGGTGAAAATGGAATAGTTTTGCAGCAAGCATGCGAGATACTTGCTTTTTATTGGAGGGTTTTATAGTTTATTAAATTGTTTCATTCTCATAATAAATGTTTTAATTGTTAAAAAGTTGTGATATTAAGCACTCCCTCCATTTTAAATTGTAAATTGTTCTGGCTTTTCTAGGCACAGCTTTTTGCTATGCACCTAGACATGTCTTTACATAGTAAAAGCTTTGTATTCAGAAAGCCAGAACGACTTAAAATTTGGGAGTATATTTTTTTGCTCTGTTATTAATTCATGAATTATATTGTGCTCAAATTTATTTTGTAACATGAGCCATTTTGTAGGTGCAAAAACGGGTGGATTACTAAGAAAGGAAAAAAATTGATCAACAGCGAGCTAAAAATAATTCGACAGCGGCTCAGTACGAGGATGATCTAAAAAAGAAAGCGACTGCTGGCTGAACATGAGGCGCAGAGGATAAGGAACCAGGAGCTCGTGAAGATGCAAGAGGAATCTGGGATTAGACTAGAGCAGATCAGGCAGGCAACTGAGGAGCAAATCCAGGAAAAACGGAGACAGACAGAGAGGGAGAGGGCCGATCTAGCGCAGGCGACCGCTGCAAAGAAAGTTTATGGCAGAGGCAGAGGGGAGAATACTAGTAACAAGGCAAACTGAAGATGTGAAGAGGCGATTGCTTTTGGAGGAGATAAATGCTGACAGGGAGAAGTGGATCCAAGTAATAAATACAACCTTTGAGCATGTAGGAGGTATATGCCTTACTAAGTGAATAGTTCTTTATTGGACCTTGTTCTGCAGTTCTCTTAACCTATTCTTAATGGTTTGTGTCAATAACTTGGGGTGATTTGATAATACTTCCAAAGTTATTACTTGCAATTAAAACTGGTATTTGGATACTATAGGTACCAGCATAATGTTACTTTACTAAAACTATTTACTCCTATGTTGTATCCGGGATGTTAGGGGTCTTTATATGCTTATTATACTATGAAACATCAGTGCTGACATATAAAGCTTTGTGACACCTTGGTTTTGTGATATCATTGTTCCCTTTTTTTCCTCAGGTGGTTTTAACGATATTAACTGATCAAAATAAGCTAGTGGTAGCAGTGGGAGGTATAACAGCACTTGCTGCAGGGATATACACAACAAGGTAAAGTTCATGGTGCTCTATGTGATTTCTGGTTTTAGTTGTGTGTTTCACTCACCACAACTCTGTTGTTTCTTACTGTGCATTGGAGCACATAAGTTAGTATCCACCTCTCAGCTTTTAAATAAACTCATTGATGAATATGAAACTAGCTGTGATGCCAAAGTTACATCTTATGCAATATACTGGTTTGAATTCTAGAAGTAGTCACAGTATGATTAGTTGCTTTGTTTCTTCTAAATTTGTCCCTTTGTTTGATTTGGGTGATTCCTGTATCTACCACATTTTGTTTCAAGATCAATGCATATATTTCAAATGATGGAAGAGGAATCTGCACAAATGAACATAACCTTTGTGTTGATGTTTGTGTAGTAGTTTTTCTCTTCATTCATGCACTAAAAGAACCTTTTGCTGATTCTGTTTTCTGCTTGATGCCCTTACATATATTCACATTTTTTTTCCCAGGGAGGGTGCAAGAGTAGTCTGGGGCTATGTTGATCGTATTCTAGGTCAGCCATCACTGATAAGGGAGTCATCACGAGGGAAATATCCCTGGTCTGGTTCCCTCACGTGCTACAAGTACCCTGACTAGCAAACTGAAGAATGGAAGCAACCTAGGGAAGGATGGGAATGGGTTTGGTGATGTTATTCTAAATCCTTCTCTCCAGAAGAGAGTGAAGCAGCTTGCTAATGCCACGCCAATACAAAACTTCATCAAGCTCCTTTCAGGAACATGCTTTTCTATGGGCCTCCGGGACAGGGAAAACCATGGCAGCACGAGAACTAGCTCGCAATTCTGTATGTTTCATAGACCATACTTAATGTCAGCATTAATAAAAACGTTTGAAAAATGCTACTGTCCCACTAATGTTGTCGCCACTTACAGGGATTAGATTATGCACTAATGACCGGTGGAGATGTTGCGCCATTGGGATCACAAGCAGTCACCAAGATTCATCAATTGTTTGACTGGGCGAAGAAATCTAATAGGGGTTTGCTCCTCTTCATAGATGAAGCAGATGCTTTCTTGTGCGAGTAAGTGAAAACAAAATCTCCAGATACTTTTCTTGTTTGCACCTCCATGGCTCCATGACATCATTTGAATTTTCAGCATTATAACATGGAGTTCAGAAATTCTTTTCTGCTGCTAGCTTATAGCGATATTTTTGTCATTACCAAGAATTCAAATCTATCATTATTGACTCTTTGACTGTTATTCATCTATCACAAATAACTTTGAAATAGAAAAATGCGCCGCGCATATATAACTAATCATCTATAACTATAACTAATCACCAACTGTTCAGTGACTTGAAATGTATAGAGAGGGGGGCAGTTAAGCAGTGTTTTTTTTTTAGGAAAAGTTAAGCAGTGAAATTAAGTACATTACAACTTTTCTTTTGTGTGTGTTGGGTTGGGGGGCAAGGTGGCTTTGCTAGAACGCCCACTGCACTTATTAATATTTTGTAATTGAAGTTTATTGCACCAATGGTTTTCTATCATTGTTGTATTTGAGTGTCTGAGATCCAATTATATTTCAGATGTGTTTTCTCGCCCTTAACTTGCAACTGTATTGTTGACATCTCAGACTGATTTTTTGTACCCTGCAGACGGAATAAAACTTACATGAGTGAAGCTCAAAGGAGTGCCCTGAATGCTCTCCTCTTCCGCACAGGTGACCAATCTAAGGACATTGTCCTTGCACTTGCCACCAACAGGCCCAGTGATCTTGACTCTGCTGTCGCCGACCGTATTGATGAGGTCCTGGAATTTCCCCTGCCTGGGGAAGATGAGCGATTCAAGCTCCTGAAGCTATACCTGGATAAGTATATCATTAAGGCCAGTGACAAACATGAGAAGAGCTGGCTCTGGTTCTTCCGCCGCCAGCCAAAGAAGATTGAGGTGAAAGGCATCACTGACGACCTGCTCCAGGAGGCGGCGTCCAAGACCCAGGGCTTCTCTGGAAGAGAGATCGCAAAAATGATGGCAAGCGTCCAGGCTGCGGTCTATGGGAGCAAAGACTGCGAGCTCACCCCAGGCCTGTTCCGTGAGGTTGTGGACTACAAGGTTGCTGAGCACCAGCAGCGGAGAAGATTAGCTGGTGAGGAGCCAAAGCAGAATGCCTAGGTTGACCATTTTTCTCTTTCACCCCCGTTTTGCCGTGGCATGTACTGTTTCCCCGGGATAGATTGTTTCATCGGGCAGGCGTTTTCCATGCCCGGTGTTATTCTTTTTGCTCCCCTCACCCAGTCACCCCCTACTAGAGGGGTCTTCGGTGGTAGGCGATGGTAACTTGATAAGAGATGAGGATTACATGTGGCCTGTGATGGTAACTCTGGCGATAGGCCAGAGGATTACATGTGGCTTGTGATGGAAACTTTGGCGACAGGTCACGCCCAACAAAGCTGGCCGTTTTGATGCATGATACTTGTTGGGTCAGTCTTCTATTTTTCTTCTAGTGATTGCTTGTAATAAAATTGTCTGATTTGTTCTGACAAATAATCGGCAGTAGTTGTAATGGTTTTGGCATTGTTTTGCACTTAGATGTGTCGTACAGCTCTGGTCGTGAATGAATTTAGCGGTGCACGACAATGTCCTGCGCCGTCGATACGTGCCATTCTCTCTCAAAATAAAAATTATCTTATATAAGTTACATGCTCGCAAAGTTAAAATGATTCCGCTGTGCCACAAGTCGAGGCGTCCCACTATTGGCGCCACAAGTCGAGGCGTCTCACAAAGTAAAATGTTTCCGGCAGCATTGTCATAACAACACAAACGGCTAAACACGCCGGTAAACAAATTTTCAAGTACAGTCTGCACTTGACAACTGCATGATGGCACTCAACAGTGCAAAGTTACAACACAAAACCAAGTGTTTCAGTAACCATTACTGTCTTTGACAAGTGCGAGGCAATTTCCCCAAAATGTTTTCACTGGTATTTATAGATAGATACAAAACCCAGACAAAAGATCTGTTGTGTAGTTCCAATTCTTTCCAGACATAAGGTTGCTGTATGTATTCATATCAGCTCGTGGCACTTGACAAGTGGAAGAGAGGTAAAGGCAGATGCCCAAACACAGTTTAGCTACAAATGCGTTGGCCACGCCCAACTCAAGCTCATTCAACAGGGCCACGGCTCCCAGAGACGTCGTATTCGTCAAGCAGCGCTAGGATGTTGTGCTCAGGCGCACTTACGGAGGGCAATATAGCACGCCTTGGAACTGCAGATCGTGACCTAGCACTGCTACTGTCAGGCTCGAGCTGTGACCCTTCCTTCACGACCGGCAGGTCTGTTCTCACCCCTCGTGCCAACTGAAGACATTTTCTCCTTCCATATCCTCCCATCCTAGCATCCATCAGACCATCAGCCAATAAAACCAGCAAGGGGAACGAGTTAAGTCTGAAAGATCTCATGCTTTGCTGTTAAGGAAATATTGAACTTCAAGCATACAAAACCAGACTGTTAATCAGAAAGGTAAGATGAAATCTAGCAGTTTGTTGTTCACACAAACACTAAATTCTGCAACTCAAGGCAGTTCGCTAATATAATTAACACTTAAGTCTGCAACACAAGAAAGATTGCTAATTGGTCTTCATTTGATACTGAAAACACCTTGTCCTTCACTCCATACCTTCCTATCCTATCATCCATCGATCAGTTAAGACCAATTAGGCAAACGATAAGTTTGCAGTGTATGATGCTTTTGTTACAAGGGAAATGATACTTTCAAACATCAGGTAACTAATTCTGTAACGTAAGATTCCTAATACCGTTTAACGCTGAATGATGCAAGATAAGAAGGTTAATCGCCTTGTCAACAACGTGATTTTCTAGAGCTGACTTTTCTATAAGCACTGGTAGGATGGCTTACATGTAGTATAGATGGCTCAGGAAGTGGGCATTTTACTGGCTCATCAAGATTGAGAGGTTCAACAGGGTGCTCCACCGGCTTGAACTCAACGCCAACCTCAATACCGTGAGGGCTCTCTGCAGGAACAGCTGCTGGATCAGACTCTCCTGTACTCATGTTGGGGGCCAACGTCTCGACAACCTCCTGCAGGATGAAAGGGGAATTCCCATAAATTAGGCGAGATTTGATCACAGTAAGGTCCAATTGCACAAATTCACTAGGGTTACTTCTGATGCTTGGCTTCTATCCAATCAATAGTTCCACCTGACTACATAGTAACTGTAAATTTCTTATGAAGCGATTTATAGTGAGAACAACAGCACTCAACTTTCCCCAATTTTTGAGCCGCAAGGCCATTCAAATTCAATGGAACGACAGAACATAAAGATAAAACCAACCCGATCAAAGAATCAGAAGAGGAACTAAAAAGGTGAGATACCGAGTCCTTGAGACAGCAGAATCCACCCATGAACAAATAGGGGTCAAATGAAACCAGCCCGAATCTGACCCTTGCACAGTTGCACGGCTTCAAGCTAAGCTAACCTACTGTTGACCAGATATGGCTTATAAACAAGCAGATCCCTTCTTGGGGTTGGGGAAGTAAACTACAGCAGAAACGACATGGAAGAAAGTGGGGCGTGATAGAGAAAGGAGAAAGAGGGCGAGGAGAGAACTCACGGCCACGCTCTTGGAGCGGCGGTGGGCGCCGCCGGAGAACCTGGAGAAGATCCCGACCATCGTCTCCTCGGCCCCCGCTCTGGCTCGAAGCTTTCTCGCAGTTGAACCTTGAACGAAGCAGTCCGCTTTTCTTGGCCCCAGGGAGCACTGGTCGATGCTCGACCTGTCAGAGTAGTTTTATTATTAAGGAATCTCTCTCTCTCTCTCTTTTCTACCTTTTTAGTGAGCTGATTATTCCCCAAAACTTTAAACCCTATCACATCTGTTTGAACATGTACATAGAGTATTAAATACTGTATAGACTAAAAAATATTGTGACTAATTACACAGGTCACGTGTATTTTATGAGATAAAATTTTTTTTTCCTAATTATCCGTGATTAGACGATGTTGGGCTACAAAAAAACATGTGCTAATGATAGGTTAATTAGTATTAACAAATTTATCTCACTACAGGCGAGTTCTATAATTAGTTTTTTAATAATATCCAAACACCCTTTCTGACATCCCACAAAACTGACACCTTAAAATTTTACGCCACGGGAACCAAATACTAGTAGCGATAACATTAGAATAAAGTAGTAGACTGTTAGTGAACCTGTATTTTATCACCCGTCTTTATCATCTCCAATCAAGAGTCACTTGTTTTGGCTCTACACCTTCTTAATATATATCATAGACTTATGCTTGTCAAATCCCAAATCAAACATTTTTTTTACTTGTTCTGAGTTCAAAATTGTTGTGTATGACTGAATTGGCGGCTAGTAAATGCAATTGAATCCAGCAATTTTTTGACTTTGTTCTGTGTTCAAATTTGTTGTTAGGCGATCTCAAATCCCAAATCAAGCAATTTTCCAGGCTTCTGAGTAGTAATAGCAATTGTTTCCCTAAATTGTTACGTGAATACGCTTTGAATTACAAGACTCTTGATGTTGTCGTGCACCATCACTCTTGATGTTGTCGTGCACCATCACTAACAAATTCGAATGACCATATCATATCTGGTGATAACTCTAAGGGGAAATGATTGGTCTCAGTAAAGTTACTATAACCCTTGGGCATTTAATTACTAATAATGTCTTACACGTTAATTCAACTTGTTGTCCGTTTTTCAATTGTGTGACATGGGTTACAATTGTCTCTTTATGGATAATGATTTGCTTATTTCTAAATTAGGGAACATGTATTAGGTCTTTTTGAAGCCTCAAGAACAAATTGTTACTTAGTTACATTTCAACAGTTATTAATTCAACAACTTGAATCCTGTTTAATGACAAAAGGAATGCATGGGTTGCTTTGCCAATCCTTCCACGCTTGCTACCAATATGTTTTCTAACTGAACCAATGCCCTCCACTTTGCACTTGATTTGATGATTTGGGCATGTTTAAATCATGGGTACTAATTTGAAGCTTGATCATTATTTTTAGCCCATTCAAAAGCATGAATTAGCTAAACTAGTATGGAACTAAGGAGCTAAAGGAATGAATTAGCACCTGGCAAAAAATTAGCAATTGCCAAGCTCAATGCCCTCCACTGCACTTTGTGGGAACCATAAAATGTAGCCCTCTCTTCTCTCTCTCTACGGTATCCAAACATCTCAAAGGGATAAAGTTTAGAGGCCTAAATGAAGGACTAAACTTTATCCCTCAAATAAAGATCCATCTAATGATCCCTCATAAACGCAAAACATGCTTATGAGGTGTTATCGTATTATCCACCCTCTTATTTAAAAGTTCTAACTTTTTGCCATATCCCTCCACTCTGCTCATCATGTTGTTGCTCCACTCCACCCAACACGCCAACACCACGCAGTTTTTTTCCCTTCTTCTTGGTGTGAACAAACCCGACACTAGTTGCGCCAAAGAGAACACACAAAATCCACTAGGATTGTCATTATTTGATTGCGGGTTGATCCCTCTCCGTAATCTAATTGCATTACTACAATTTGTAGAATCAAACACCGTCATTAGATGCCAAGTTGCCAATGGATAGCAGTCACCGATAAAAAGTCTACCGAAAAAATAGCTCTAGTTTAAATTTCCTAGGTAAAGATAAAAACTGCAGGAATGAATTCAATTCCAAATGGCGTATAAATTTACACCATGCAATCCATGCAAAGATAGAAATCCGATCTTGCATTGCTTCATTGACCCAACAATAACTTGATGATCAATCTGCATGCTACGACGTCATGGTACACGTGATGTGGCTATTGATGTCTGGCTAGCTTATAAGATTCCGGATCATCATCTTGCTTAGGTCTCCAAGGCCTAAAACACAAGAGACTATCAGCTAGCGTCTATAAGATTCCAATATGTGGTCGACTCATTCTCTGCTGTAGCGCACGATTGGGGTGGAGTCCATCGCGCTACACGTGACCAACTCCAGAAGGATAATGACGGATGTTGGTAGGTTTGTTTAAAATATGATCATTAAGATAGTGTAAAGAGTCAGGTTATTGAAGTACATGTCTTAGAGGGTGTTTGGATTCTTAGTTAGATGACAAAACTTTAGTCACCTCACTAAAATATAAAAGTTCCCCCGACTTCTTAATTTTAGTCACCCCTTTAAAAATAAATGATTGGGGTGACTAAAGTTTTAGTCCATTCAAACGCCCTTATATGCTATCTCTTGTATGACATGACAACTTATGAGCTATCACGTTGACTCAAAGGGTGCTCTTATGTTCCATGCACCGACAGCGCAATGCAAGTCTTCAATCGTCACCAGGGGTAAATGGATAGATGTACGAGCTAAGGTTTTTTTAAAATCTAGTCTTCCTGATATTGTCAATTACTTGCTCCAAATTTTAAGTCGTCTTATTGTCCCACTTAATTGAAGATGAACGGCGAGTCATAACGCGTACACTCCTGTTGGTTTGTTCAAACCAAAGCAAAAGGAGAAAGGGATAAACGTTGGTGTTGTGCTTATAATTTCGTCACCCCATATAATGACACGTAATTTAAAGGCGACTTAATTTTAGGCGACACGTTGGTTTGTTCCTTTAAGTTGTCTCATAGTAGTTTTGCAATTCTGCAGAGAAAAAATTTTTTACTCATCTGATGGTAAATATAGATTCTAAAGTAGTTTTTGAAAATATAAAATTTTTAAATTAGATTATTTTTGGATTCACAATTTTTACTTTTAATAAAAATCTGGCCTTCATCTATTGACGTGTTCTTGGATGAGTTTGATTCTTAAAAACTGCTGTAGTTTTTAACTCTAGTTTTTTAAATATAGATTCTAAGGGAAAAAAAAAAAAAAAAAAACTGTATTTGGATCCAAACTTTTAAGAATCTGGCTTCATCTATTGCTCACAGGATCATAAGAAACTGATAAAAACTGATAGCAGAAAATGTAAAAAAAACTAGACTGTTTGAATCCCACCCAATTTCTAAAAACAGATTCTCAAATGGAGTACAAGAGGATCCAAACAGGACCTCAGGTTTTTATGCCGTGGCTCAACATGTATCACAACACGAGTGGCTATGGTGCCTCCTCGCCTTCCCGCCACACATCCGCCACTCGCCTCTCACCGTCGCAACAGAAACAATCGCTCGTCGCCGTCGACCCAAGCCACGCCACCGACATGTGGGACGACACCGCGGGTCCCACTCGGCAGAGACGGAGAGGCAACGGCTCCCCGTCCCCGGTCACCGCGCGCGTCTCCTACTCCTTCCTCGGCGAGCAGGCCACCACTCCCACTCCCAGTGGCCAAGTATACACTCTCCCGCTCGTATCGAGCGCACGAGCGATGAGAGCTCTCGCCTCGCCCGTCGCCTTCTTCCTCCCGGGGATCCCGAGCCTAACCCTCGCGCGCGCGCGCCTCCCCGCTCCGCTGCGGCCGCGCTCTCGCGGCCCCTTCCGGCCGCTCCGTCGCCGCCGCGGCCGCGGCCGCCACTGGGGACCACTGGGGCGCCGACCACCAGCACTACCACGGAGGACGCGCGGGCGCGTCGGAGGCCGCGCCCACCGGCTCGGCGCGCGGCGTCAAGTGTGACGTGGACGTGGTGTCGTGGCGGGAGCGGCGGGTGTTCGCGTCCGTGCCCGTTGCCGCCGACGTCGACACCCTGTGGAAGGTCATCACTGACTACGAGCGCCTCGCCGACTTCATCCCCAACCTCGTCCAGAGGTCCGCATTTTTCTCGTCTCGATTTGTCGCTCGTGAACTGTGATCGCACTTATGGCGCCCTCGTCAAGCCCGCATTCGTGCTTGCTTGCAGTGGGACGATTCCCTGCCCGCATGAAGGGCGGATATGGCTGGAGCAGAGAGGCCTGCAACAAGCATTGTACTGGCACATTGAGGCACGCGTCGTGTTGGATCTGCAGGAAGTCCATGATTCCGTACGTGCTGTCGCAGATTGACTTCCATTAACTGCTAAATTGCAATGGGACAGTTTTGGAGTATCCAACATTTGTCATTGCCGACAATGTTATGTCATCATGTGAACCACTGAAAAGTACTAGTAGATGGTCAGTTGGCCAGTCCATGAGGGTGTGAATGCAACATTTGTGAGCATGTGTTCTTCTTCTTGCTGTGGAGCTGCGCTATATATTGTGTTTCTCTCTGATATATTTCTTAGTTGTATGAGTTATATTTAGCAAATGTGAAAAACGATGATGGATCTCCTCCATTTTCTATTCTACATATTAAGTTACATTGCCTTACTTGATTATTCGTTGATGATTATGCTTTCAGATTAATGGGCGAGAACTCCATTTCTCGATGGTAGATGGTGACTTCAAGAAGTTTGAAGGAAAATGGTCCATAAGATCTGGTCCAAGGTATGCATCTGATGATCATTTTTCTTTTTCTCAGGATAAGTGGGATGGGAGGTAAATCAATAAAGACATAAGTACATGTATCTTATAATTATATTTCCCTCCGTTCCAAATTATAGTTCACTTTGGCTTTTCTAGATACATTGATTTTTTGCTATGCACCTAGTTATACACTATGTCTAGATGCATAGTAAAAGAAATGGATCTAGAAAAGCGAAAGTGAACTACAATTTGGAACGGAGGAAGTATAAGTATACTACCTTATTTATTGATTTTCTTTTGATGAACATCCAGCTTAATTTCATCACTAGAAAAAACAATCTCACCATGATGCCCCAGACTACCTTCTTTTCATTATCCCTTAAATAGGTCTCAAACTTCTAGTGAGCGGAAAAGGAGATTAAGTCTAATACGGCCTATTTTGCTTTTGTTTGCTAGCAGGTCCTCTAGTGCAATTTTGCTGTATGAAGTTAATGTGATACCAAGATTCAATTTCCCGGCTATATTTCTTGAAAAGATTATAAGGTCAGATCTTCCTGTAAATCTTGGTGCCTTGGCTTGTAGAGCTGAAAAAATTTATCTGGAAAATCAAAGTTGTGGTTCGAGAAAATTCTCTGTTGAGGACTTGAAGCCATCATCTACTTCTTCTCAGCCTGATAAATTCCTTAGTACAACAGTTGATACTTCTTCTAGTAAGTTTAAAGAAGCACCTCCCACTTCTGGTGTTAGCAGTGTGCTTCCATCACCTGCTTCTGAATTGATTAGCAAATGGGGTGTATATGGAAACGTATGCAGAATTGATAGGCCTTGCGTGGTAGATGAGATCCATCTTCGAAGATTTGATGGCATGTTGGTAATTTACTAAACTTATATCAATACTTATTGGATTCTTAGCCATCAAGGGAAGGGCATTAAAGTTTTGTCTTATCCTGTGGTACGGTGTGCATGAAGGAACATGAGGGGGCTCATAGGTGTGTTTTTGCTAGCATCACTGTGAAAGCACCAGTTCGAGAGGTATGGAATGTTCTCACGGCATATGAGAATTTGCCCGAGTAAGTAGTTCTATCTTTCTACAATCTTTTGAGTTCACATTCTTATTTTATTACAGGTATGATCTAACAAAATTCATTTGATAGATTCGTACCAAACCTGGCTATCAGCAGGATTATTCTTCGTGATAATAACAAGGTCCGCATAATGCAGGTAGAATATGTGGGTATCTTCTTTCATATTTTGTGGTTAACTGTTTTACTAGAACATATGAAGTAGTCCTGGCTTAGGTTATCCTTTGTTTTTGCTACACAGCATGAAAAAGTCCTCAAGTCATACTGTCATACACAGTTTTCTCTTGTGTCCTGGTTTTAGTTTACTCGATTGTTTTCATTGTGCTCATCTGAAAGAAAGTTTTGTAAATTCAGTCTGATAGTCTTTGTTTTCTTCTTCAAGCATTATATCTTTTAAAATCGTTTTTTCTAGGAGGGTTGCAAAGGCCTGCTGTATATGGTCCTTCATGCCCGTGTTGTTATGGATCTTCGTGAAAAAAATTGAGCAAGAGATCAAGTTTGAACAAGTTGAGGGTGATTTTTACTCATTTAAAGGGAAATGGCGCTTAGAACAACTTGGGGATCAGCACACCCTGTTGAAGTACATGGTTGAGACTAAGATGCATAGAGACACCTTTCTCTCTGAGTCTATCCTTGAAGAGGTAAGCCACATATGTATTTTCTTTAAGTCATATAACATTTGTCTTGTTATCTTAAGATGGTTAAAGTAGGCTTTTCTGTGCACACTGTATTCTGTTTTGGTTATACAAGTGCTTTGCATGGTGCCTTCTCGAATAGTATAAGCTTACTTTAGTTAAATTTCGTATTGGGTTGGTTTAAACTTAATTATCTCGAAAGAACCTAACAGGGATCAATTTTCTCCATTTTTCTTGGTGGCTTACGCCTCTCAAATATCAATTTTAAAACTTGAAGGTATTTTAACAGCATTTGTTTTACAAGTCATGTCGTATCTCCAGCTCTTCAAATTCCAGGTGACTACATTCCATAGCAGTAAGGACAGTAGGGACCCCAAAAAATTATCATGGTTCCTGACATTTTTTTTATATATGCTTTTGACAATAGGCTGATTTTTTCGTGCTCTTACTTGGATTAATTGTATGTGGTGCCTTTATGATTATTTCAGCTGAATGCTTTGATAAAGTTTAATGTGTTTAGAAATAGTAAAGCAGACTGTTCATTTTCATCAATCTGTTACAGGTCATATATGAAGATCTTCCATCAAACTTGTGTGCAATCCGTGATTATATTGAAAAGGCTGGAGCCAAGGGTAGCAACTCCACAGCTCATTCTGATATGTCCATAGACCCAGATGCTTATCATGCTGAAAGCAGGCAATCTGAGCACGCATCTGTGTCTTGCTCATCCAGTACCATGAAACAGAGACCAAAAAGTCCCAGGGTTGCAAAAAAGGACATTGAGGTCCTAAAATCAGAGCTTGAGAATTTCATTGCAGAGTATGGTCAGTATGGTTTCATGCCTAAGAGAAAGCATCTCCGGTCTCATGGAAGGGTGGATATCGAGAAGGCAATAACACGAATGGGTGGGTTCCGGAAGATTGCCAGCATAATGAACCTTTCTCTTTCTTACAAAAATCGAAAACCAAGAGGATATTGGGATAATCTGGAGAACTTGCAAGAAGAGGTAATACCATATATCTTTAGCTCCCTCCTGTGCTTATCATATATATCCATTCTAGCACAAGAATACAGGTATAACCATGTTTTTTAATCTTTGGATAGTTTTGCACCATATATTGCAAATAGAGTTAAAACTTGTCCCCTTGTATTTCTAGTATGAATGAGAGTGACTGTCCAATTGTCCATTGAATTTATAACATCATATGCTGTATTCAATATTTTTCAACTTCTGACATCTGATCACTATATACAGATCAGCCGGTTCCAGAAAAGTTGGGGGATGGATCCTTCTTATATGCCAAGTAGAAAATCTTTTGAGAGGGCAGGTAATATCTGTAGTCCATTGTTGGAAAATGAAAAAAAAAGTATTGTGGCACTTTCATCCTACTGTTTTATTCATTTTAGCACAAATGTCTTTAGATTTATAACATCATTACATGAAAAACAGAAAATTGGCTCCTGTTCTCAGGTTAGATGTGCAAGTTAGATTTGGTGTCGTGTCATGAAGTTTCCTTGTCTGGCTTTTGAAATGATTTTCATGCTCTGCTGGTAGGCCGTTATGACATTGCTCGGGCATTGGAAAAATGGGGTGGGGTGCAGGAGGTTTCGCGCCTTCTCTCTCTTAAACCAAGACGTCCTAGAAGGCAAGGCGACTTGGATGATGAGAGCCGGTCTGAATCCCCATCTGAGATGGCAAAGAAGCACGGGGTGATACCTGATAAAGGCAATGTTTCCCCAGATGCACAGAAATGGCTCCTGAAGCTGAAGGATTTGGACGTCAATTGGGTGGAATACTAGATGAAGCTTTGAGAAAAGATATGGCATCATTGTTTGGTCAACTCTTTCCCTTCTTCGGTGGATCTGGAAACATTCCAACAAAGATGCCTCAAATTGTGTACAGAAAAGCTCAATACACGGACCAGCCCATTCTGAGGGCAACCTACCACAGCAGGCAACAGGTTTTCTTGTCAGTAATCACGACTCTTGGCTACTGCGTATCTAGAACTGCTGACTATACTAACAGCTTTGTTGCAGTCAATTTCATCCGTGGTTTTGACAAAGACAAGCCACTAAACGCAGTACTGTGTGTCGATTTCGTGTTTGAGTCAACCTTGCCATTCAAAGCTGGTGGTCATTGCTGGGTTAAGCCGTGTTCACAGGCTGGCGCCTAATTTGTTAGTGATGATGTAAGTTGACCTGGCCCTTATAGTTTTTTTAAAAAAAAAAGATAAAAAAAAGAGAGGCACGTTTACATTACACAATGTCCTCAATCAGGCATTGTTACATTTTATTTTTTTGCTAATTTGGCTATTAGCATAACGTGTCTGTAAGAGAACCAGATAATTAGAACGAGAATTTTAAAGACCAAAAAGAAATAAATAATGGGAGGTCTCACCGGGATTCGAACCCAGGTCGCCAGATTCAAAGTCTGGAGTGCTAACCACTACACTATGAAACCATTCGTGTTATTAAGGGTAACTTCAAATTATAAAAACTTGTGGCGAAATGAGCAGCCCGCACTCGATGAACATGGACTGGGTGCGCTTGGACTGAAGATCCCTGTTTGTCTGTTGGGCACGACAGCATTTCTCAGAGCACATGAGCTGAGGAAGGGCTCTGAAATGAAATTATCGTAACCCTGAATTAGTGCAACTGTGCTAAAAACGAGACCCAGCACGAACCTGAATCACATGCGAGTATTCTAGAACATAGAGTAGAATTCCGGCAGTGTGGCGACTGCTGACTGGTGAGACGAGAAACACAGTTCGCTTCCAGAGTTGCCAACAACAGAGCGCGATGAGGGTGCTGAAGTGCGTTGCGTTGGTGGGATAGGTGCATGCCATGATGCCTGGGAAGGTTTTGGAGGTTGCCTGAGAAGTGACCATTGTCTTATGGGAGGCTGAATCCAAGCCTCACCCACTCCTTGGCAAAGGGGCATCCTGCGAATATATGATCATAAGTTTCTTCATGCAAAGGAGCACGACCGGACGACGAGCGGCCATCGGGGGGGGCCTCTGTGCCGCGACGAGGGCGGCCCAGCTATGGGTGCCCACCAAGACCGGCGGACCAAGGCCCATCGCCTTCCTGGCCCGATGGCCGGCCGCGTTCGTCTTCCTCCCGCCCCAACGCCGACGACGCCCCGCCCTCCTTCCCTTCCCATCTTCTCCGCCCGGCCAAAAAAAAACTTCGTCGCTTTCTGGGCTCCGCCCTTCGCCCGGCGGCCGCCCTCCTTCCCTTCCCATCTTCTCCGCCTCCGGCCAAAACCCTAACCCTACTCATCTTCTCTAGCCCGGCGACCTTCCGGCCTGGCCCACCCACCCGACCCGGCGGATGAGGCGGCCTCGGCCGGCGGCGAGCCGGCCCCGGGGGGCGCCGCCGAGCTCTCGGGCCGGGGAAAGCCTCCACCCGGATGGGTACGGCCGGCGGCGGGAGCTCGAGGTAGCCGGAGGTGGACAAGACGGCCGCCGCCGGAGACGCTTAAGGGACTCGCCGTCGCCGTCGGCGTCGTGGCCTTCATCATCGCCTCCGGGGTCGGAGGCCGACCGTCGAGCTCCAAGCGAGCCAGGGGCCGGCGGCACCAAAGGGGTGGCGGCGGGGCGACTGAACATTCCCGCCCATCGGGAGGCCACACCTCGTGGGCCGCGACTTTGGGAGGCGTATGGTGCCGGGTCAGACCACCGTGGCGGCGAGGGCGGAGGCGGAGAGCGCAGCGCATCTGCGATGACGTGGATGACGGCACAGGAGAAAAAAAAAAATGGTCGCTGCTGTTTCTGGGCGTCGTGGGCTGGAATGGGCCGCTCAAACTGGCCTGCTACGCGACTTTGGTGAAGCTGCCGTTGGATCCGCAACCACTGGCTGAGATTTGGTGACTGCACACCCCTGATTTCCCACTTCTTCCCAAACGGCACCCAGGGCGGAATCCTCCGCCTGCGGCCACCGCTCGCCGTCGAACCGCCGCCGCCGCCGCCACCGCCGCTGCCGCCGAAGTTATCAGATCAGATGGGGACTTCGGTGCAGGTGACGCCTCTCAGTGGGGCGTACGGGGAGGGTCCCCTGTGCTACCTGCTCGCTGTCGACGGCTTCCGCTTCCTCCTCGACTGCGGATGGACGGACCTGTGCGATACCTCGCAACTTCAACCCCTCGCCAAGTACGCATCTTCTCTTCTTGCTCTCCTGACTCGTCAGCTTAGCTTGTAGTCGATTCAGTTACCCGTGTGGAAGTGATTCCTGCGCCCGACGCACATTTTTGTATAACTTTTGGACGAATTGCCTCTGGCGTTGAGTCGGGAGTTTGGCTGGCGCTGCGCTCAGATTGGTTGACGGCTCCCCAATGGAATGCGCAACATTGATTTGTTCAGTAATCAAGGGAGTGGTGTAAATTCTGGCTGATGATTGGTGCCTCTGCGTGACTAGGAGTAGATGGACTCGTGGATTCTCCAGTCCTAGGGTTTTTTGTGTGCTGCAACAGATGCCAATGATCTGACTGATGTGCTTGCGCAATGTGCATTCTTGTGTGCGTGTTGGAGGGTGAATGTTCACAAATCCATATCCATCCTAACATTTATGTGCTTAGATTAGATGCATGTTTGTTGCTGAATGGCCTGCTATTATGCCACATCTTCTATGCCTAGTCTAGTGTAATTGACACTCTTGCTCATATCTGTTGTTTCTTGTAAGAGGGTGCAAATAAGTCTCTATCTGATGGTATAAAACCATGTAGCTCCTTCTGTCCAAACTTTGGCCTCCTTGTGTAACACCATGCCAATCGAAGTGCATTGCCTGCCCACTGACTAATCGTTTCACCATTCGTTTCCCTGCCGTCTGTTGTATTTACACATCTTATAGATCTGGATGCAAGGATGCACTCCATTTTTTTTTTCCCAAAACCTACACTCAGCAGTTGTGTAAAGGAGATACTTTCCATCACTGCAGATGCGTATGTCATTGGTGTTAATATGCTATTTATCGTCGAAGCAAATTGATTGTTAGTTTTCACTTACACTAATAGATACTGTATATTTTTCAGGGTTGCACCAACCGTAGATGCTGTTCTTCTGTCACATCCTGACATGATGCATCTAGGAGCTTTGCCTTATGCTATGAAACATCTTGGGCTCTCTGCACCAGTTTATGCAACAGAACCCGTGTTTAGACTTGGCCTTTTGACCATGTATGACCATTTCCTATCTCGATGGGTAAGCTTCATGGTGCTCAATATTTTCCTAGGGTGTACACTTTTTAATCACACTCATTTCCAATACCATAGACTCCCTCTCTCCCTCCCAATGTGCTAAAGAAAACAGGACCCCATTTTGTAGTCTATATTTGTTCACAGTGGACCCTTACCACTTAATATTTTTTTGCAGCAAGTTTCAGACTTTGACTTGTTTACTTTGGATGATGTTGATGCTGCATTCCAAAATGTTGTGAGATTGAAATACTCGCAAAATTACCTTCTGAATGGTCAGTAAGGTCATGATGATGTACATCATTCTGGCTTGCTACACTGCATCTACTCACGTAATATCTCTTGGTAGATAAAGGTGAAGGGATTGTTATTGCTCCACATGTGGCTGGGCATCTGTTGGGGGGGACAGTGTGGAAGATTACAAAAGATGGGGAGGATGTTGTGTATGCTGTTGACTTCAACCATCGGAAAGAGAGGTTGGATCCTTTCTTGTGTTTTTTCCAGAATTAATTTAGTTTTTTAGGCATAAACTACCGAAATTGCTGTATTTTTTCCCAGGCATTTGAATGGCACTGTTCTTGGATCGTTCGTGCGGCCAGCTGTTCTGATAACCGATGCTTACAATGCTTTGAACAATCAAGGCTATAGAAAAAAGCAAGATCAAGATTTCATTGGTACAGCACTCAACACTGAATTTGCTTTTATTATTCTATTTAGACTTTTGCAGTTTCAGTAGTATTTGTAAGTTCTAGCATCTATGTTCAGTCATGTCATGACGAAGTTCCATGGTTGATATTTTTAGAGCTACTGTGTTTTTAACCTTTATTATATATGTGATGCATCCTAGCCATGGTGTTGTACTGTTGTCTAATGCCATCATGGTTTATGCAGATTCATTAATTAAAGTTTTAGCAACTGGTGGAAGTGTGCTACTTCCTGTTGATACGGCTGGTAGAGTGTTGGAGCTTCTTTTATTATTGGACACGGTAAAAATCTCTGACACTATTGCTGGACTCTGTATTCCTGTTATTTCAATAATGTGCTGACTGTCTTGATATGTTACAGTACTGGGATGAACGGCGATTGCAGTATCCTATCTACTTTCTGACAAATGTGTCGACAAGTACTGTTGACTATGTCAAGAGTTTTCTTGAATGGATGGGTGATCAGATAGCAAAATCTTTTGAAAGCAGCAGAGCCAACGCCTTCTTGTTGAAGTATGACCTCAAACAGCAATAAGTTCTAATTAAACCTTCATTTGGTTCTTTTTGTGCTATGTTCACTAGAAATCCTCTTTTAATGCATCTCATGATGTCACAGTTTTATTGTGTCTTGTCTCAGTTGTTCAGTTATTAGAAGCCTATCATTTGAGCCATGCTATTAGCCTTTTGTAACCAATGCTGCACCTCAGATTTGTGTATATTTGTATTAAAGGAACAGTTTAATAAATAAATTGTGCTCCATCTGATTCTGTTATTAACAACTCTTGATGTTTTATGTCACAGAAAGGTCACGCTGATAATTAACAAAGAAGAGCTTGAGAAATTGGGAGATGCTCCAAAGGTTAGGGTAACATATTTCTCTGTTCTCTACTGTATTGTTGGAATCTTGAAGTTAACAATTATTTAGCAGGTGGTTCTAGCATCCATGGCAAGTTTGGAGGTTGGCTTTTCTCATGACATATTTGTTGAGATGGCAAATGAAGCAAGAAATCTAGTGCTCTTTACTGAGAAGGGGCAGGTACATTCCTGTGTGTTACTCTTGTCATGAATCTTCACATGTTCTCAGTAGCTAGCAATCTGGATTGACATGTCACAGAAAGTATTAAGCTTCCAAATTATGATTGCTGACAGTGCTTGCTCGCACTTGGAACAAAATGTATATTGCCATGAACCCTCACTTCCACTAAACTTCCATTCTTTTAATCTTAATGTTCTTTCTTTTACAAGCATGATTGTTGTGTCATGTATCATTTTACAATTATCTGACTAGAAAACATGTGCTCTCCAGTTTGGGACACTGGCTCGAATGCTCCAAGTGGACCCACCCCCTAAAGCTGTAAAGGTCACTATGAGCAAGCGCATTCCTTTGGTGGGTGATGAGCTAAAGGCTTATCAAGAAGAACAGGAACGGATAAAAAAAGAAAAAGCGCTAAAGGCTAGCCTTGTCAAAGAAGAGGAGCTGAAGGCTTCTCTTGGATCAAATGCCAAAGCTTCTGACCCAATGGTCATTGATGCAAGCTCATCTCGAAAATCTGCGAATGGTATAATATGCCTAGATGTTAATCTCCCTCATAACTTACCACACATGCAACCTTAAAATATATATTTTTTGAAAGGACCACATGCAACCTTAAACATGGTGTATCTGCCGATAGCGACTTCTAGAGTACACTTGCTGTTTCTTTTACTGTCTACTTATTTTCTGCTTGCTTCAGTCTTCAGGCAATTTTTTGATCAAATCTGTTGTCTCTTTTCGTGATTGTTAACTATATATATTGAAGTAGACAAGACAATGCTTATACTAACATGTCTGCTGTTCCATTTAGTTTCTACAAACTTATATTATGCTGTAAGGTTTTTACTATTTGATGTGACATGTTATGTATAGTTGACTATCCTTCTTTACTTTGTGGTACTGACAGCTGGTTCACATTTTGGTGGGAACACTGATATTTTCATTGATGGATTTGTACCTCCTTCAACCAGTGTTGCTCCAATGTTTCCTTTTTTTGAAAACACTGCTGAATGGGATGACTTTGGTGAGGTCATCAACCCTGATGATTATATGATGAAACAAGAAGAAATGGATAATACTCTGATGCTTGTAAGTTTGCTTATACATCCACATGCCTGTTGAGTTTTTAACGTTGGTCATCTGTAAATAACCTGTCAGTCATTTATAATTATTGTTCATTGTTATTTGAGTTGCATTGACTGGATCAGATGACTCGACTGAACTATACTTCGGGAGTTCCATTGGTGCAAATTAGCAAACTCTATGCTTTCCTTTGTGATAACTGAGATGTTTTGAACAGAACTGGAAATACATGAAACTCCATACAAGACGACAGTCAATTGAATTATTCTAGGTTCTGACAAGCATGGGATATACCTAGAGATCTGTGTCTCAATAGGAGTGCTTGGAAAACGGCTATCGGTCAATTGAATTATTCTAGGTTCTGACAAGCATGGGATATACCTAGAGATCTGTGTCTGAATAGGAGTGCTTGGAAAACGGCTATCGATGTGCCTGAGCCGTGACTGAGGGTGGTTGTTGGGTTTCAACTCTAGCCTACCCCAACTTGCTTGGGACTGACAGGTTTGGTTGTTGTTGTTGTTGTTTTCTGACAAGCATGTCATTTCTTCAGGGTCCTGGAGATGGCTTAGATGGTAAGATTGATGATGGCTCAGCACGCCTGCTTCTTGATTCAACACCCTCAAAAGTCATTTCCAATGAGATGGCTGTAAGTTTTTTCCTCTTTGTTTTCTTTCATTAATTTCTGCATCAGTCGCAGAGCTTGATGTATGTCTATATAACTGAGATTTTACATGTGCTCACTGAACATTTTTTTAGGTTCAAGTGAAATGCTCATTGGTTTATATGGACTTTGAAGGTCGCTCTGATGGGCGTTCTGTAAAATCAGTTATTGCTCATGTGGCTCCATTGAAACTTGTATGTGATTTTAATTCGATGTATTCTTTCTTGTACCTGCATGGTTTAGATTTACACTGCCACTTTTAACTTAAGAATGCTCCTTTCTGGAGCATATTCTTTCTTTCTGCACACATATTGTTATACTTCTCCATAGCAAAAATAACTTTTTGAATTTTCCCCAACCCCATGTACTTAAATATCTGTGGTATTGACACCAAAGATGGGCTATGTCATTTCTATGCATTTTTGGGGTTGACATGCCACTGCAAAACTTTATTTGAACTGCAAATGTCTGTTGCTTCTTGTTTGGATAGTTAGAACAAGATTTGAGTAACATGCTACTGTTATCCTCGTGGTTGATGGTTGACCTGTACATAGAAAGTTGTTATCTTATGCTGGAATTATGCATGACTTTTGCAGATTCTGGTGCATGGATCAGCGGAAGCAACTGAGCATTTGAAAATGCATTGCGCAAAGAATTTAGACCTGCATGTTTATGCTCCTCAGATTGAGGAAACAATTGATGTAACATCGGATTTATGTGCTTATAAGGTTAGAATCTTAAATGCACTCTCTCTTTAAGTACTGAGTAGAACCAATCACTTAAATTTAATTAAGTTATGCGACACTATGTTCTTCTAGTGGGCTGCAAGAATACTCTAGTGTAAATGTATGTCATTACTTATTAAGCTAAGAGCCTGTGTTCCTGACTTAACTCCATGTATACAATCGGTATGTTGCATATTTCTTTAACATTCCATTTGCTTAACTTTGTGATGTCTGTGCTATCTTGTTATCTCAGGTCCAACTTTCAGAGAAGTTAATGAGTAACATCATTTCTAAGAAGGTATGAGCTATATTTCCCTAAACCATTATCATTCATTCTTTCTGTTGCTGTTAACAAGCTCCAGAGAACCTTGTTATGAAAATCCAATGGTCCAACTTCCCTTTTGTATAGTTTAGCCCTCAGATTAAGCCAACCAAATTTGTTATAGGAAAAAAGATGCCCCTTGAAAATTGTGAGTTCTTAAACACTGCACCAGAACTTTAACTCCTTAGCTGTTGAAATTCTAAATATTTCCATTCCCTTTCATATATGGCATTTGTTGATTTGAGTGTTTCTTATATTGGTTGTTACTGCATTGTTCAGTTGCTAGCTCTAAATAATATCGAACCAGTTGCATTCATTATTCAACTTCAAAGGCTTTGCATGCCAAAAAGTTGTCCATTCATAAGGTTGGCCTGCAGGACCTCTTGCCCCAGCCTGATAACAACTCCTTTGATGCATAGTGGGCAAACACAAATTCTGGTGTTGATGACCAGACTAAAAAAGGTCTCAATTCCATCATCATTCTGGGAGCTTGGTCCATTTGGAATCACCAGTCTCTGTGTGTTTGATGGGATTCAACCGAGCCTAAGTAGTGTTTTGGTTTCAGTAAAAGATGAGTTCCTACTGTGGAGTTTGGCCGGAGCTCGGGGAATATCCAATCTCCTTGCTCTAGAGCCAGCCAATGCATGAGTTCTTCTCTAGTGGTCTTGGGTGAAGTTTGAAAAGTGAGAGAGAGATACACCATTAGATGTAAAAGGGTGTGTGTATGTAAAAGGGTGTGTGTATGTGTGTGTCTGTATGGGGTTTCTAAACCCACTTCTTACTCTTAATATAAATGATATGCAGCTCTCCTGCATGTTCAAGAGAAAAGTTGTCCATTTATCATAAAAAACTGGCCTCGTTTTAGCTGGTGCCTATAGGTTTTGTAAGGCAAGTAGCCATGTTTCCATTCTTGAAGCGGTTAGTTTTTAAACACTGTACTTTGTTGTATGCCCTTACTTTGACTACAGGTCATCATTAAAATCACTAACACCAGCATGGTTTGCAGTTGGGTGAGCATGAAATTGCTTGGGTGGATGCAGAAGTTGGAAAAGAAGATGAGAAGCTTATTTTGCTCCCCCCATCATCAACACCGCCACCCCACAAGCCAGTTCTTGTGGGTGATTTAAAATTGTCTGATTTTAAACAATTTTTGGAAAATAAAGGCTGGCAGGTAGGTTTATTATATTGAATTGCTGAGTCTGACCATTCTCTGTACCTATATAGCCATTATCCAAACTTATATTTCATTTAGTAAGTACTCAGTTCCAAACGATAAGTCGTCCTTGCTTTTTTGGATACATAGCTTTTGGTACCCACCTAGATATGCATTATGTCTAGGTACATGATAAGAGTTGTGTATCTACAAAACTAAAACAACTTACAATTTGAAATGGCGGGAGTGTTTTTTTTTTTTCTCCCAGTTGAACATGAGACGAGAGGATCAAATATGTTGAGATTCAGGTATATTAGTATAGTATGTTGAGATGAAATTTGTGCTGGCAACTTTCACTATCCCTAATTCCCTAGCATACAGCTAGATGGAACTTGTTACCTGCACAGGCTGTTTAGTTCACATAGCCATAGATGTTAACAGTCTCAACTTTTTAAGTCTTGAACAAGAGTTGATTGATGAAAGGTGTAGCATATGTATTTTTAATTGATAATATTAAGCGGGAAGGGATAAATAATATTTTTGGTATATACTGAAGCCATTGACATAGTCTCTAAGGAAAGATTTGTTGCAGGTTGAATTTGCAGGAGGTGCTTTAAGGTGTGGCGAATACATCATGGTGCGCAAGATTGGAGATTCTAGCCAAAAGGTAACTTGAGCATCCATTTAGGAGCAACACTCCTGGGCATGTTTAAGCAGAACTTGATCTGCTCCAGTTCAAGAACTATGGTCCAGAACTTGAGATGATACATGACAAACAGATGCCTCTAATTTTCATGACATACCGACAAAATTGCAGGAGCATAGTTGATATGCCTTGAGCCCTTGACCAGTGGTGTGAGACTTAACACACTTAGGCCCTGTTTTGATGCAAAGTATTTTTGGAGCTCTTAAAAATACCATGGTTTGCAAAATTGTTTGGTTTTGAGCAGCATTATGTAGTGTTTGGATGGAAGAAGCCTTTTATTTTAGTTTTGAAAGTTATGTTGCTTAGTCTTTTGAGTTTGTTTTCCCTAAACCTTGGTTTTGCGCTTCTATGGATTCTAAAAATGCAGAAAATGCAGTTTGTTGATACTACAGTATCCAAACAAGGTCTTGCGTTTGTGATGCGATGATACATATTGCAGGGCAGCACAGGGTCTCAGCAGATCGTCATTGAGGGCCCACTCTGCGAGGACTATTACAAGATCAGGGAGCTTCTGTACTCACAGTTCTACTTGCTGTGAGGCAACGTACGGCTGCTGCATCTCTCGTGGTACATTTAACCCAGTCGTGTTGTGCTAGTGATGAGTGCATAGGCAAGAGAGGGCCCCGGGAGCTGTTTTGGTGGTAGGATGTATTGGAACCGGCTGCACTCGAGAATGTACTAGGCATACCAAGATTACATGCGGATAATGTGAGAAAACCTTTAATCTTGCTGCATAAGTACTAACCTGGTGTTCTTTTGTTGCCCCTTTCACATGCTTAGACTTGTGTTGGCCCTTGGCCGAAATTAGTACGAGAATGGTATATATATGCTGCCTGTGGAAGTGCTGAACTGGGATGATGCACTACTGATGTTACCTGTTCTTTGGCATGAGACAGACGAGATCTTTTTAACCATACACACAAATTTGCTCACACAGGGAGTAGAGATCTTTTTAACCATACCCACAAATTTGCTCACACAGGGAGTAGAGCCTAGGACCTGAGCACTGCTACTCAAGCTAGCGGCAGTGTGTCTTGCAATGTCTGAAAGTGACGCTTGGTTGTCTGTTCAGTGTCATTTATTCATAGAAGAGTTTTTTTTTTTTCCCTCATGCGCCGAAACGAGCGGACCAACAAGGCCATAATCTGGAAGCACCTGCAGCAGCACACTGTTTCACTGTTGGAAGAAGTGTTCTTCTCGCCACAACATCAGCTCCGTCGTGTTGAAGCGGTGTACGGACGATATTGGAGGAGGATGAGGAGGAGCCGCCGCCGCCTTGATCAGGGGGTGGTGATGGGAGGGGAGAGGGTTCAAATAGTCTAAATGCCTAGTTATTTGATTTGATGGGAGGGAGAGGGTTCAAATAGTCTAAATGCCTAGTTATTTTTTTTTTTTTTTTTTTCTACAAGGCACAACACTATGCAAAACATTAGACACCTCCCCAATAACCACTAATAGAACATGAGACATGTAATATACATGGAGGTGACTCCATGCAACACAAAGTAGAACAAAAACAGTGTATACGTTTATATGGTGGCCTTTTGTGATGTACAAGCTAAATATAAGCAACAAATCACACACCCACAAACAAATTCAAAGATGAGATGAGATTTATTTTAGGGTCGGCGATGGATGCGCTCGTTGGCTGCTGGAAGAAAAGCGGGATTAGCTGACGCCATCAAACTTGCTGCTCATCAGAGACAAGGTCGCGCTCGGCAGCACCCGGTTCACCTGAGGTTGCTCTGCATCCACAACAATCAATAATCAGTGATGATTCCTATTGCCATGGCGATCCATATAATAAATAAATAGATAAAAGCATAATTACTCTTGACGGCCTCCAGCTCCGGCGGCGTGAGCCTCGCCGAGAACCCGCTCATGACGTTCCTGTAGTTGTATAGGATCGCCGCCTTCGCCTTCGCTTCACTGCATCAGAGATAGATCACGCATCATGGATCACGATGAGATCTCCATGCATTCCGACGATGCATGTGCATTATTATTCAAACATCGACGGCGGTACGGTGCACGTACCTTCCGAGGGCGGCGGCGAGGATGCCGAGCTGGTACGCCTGGCAGTCGACGCCAGGGGGTGTGGGTTCACGTAGACGAGGTAGTTGCCGGCGAGATCAGCCGGCGCGGCGCTGGCCATGCCTCCGATGGCAGCGGCAGACGCCGTCACGACGGCGAGGACGACGAGGACGAGGGGTGCGGTGGACGCCGCCGAACGCTTCATGGTAGGATGGTTGCGCGGTAGCTAGCTAGCTAGGTTCGGCCAGATCGTCGATAGATCTCGGCGATGCCTGCGCGTGGTATAGTGGCGTTCGTGAGGACGGCAGGAAATGCCGCTGCTGCGCACTGCACGTCCTCCAAAAATAGGAACACCCCGAGATAATATTCTGCCAAATTTTTTTAAAGATCTCAATGCAAACTGCTTCTTCTACTTTGGTGTGATTACATGCATACTCCCTTTATCTCAGTTCAAACTTCGTTGGGTTGGGAGCACAACACCACGTGCCAAGGCAAGTGACAAATTACCCTGCCACCCCTAGCATGCAGTCAGTTTTCTTTTTTTAGCCAGCAATTGTGTGGTGGGGAGGGAGAGAGAGAATAAGACGCATGCACAGCTATGAGTGGGAACCTAGTGGTTGTTGGGAACGACGTTTAAAACGGGACACAATATTATAGCTCTAGCAACGTTTAAACTGTGAGACGGAGGGAGTATGCTTATAAATTCACAAGTCTCTCATCTGTATTACAAGGAGAAAAACGAACTTATTTTAGATGCACAAAAAGGCACGTTTGGTTCATCAGCAGCATAAGAAAACGATTGAACGAACAATGCGGCTTAACCGGGGAATGGGCTGTTTAAAATCAGTTTAACTGGTTTGGACTTTGCTTTGGGCGGCCTTTGGTTGGGTGGAAGTGTGCCAAGAATACAAATAATTCGGTTTGATTTGGTTTCAATCGATAAATGATTTGGATCATTTTAGGTGAAACCCATGGGTGGGTGACAGGGTGACTAACAGTTCGAGACCCAGGCTACCGCCAGATCTCACCGCCACCGTGCAAGGATCCTATCATATATCTAGCTCTCTCATGGTCGTTCGATCGACAAAGGTAATTAAATTAATTAAACTATGCATAAGCATAAACCAAGTTACCTTTTTTTGAAAAAACTATTACTTCGTAATATTTATGTTATACTTGGAGTATATGACAAGTATCACTAATTTAATTCTAAAGTATTTTTATAGTATAGAATAAATCTATTTGAAAACCACGGAAATGACGGTGAGGTGTCCTGTCCGGTCACCTGCCACTGCCAGCGCGAAACCGAGAACTGCGTGCGAACAAACAAACGGAAGGTGAAAAAAAAAAAAAAAAGAGATGAGAGCAACTTGAACCGGAGCGAGTTGGTCGTCGGTCAGTCCACTCCACCACGCCCACTCCTCCCACCTCTCCAGGTCTCCCCGCGCCAACGACCACAGCCCACCACCGAGCACCGATCAATTCGCTGCTCCTCCGCCAGAAGCCCGATCGAGGCGGAGCTGTCCACGGCAGCGAGCATGCACCACGATCCCAACCCCTTCGACGAGGGCGGCGCCGACGAGAACCCCTTCTCGGTAACCCCTCTTCTCTTCCCTTCTCTGCTCTCTCCTCCTCCAGTCCCCCAACCAGCCAACCGACACACACATTCTGCGAAGATTTGGCTCGGGGGTCCCGGCAGATCTCGTACGAGAGAGATCTCGGGCTTCAAATTTCTGGAGCGTGCTAATGAGGTGCTGATTTGGAGCTGTGCAGAATGGAGGCGGAGGAGCGCGTGGCGGAGGCGTCAAGTCGCAGTACGGGTTCCGGCCCGCGGAGCCCGCGGGGTTCGGCGGCGGCGGCGGCAGGGGCGATGCGACCGTCGACATCCCCCTCGACACCATGAACGTAAGCGAGGCTCCTGCTCCTTCTCTTTAGGAAACATCCTCGTTGCTTGCTTAGTGATCGAGGGAGCGACGGAGCGTGCGTGGTAATGTGGCTCTGTTTTGGGATGCAGGATTCGAAGGGCAAGGCCAAGGAGCTGTCTCAGTGGGAGTCAGATCTCAGGAGGCGAGAGTCGGTACGCGTGCTTGCTTTGCTGTTCCCTTGGATTCTCACTATTAATTTATTCATTCATGCTGTTCCCTTGGAGTAGACGTTGACTGAATATTCTATTTTTTGCTGCAATTTCTGGGGGCCAAGGATATCAGGAGGAGAGAGGAAGCTCTCAAGAGCGGTATGCTTCCGATTTCTATGCAAATTGAACTTATCTAGATGGTTGTCTTTTATGTTATCATAGAACAGTGAATATGGAGTATTGTGTTGTTGGCTTATTGTATCCTGGTGGTGTTGTAGCTGGGGTGCCCATGGAGGACAAGAACTGGCCGCCTTTCTTCCCAATCATCCACCATGATATTGCCAATGAGATACCAGCAAACGCTCAGAAGTTGCAGTATCTTGCGTTCGCTAGCTGGCTTGGTATAGTAGACATGCATTCCTGAATAGTTGAATTTCTGTATTTAGTGTTTTCAGGAATTTGCAGTTGTACTGTACTTACCATCTTACAGAGGATGTTTATTTGTTGTAATGCTGTACAGGTATTGTGCTTTGTCTCTTTTGGAACTTTATTGCTGTCATAGTCTGTTGGATCAGAGGGGGAGGTAAGCTTAGCATTTCATTGTAGGCTTGTAGCTAGCTTGTACCCTTCATATCTTCTTTTTCTCCTTGCACCTCTGCATTTACTACTCTGATTGTACTTGACCTGTAGTTTAAGTACAGGCAAGTGCTAATTTTTATTGCACTGTTATGAATTAGCTCATCAGTCCTCTAAGTCTTGACTATTTTCATGCTTACAGATTCCAAACTATTTTTCCTGGCTACCATCTATGGTATGCTTGGCATCCCTTTGTCCTACTTGATGTGGTATAGACCTCTATACCGAGCAATGAGGTATATGGCTATTGGTTGATTAATGCACACTAGTTCATAATGCTAACTTTATGTGTTTCATTTCCTCTCAGCTGAGCTTGCATAACATTTTAGTTAGGTGATAGAACATTATTAATTATTGATATTGTGGTCCAACTGAAGTCAAGTAGGATACATGTTTTGGCAGATGTAAATGACTTGATAGACATGTTGCTTTATGTTTTCTGGCACTACCAGTATTTTTGTACTGATTCTCTGCCAACTTGTTTAACAGAACTGACAGTGCTTTCAGCTTTGGATGGTTTTTCCTTTGTTACCTGGTAATTTCTAGATCAAGACATGACTTCTGCATTCTTGATATTGAAATGCTATTTCTATGTATGTTATAAATCTGGTTTAGTTACTTTGTGTATCTTTGGTTGTGCACAGCTCCACATTGCCTTCTGCATATTTGCTGCTATTGCCCCTCCAGTTGTGTTCCGCGGAAAATCATTAACGTAAGCTTCCTTACAGATTGCATTGCACATTTATTGAGTAATTGGCTGTGTACATCCTCGGATGTAGAGGCCAGATGTTTTTGTACTCATCCATTATCTAAAAAACATTTATTGAGTAAAGAAATTTCATCATCTACCATCCCTTGTATATAATCCCCACAGTATTTGTGTATTCTCAGTCTTACATAATACCAATTAGCAGCACCTACACAGCTGTGCTATTAAGTTTTGAGCTTTATTTTGCTCTACTCTGAGGCCCTATTGAGTTTGGAATTTTTTTTTGTCAAAAGCAATTTTGTCTTACTCAGTTCGTTCTTGGTTTCTGTTTATTGATAAGCTGCTACAAATCCTGCCACTTGCATAGCTTCTGCTTAGTCTGTGAAAAGCTGAGGGACAAGCTGTCCCAACTGGCAAACATGGCGATGTCTATTATCTGCTTAATCTTTATATACCTTTCTTAATGCTTACTATTCAGATGGATTATCTGCCTCTGTACTTATGCAAGATTCATAATGTTTTTTTGGTTTGTCTATCTTGCTCTAAGAGAAATATACTTCGTTTGTCATCAGGGGCATACTGGCTGCAATTGACACCTTTTCTGATCATGCAATAGTTGGGGTGAGTACATCTAGAAACGTTTCTTTAATCCTTTTTCACCTCGTAGCTATAAAAATGAGCAACCGTACTTGTTTTCTTCAAGGAGCTTTATGCTCTTAGTCTGCAAAGGATTTTCATTACAATTTTAGAAGGTAAAAAGTGCAAGAATCTGACACATAAATCATTCTTCCCCTTCAGATCTTTTACTTTGTCGGATTTGCCTTGTTTTGCTTGGAGACACTTGTGAGCATATGGGTTCTTCAGGTATGTAGCCTATCCATTGTTTATGTTTGCCATTCTATTACATCCCTTCCCTCCTATGCATTTTCCTTTTATTTCTAAATTTTCATGGTATTAGGAAAATCCTTTATGTTATATCTTGGTACCTGTTGCACATGGGGTACATGGCTATCCACTGGTGATCATTTACAGTGATTTGTATATGTTCTGTTTCTTATTATGCCCATTTGGGATTAATATAGTTACGGATGGAACAACTGGAAATGTTTAAATTTTAAACATTTAATCCTTCCAAATATCTCGCTGTTACCTGATAATCTTCTTAGAATAAGTATCCTTTTTATTATCTGTGACTACATTTATCTCCAGGCTTCTAGCTATCCAAATCTACGCATAGTTCTCAACAAAACGAAGTTCTCTTAAAATTAGGGTCCAATACAGTTAAAATTTCTAGATCTATGGATTTTTTAGTTTTTTTAAAAAAAATTTTGCATTTGCATTTTTAGATGGTTCATAAGTTCCAATAGCAGCTTTGTTTTTCATGTCAGTATGTCTATTTCCAGTCCTTGTCTTTGCAGTCTCTATGTTAATTTGTCTTCGTATTTGTTTTAATAAGGGTATGTACAAGTGTACATAATTGAACACACACACATGTCTTAAAAAAAAGCTAGGAGTGGGCAAGGATGTCACACCAGGAATGAGTCATTGTGACTGATGTTGTCATTTTGTTTAAATTGTCAACATGTTTTTGAAGAACTTGGTTCATGTGATACCAACACTGGTTTGATCTTATTTTGTTTGGTGCATGCAGAAAGTATACATGTACTTCAGAGGGCACAAGTAGGCTATGGAAGCACTTGGAATAGTCCACCAAGTCCCATCTGATTGCTCTGTGGTTTTGTGCATACACATAAGTAAGTACATGTCAGTCATTGTATGTTATGACAATGTATATTTTTTCCTTTTTCCTTTAAAGTTTGTATGGCAGAGGGTATATACGATTATATTGTAGTGTCGTTCGGGGCTGATCTGTTTAAAACCCAATTCTTTGCCCATATATACAAATTGCGCTTTGTGTGCATTTCTGTTTTCTACCAAGGCTGCACAGATTGATTGGTCTGTTGGTGCCTTAAACAAGAGCTACGGTTGTTGGAACCCAGGACAGTCAGTCAGCCATGCGTCCATCCTGGGTGCTGGCCTCCTGGTATCTCATTTGTGTGTTCTGTGACGTTGAACGAATCTCCTGGTCTTTCTTGGAGATTCAGCTTGTACTGAACTGCATGGATGAAGCTATTGCCTCCTCCTGGTTTATTTGTTATCATAGTATTGTGTGACTTTTTTTTTTTTTTCTGAGGGAAAGAGTATTGTGTGACCCCCTGGTAATATTCTGGCTTCACAGTTTGTGTGAGCAGCATGGATGAAACTGTTGCAACACAATCATCATCCCTGTCCACAGTGGAGACACGATCGTGTTACTTCTTTTATATATGGAAGGGTGTTATGTGACGAACTGACAATGTAGCAAATATCGTTTCGGCTCATGAATCCAAACAAATGTCATTTAGAATCGATTTAATGCATTTCCGTCGATGCATATACAACACAGATGCTTTGGGGTCGCATATTCAAAAGAAGAAAAAAGAGATAAAAAGAGAAATTCTCTCACAGGTCTAGGACATCAGGTGATGTGGACGCTGCCAAAGTGCTGGCCGTCGAGTGACGTACAATGGTGCACAGCATGTTACGGGGCAATCATCAGCAACATCCTCCAGCCACCCATCATTCCCTCATCTGCAACCAGCCATCCTTGCGCCGCCACGTGGAGAAACCATATCTAAATTCATGAAACCTCGACCAAGCTTTCCGCTTTCCCACGAGTGTCCGTGGCCATCACTAGTCAGGCATCAGCTAATCAGCAATGGGATAAAAAAAGCACAAGTAATGTGCAATGTCCAGAAATACAGACGAGTACGGAAATCTGAAATACGTAGTGTACGATGTACGCCGCATTTAGCAGTTAGCAGACGAGCAATAAGCAAAATGTTTTCTGCATATAACTCGCTATTGCCATGGCATGTTAGAAGCATCAGCAGGAAGAATGGTAGTCATGAAAATACTGAAGCCTTTTATAAGCAAGAGAAAATAGTGTTCAAACGAGGAGTAGTGACAAAATTCACTCGCTGCGTATGAATGAATGAAAGCAGGAACTCAATACTGACAAAATACACTCGCTGCGAATTGAATTGAATGAATCAAAGGAAGAACTCAATACTGACAAAATACACTCGCTCCTGCGAATGGATGAAAGGAAAATGAATGAAAGGAAGAACTCGATACTGACAAAATACAATGAAAGGAAGAACTCATTTTCAGCTCAGAATATAAGCTGCCCTTGATATTATCAGGGAAAAGAAAAGAATGTGAAAAATAGGGACACCACATAATTGCCATCCTCATTTCGTCCTTATGTTCTTGTATGTAGGCTCGTAGCTCCACATCCACCATCCATCCCGTTCTGCCTCGATCTCTTCTTCTCTTCAAGTCCCGGTCTCCGGCTTGGCCTGGCTTGGAGGGAAGAAGACAAGCTTAGCCAAGAAGAACCAAACGCCGCCGGCACGCAGAGATGGCGATCTGCAGCGCGCACACTACCACCACCTCCCTGCACTCCCCATGCACGACCGTCTCGAACGCGGGCTTGAGACAGAGGCAAGTCATTTTCTTCACCAGCAACAGGAGGAGCGGCGGCGGCAGAAGCAGGCACGGAAGCTTCCAGGTCTCATGCTCCGTGGACAAGCCGGTGGTGATTGGCCTGGCGGCGGACTCCGGGTGCGGCAAGAGCACCTTCATGCGCCGGCTCACCAGCGTCTTTGGCTTTGGTGGCGCCGCGGTGCCGCCCCAGGGGCGGGAACCCAGACTCCAACACGCTCATCAGTGACACCACCACAGTGATCTGCCTCGATGACTACCATTCCCTGGACAGAAACGGCAGGAAGGAGAAAGGTGTGACCGCCCTCGACCCAAGGGCCAACAACTTTGATCTCATGTATGAGCAGGTGAAGGCGATCAAAGATGGCCAGGCAGTCGAGAAGCCCATCTACAACCATGTCACTGGCCTCCTCGACCCGCCGGAGCTTATCACGCCACCAAAGATTTTTGTCATTGAAGGTCTGCACCCAATGTAAGCTCGCTCACGTTCCATGCCCATGCTACTACACACATACCCCAATCAATTCTATCCATCACAGAAAGAATACTGTGTATGCTCTTCTGTTTCTTCACTGCATTTGATTAACACTGTAGTTGTCAGGTAAAAATGGCTACAATAAGCTTTCGATCCCCACAAAAAATCTAACAACTGGAAACAACAAATTGTTGTACATACAATCCATGACAACTAGTTATATGCATGCTTATAAACCAGGTTCGATCAGCGTGTGAGGGACCTCTTAGATTTCAGTATCTACTTGGATATCAGTGATGAAGTTAAGTTTGCATGGAAAATTCAGGTTAGCTGAGCACAAGTACTTTTATGTTTCTTGTTCCACATGAGCGTATCCATCTTTCTGCTGTTTTCTACTATCCTGCCTCTAAAATATTACCGGTACTTTGGCAGCGGGACATGGCAGAGCGTGGCCACAGCCTTGAAAGCATCCAGGCCAGTATAGAGGCCAGAAAACCAGATTTTGATGCTTATATTGGTACGCCATTCTTCCAACTATGTTACATATAATCAGCATAGATTATTTTTTTCTCAATAAACCTAGCATATATATGCAGCAAAATGCCACATCAACCAATTAGTCAAATATATAGTCAACAAATGAAGGCATGTTAGATCTTACTACTTGCTTGCCACTTGGTGTCACAGATCCGCAGAAGCAGTATGCTGATGCTGTGATTGAAGTTCTGCCAACCCAGTTGATTCCTGGTGACAATGAAGGAAAGGTGCTGCGTGTGAAGCTCATCATGAAAGAAGGGGTGAAGTTCTTCAACCCAGTTTATCTCTTTGATGAAGGATCGAGCATCAGCTGGGTGCCTTGTGGAAGAAAGCTCACATGCTCTTACCCTGGCATCAAATTTGCCTATGGCCCAGACACTTACTTTGGAAACGAGGTAATCCATCTCTGTTTATTTGTCCTCTTCAATCCCTCATGCAAAGTTAGTTCTGTTACTTGGAATCGGAAGATAGCAACCGAGCTGGTAGTCTAAATTGCCTCTTTTAAGCTAGTGAACAAGAATTTGCTTGCTGACCTAAAGCTAGCTTTACAAAATCAGCATTTGCTTGATGTGTTCAGGTATCTGTTTTGGAGATGGATGGGCAATTTGACAAACTAGATGAGCTCACCTACGTGGAGAGCCATCTAAGCAACCTCTCAACCAAGTTCTACGGAGAGGTGACACAACAAATGCTAAAGCATGCAGACTTCCCAGGAAGCAACAACGGGACAGGTCTCTTCCAGACCATCATTGGGCTGAAGATTAGGGATCTGTATGAACAGATTATTGCTGAGAGGGCTGGTGTACCAGCGGAAGCAGCGAAAGTTTAATAAAGCATGCATTCAGATCTCCTAAAACTACAACTCTTGATCACGCTCAATGAGAACAACAACCTTCACATCTCTTGTAATTAGTTCGGATATATATATATATATATGGCAAGCTAGGAGAGGTAGAAGAAATGTCATTGCAGAAACTCAGGAAAAACACGTGCAATGGAATTTCTAGAAATCCCTCTCCTTGGGGGGCGGTCTTACGTCGCTTCTTCACGTATATCGTCTTCCATGCTTCATTGGAGAAAAAATTAAAAAAAAAATTACTACTACTATCAAGTGAAGGATTTTGAATTCATATTTGTATTGTTGGTTATTTCTCTGTCCAGGAGCCAACATTCGTGCAAGAACGAACAGTCATAACAAATTCATACACTAGAAATGTAATAAAAACGTTGGTTAAACTTCTCGTTTTATGGACAACTAGAGAGTAAATTCACAATAACTGGTGCAACGAGGAGCATTGATGTTCTAGCCATCCCATCCAATCACCATGTTCGCTTCAACTTATCAACCCGACTTATTAATCATATGGTACAATGTTTTCTCTTACAACAAAACAACATCGGCGGTTTATCCATTGCAGCAGTCGAGCAGTCCCCTTGTGAATCTAGAATTGTGACAATGAAAGATTATGGCTAAAGCTTACAGAGTATTTCCGTTCAAAAAAGATCATGGTTATACCTTTGAGTTATTCTCCAAGACAGAAGTGGAGTAGAACATAATATGTTGAGAAAAACAACTAATGAAAAATCATTAGAAGCATCAGGCGGTAGCAAAGACCATTGGTTGGGGGCTCCCACCCGGGGTTCAAATCTTGAGTGCGACATATTATCTTTAGATTTATTTAGGATTTTTCCAGCCTTTGTGCATTAAGTGGTAGGCGGCGTCTTTGTCGACGGAGAGGTGACCGTGAACTTCAAGATTTGTCGGCTCGGTCCTTGAAGGTGCTTATAGGGGTAGGGTTTTGCGACGCGTGTGTTCATAAGGATAAGCGTGCGACGCGTGCGTGTTGGCGTCGCGTTGTATGGTGTAATTAAAAAAAAACAATATGGTTTCAGCATCACACACAAAAACAGTAAAAGCATCTACAACAATCAATACATCGTCATCGCTTGTTCTACTTTGATATATATATATAAGAATGTATAAGTACCGTTCTGAACACAGATAATCAAAAGATGAGCCGTGGGTAAGCCATATCTACGATGGCCATGTGCCCGTTGCTCTTCTGGCCAACACAGAGCTCCCTGAGAGCACCTCCCACCCCACTGAGTGAATGATCCCCAGGTCTGAAATGGATGCACCGTATGAATGAAATGCGACGTGACTTTATAGAGCAACTAGTGATTTGGCGCGCCCATGCGCGTACCCGCGATATTTAGTCGGCTGTGGTTTAGTTTAGTGCAAGAATATATGTATATTACAAAAGGCATAACAAATGATCGCAGATTTTTAAACGAGGAGGCGGGTTGTCGAGAAATATGTTAGTTAAGCGAGCCTAATCTGGCCCGAGTTCGATAGGACACCACACATGTAATGTTCAGGGCGTTAATGGAGATGCCGATTGCGATCCGACTGCTGTGTCTTTGTTGAGATCATTTTGTTGTAATTTGCACCCTCAGGATGACAAATAGAGTACATAAGCTTTACTAAGGCGGGATGCGAGATGTTCAAATAGTGCGGTAATATCACGCATAGCATCGATTCTTGATAGACCAAGGAGGCATAGTATAGCATACCATACATAGTACATGCCATGAGAAGCACATGATCAGCTATATCTCTAAGGAAAGTGGTAGCTGCTTTTTGAGTTTGCTCACAGTAATTAAGTTTTGAGCTTGGATATGACAAACCATCAGCACCAGACACACATAGCTGTGAGCCAGGGGAAGAACCTGTTTTTAAATCATCAAAATAAGCCTCTTCAAAAAAATCATCAAAATACAGGTCAATTTCTGCTATGATCTTTGGGAATTATGGTCTAAAATTATGTAGGTGCACATAGTAATTTTACTTTTCTAAAAAATCTAAATTATTTTAATTCAGATTTAAGATACAATGTAAACTATAATTCATGATGTTGGATAGGGGATGTCCTAACTTGGTACTGTTTGTTTTTTAGCGATTAGGATGCCTATGTGATAATAAGTTGGACATATATTTTGCGGCTGAGAGGCGTGTAATGAACCCAAAAAGGCACTTCAAGAGGTTAGGGAAGTCAGGGTGCGAGAAAACCAATAAAACGATATTAGCACAACAGTTTCACTTAGATTAAGCATTAGAATTTGGTAGGTCAGAACATGAGAAAACTTGTCCTTCCTTTCCAATAGTTCCATTCAATACATGATTCAAATAAAGCATAAGATGGAAAATTAGCTTGATTTCATAATTGCAAATTTGATAGTGTGAACTACTTACAAACATTTTTTTTTTTTTGTAGTGTAAAATAAATAGATGGCAAACATTATGGTTAAAAATTTTTACGAATTCCTTCATATGCAACCCAAGCCTTCAAAACCCCCAGTTCAACTACAACAATAGCAAGGAAGAGTTTGAACTATCACCTGCATCTAAAACAAAGAGACTTAGAACATGCATGGCATAGCCATAACTGGTGGTCATACAACCAAGTTTATGCGCCCAATGTGCAAGGTGGCCATTTTAACCAATCTCAAATATATATTTTAACTAATCATGAGGCCTATAGAATGGAAACTTGAAATATTTAAGTGCAAGATATACCTGTTTGTAGAATGGAACCTTGAAATAATTTCATTGGTAAAATCCAAGATTGAACTCTACTGCCAAGCATGGATTTGGCGGTACAATTTGAGCATTTTTTTAATCCAACTATTTACAGTTCAGAACATTTATCTAGCATAGCGCTGGCGATTTGCTTTTGGCTTTTCAAAGCATTTACTATCTAATGGCATTCCAAGCGGTACCTGGCCCGATGGGTTTTCCGACCTAGGCTCCCGACCTAGAGACTTGAGCAGACCTCTCCGGCGATTCGTCAGCGAGGTGCGAGGCGTCCGTGATTTGGTGAGCCTTCAATCCTTCGGCGCGGCTTCCTTTCGGGCTGACAAAGGGCGGCTTTGCGGCTTCCAGCTGGCTACTACGCCGTCTAGGGTTTTGGTAAGAATGGCGGCGGTCGTCCAATAGGACAAGGGAAGGAGGGCGTCGATGTGGATGACTTTGTTGAGGAAGCTTTGCCTCGGTGAAGCGGAACAAGACAGCGTCGTGCCGGGGAACGAAGATACGGGCAGCGACTCGGCGGTGAAGTGGATGGCGGAAAAACGTTGGCGTCGAAGAAGTTAGTTAGCGCACGTATCGATCTCGACGATGCAAGCGGCGTGGAACCCAGCGCGCCAAAGCGGCGTTCAGGTCGGCGTTGAAAACGATCTGATCGTGATCCAGGCCTCCGCTGGGATTGGAAAGAAGATTATGGAAGATGGACCTTGGTTGTTTAGGGACATGCACTCATGTTGGAGGAGTTTTGATGGTTCTACCAAAGTCCCCCATGAATATACCAGTAAGGTGATCGCATGGATCCAAATCCATAAGGTCCCGTACCTCTTCTCAGACGAAACCGATCCTCAAAACGCTTCTGGCAGGGGGGATGTGATTGGGGTTGAGATGAAGGTGATCACCACAAAAGAGTGGTGAGTTCTATGGGAGCTAGGGGTTAATCTCTCCCATCGGGGCGTAGCGCTTGTTCGTTTTTGTCTCACTTAGCCGGATGGCGGGAGAAGGTCTTCCTTCAAGAAGTACTAAAAATTCACCGGTTTACGTGGCTTACGTGGGTCTCATACCTCATCTCCGGTGTGGCTTGCGGTGAGCACTTCGGGAAAGACTTGCGGTTTGGTGATTGGATGGTGGCGAAATGAATTGGAAGCGGGCACCCCTAGAGTCGTTCGGCTGAGATGCTACACGGGAACGGCGGCAACAAGGCCCAAGCCCGCTTCGTGGGGCGACCTCAATGGCTGGGGAGAGGGGAGGACCTTGATGTGGAGGAGAAAGTTAATCCGAGAAAAGTGATTACGGGTCGAAGCGCCCTAAAATGCGATGGGGTACTTGGATGTCGACAAGATGAGATGATCTCATTTGACACCGCTACAAGCCCGATCAAGCAAGACACCGCGGCAGCGGTAGCGCGAAGAACCAGCTTCCTTGGCGATAATGGTGGCAGGGGGCTGCAGGGTGTCGCCACTCCCACGCCCGTACAAGTCACCGAGGGGGGAGAAAGAAGGCGAAGAGGCCAAATATTTGGGGATAATATAAGCATCGCAGGCGGCCCCTTCAGAAAGCACCCCGCCCAAGCTCAATGAGTTTTGGTTGGAGCTGAAGGTGGCATTGGCAATGCCATGAGTGAAAGCGAGTCCCTTGACCCTGCGAAGAAATATACCCCTACTGTACTTTGTATCCCGAAACACAAGTTCATAAGTCCCGGGTAGAGGTTTTACGAAGACACTAGGCTTTGATAATGTTTCGGTAGATTATAGCATTGGCGAGAAGTGGTGGTTTTGGGAATCTTTGGAATAATAATATCGATTATTATTATTAGATGCCATTACGACTCCGCAATATCATATCGATATATCGTTTGCAGGGTGGCGCTGACCTTGGAGGATTACATGTGTATTATGGGGGGGAGGCTCAGTGGGAGATCGTCACAAGACATAAGGACTTGTTAAAGTTTATTATATCTTCATCTCATCTCCCATGGGTGTCGTGTTGGCTGACTTCAATGAGGTTTTACACCAATGAACATATAAGTGTGCGAGAACGTAGTCGCGGCACATTGCTTTTCGAGAAGGTGGTTGATGTTTGTGGTTTTCTTGATCTAGGTTCATCGGCGGCCGTGGACCTTTGAGAAGAAAGTCGGTGGAGCTCGTATTGTCGAGTGAGGTGGACCCGAGCTCTTAAAAAGCGTGATTGGTCAATCTTCGTTCCGGTTACGCTAGCGTCAAAACATGCGGCCGGACGCCGGACCATGGACCGATTTTTGCTCACTTGGAGCGGGAGGGAGGGCGTCGTAAGGCCCTGGACACTTCAGATATGAGGTCATAATGGGAAGAACCGCGAGACTTTTCCTTCGGGCCCAGTCACGAGGCATGGCGTAGGGCAAATGTGGTCGACTTCGGTGGGGGCTCTTCAAGAAAATTGAAATCGGTTTTCACCCATCTAAGGCTGGCTTGAAAGTGCAAAGTTTTGGGGTCATGTCGAGAGAGCCGAGAAACCGAAAAGAAGATTTGGATATAGATTCTTGATTGAATCCCCCGACAGATGCAGTCCGACCCATGAGGAGCTCAAGATCATGGAAAAAATAAACAGAGCTTCATCACGGGAAGAGATTATGTGGCGTGTGCGGTCCTAGACCGAAGTGTTCGCCCTCACGCGGCGAGGAATACAAAGTTCTTTCATTTGAGGGCGAAAGAGGAAGAGAAGGAATTTAATCTAAAGCCCCGAAGAAACCTCGATGGGGAGTTCACCGACCCGAGTGAGTTGGGGGACACACTAACAATGTATTTCTATAAAGATCTCTATAGTTCGAAGGGGGGTTACTAATATGGAGGTGCTCGATCAGTCCCGCTGTCAGGTCACCCAAGAGATGAATGAGGCTCTTTATCTCTCCTTTCGTGATAAGGAAGTTAAGGCGCTCTTTCGGATGTTCCCAGCAAGGCCCCCGGATCAGGATGGTTTTAGGCTCATTTCTTTCAACGTCATTGGGACCTATGTGGGAAAGAAGTCACGGCCCGTGGTGCTTGAGTCTTTGAATGGGAATGATGATCCAACCATTATTAATGATACGATAATAGTACTCATCCCAGTGTAGCAACTCAGGAGTTGGGGCAATTGAACCCGTCGGCTTTGTGCAATGTCATATACAAGATTGTTTCTAAAAAGTGGTGGCTAATAGGTTGAAGGTGGTATTTGCCCGAGATAATATCCGAAGAACAATCGGGCCGTTTGTTCGGGGAGACTCATAGCATTAAATATCATCACTTTGATATGAGTGCTTGCACTTTATGAAAACGAGTGAAACCCGTGGGATCAAGATGCTGTACCTTTGAAACTCGACATGAAGAAGGTTTATGATCGAGTGGAATGGCAATATCTTCAGGCGGTGACAAGGTTGGGCTTCCACCAACTTTGGGTTCAGCCTCATCATGCGGTTAGTTTCAGCCCGTCTCTTTTTTTATTATGTTGAATGGCATTTATGCGGATAGTTTCAAACCTACGGAGGTATTCGCCGAGGGGAGACCCAATTTCTCCTTATTTGTTCCTATTAGCGGCGGAGGGCCTTTCGTGCCTTTTAAAATCACAAGTTCAGTCATCGGTCCCCGGTGGAATCAAAGGTGGCAAAAGTGGCCCCGATGGTAAGCCACCTACTCTTTTGCGGATGACGGCCGTGCTTTTAGAGCAAACATGGAGAATGCGATGAGTGGTGAAGGATGTCTTAAAACAATATTGTGATGCTTCTGGGCAGCAAATCAACGAGGATAAATCCTCAATTCATTTTGCAAAAAGTGTCACCAAGAGGTCGAGAGGCGATATCAAGTCGGTTACGAATATACAGCGAATGCGTTAGTGTAAAGTACACAGGATTGCCTTCTGATGTGGGCCGTCTATGAATGGTGCTTTTAAGTACCGAGAAAGGACCGAGTGCGGAGCAAGATCTGAGGATGGATGGAACGATTGCCTAGCGGGGCTGGTAAAAAGTGCTTATCCAATCGTTGTCCAAGCGATTCCGACTTACTCAATGGCATGCTTCAAGCTACCAGAAGGGTCTATGCAATCATTTGACTAGCCTAGTGAGAACAATTCTGGTGGGGGAGCAAGGAGGGTAAGAGGGAAACCATGCTTTGGGTAGCTCTGGGATGAAATTATACTTGCGAAGTTCATGGGCGGTTTAGGCTTGAGAGATTTTGAGATGTTCAACCTAGCTCTACTTGCAAAAGCGTGGCGGGTTCTTGTTGATCCGTGCGTCTCGAGCGCCCGGATACTAAAAGCGGTATACTTTCCTCAAATTGACTTCCTGAATGCAAACATTGGGTCATCGCCGTCTAGAATTTGGAGATCGATTTATGAGGGAAGGAGATTACGAAACAAGGCCTGATCGGGAGGATTGCGACGGGTGAAACCACGCAAATTTGGACCATGGATTGAAACGCCGCCGATAGATTTCATAAGACCGATTCTAGTAGGGACCCTAATCCGCCGGTGTGGGTTAGTGAGTTAATTGATTCTACTACAAAGTCTTGGGATCAAGCAAAAGCGCAACAATTTTTCTCAAGTGATGTTGCTGTTATCAACTTAAAATCCCGTGTGTGTCACTTGCCAATCAAGATGATTTTTGGGCTTGGCACCATGAGAGAAGTGGTCTCTTCAGCACATCGGTCAACAGTATAGAATGCTAAACCTCAAACGGGTGCAGCGGGGCACAAGCTTCTATCTCTGAATGGCGAAGGCGTAAGGGGAGTGGAAAGCATTATGGCGAGATCAAAGGTCCCTCCAAAGGTGAGCAATTTCCTGCGGAAATTTTGTCAAAGTGTTCTACGCCATCGGCCCGCATGTGCTTCAAGCGTCGTAACATGGTCGATCGGAGTGCTTGCTCTATATGCGGTATGGATGATTCTTTGAGGCACTCATTGTTAGATTGTCATATGGCTAAATGTGTGCGGGCTGCGGAGAAAGAAGAGGTCGTTGAACACTTATGCTCCATCCAAGACCCGATCCCAAAGGGATGGGTGGCGGGGAGTTTTTGAATCCCCTACACGCGCGGATTGTTAGGTGGTGGCAGTGACATTATGGCCGCATGTCTGGTTTTGCGAGAAAAAGCGATCCATGAAAAACATCTTTTGAGCCCCTTTGTCGACTCATGATTTAGATTGCGGTATTGTGGCGAGCTTGAGTTGTCTTCAGGTTACCAAGTGGCGGGAAGGCTTCTCCCCCGAGGGTGCAAACCGGAGAACAGGGCTGGATCCCACCTCGAAGCGGGACAGAAAAAATTAACGTTGATGCTGCAGGTGTCGAGAAGAATTCCACGAAGATCAGCGGTGGGGTCGCTATTTCGGGGATCATGAGGGAGGGTTTCACCGAGGAGCCTCGAGGTCTACCGTCATCGAAGGATTATCGCACCGAGGCTGGCGGAAGCTATTGCATGCGAGAGAAGGGTTGGACCTCAAACGTGATCTTTGCGATTTCTTCTTTTCGGGAGGCTTGACCGGTTTGTGAGCGTTGTCCAAGAGCCTCAAGGGGGTCAGGGCATGGGTTTGTATGGGCAAATTGTGAAGGAGATCGGAGCTAGATCGAGGGAATTTGCGGTAGATTTTTGTCCATGAAAGAGAAGCACAAACATGGATGCTCACTCAATAGCTAGGGTGCGATTCTATCGGACTTAGCGTTTATGTTTGGTTTTTGACATACTTAGGTTGGCATTTGTAATAATGTACACCATAATTCTTGAATAAAGAAGAGATGGTTCTCCTCAAAAAAAAAAAAAAAAAAAAATCTAATGGCATTCCAAATATTTCATAATTCAGGAAATGTTAACTTTCCGAGCAAAAAGCAAAATAAGGAATGGATTAAAGCAAAAGCGAAAGTGTATATACGAGGATGCATACCGTAGCACCTTTTCAATTACTCTACAACTCTATTGGACACACGGAGCTAATTAAGTAAAAGGCGAAGAAGCATGAAAATGCAATTTTTAATGCACAAAAGCATAGAGCTTTCATTTTAGGATTTTCGCCCACGCTGTTTTCAAAACCTACACCTGATTTTCAACAGCGAGTAATTGTTCTTTGACTTCTTTCATCAAGAATGGGAGGTTTTTTTTAGTAACCCGAACATTCTAACATGAAAGCTCATCACAATCTATTCTTATCAATGCCAAGGCACAAAAGACCTTTCATAGTATATTCTTGAGCTAATTAAATATACTAACCAAGAGGCATAAGCTAATGCAATAGCTTGGAGAGAAACCGTTACTCATTTATGATTTTTATTCCCCCTTGGAAGCCCGCCACTATCATCTTGGTTTCATAACCTATGGTTTAGAATCGATTCTATAAGCCATAATCTTTGATTTCTATAGTGATAAGCGATTAAAGCTTATATATTGGAAACCAAAGTCGCAAACGCCCTTCCTTCTACAACTTTATGGCACATAAAGATAGTAATTGTAAAATACATAGCAAGAATTTGGAGATTCCACCTTTAAACTATACACCTTGTCAAGCCACACTGCTCCACATACTCCCAACTCTTTTTCCGGTCCTGCGCCACCGGGCCCCTTCTCACACACATTACAAACGAGCTCAAGACGCAAAGCACGCCGATGACTCTTGACCTACAACAAAGCACCCACACACGAAGTTAGTCAATGCATTAGAATCGATCATTTTGTTTGGGTCAAATGAAAGAAGCAAAGAGCAACCAACAAACTTTTAGAGGAAACAAGAAGAATGGACGCGGCTTGAAGATGAAGAGGAGATGCCACACGGGGGGAAGCAAATCACAAGAACACAAATGTTGTTGATCCTTTTTTTTTTTATCCAATCGATTTCTTTAGCCATCCTAAGCCGGCGAGGTAGTTATGAATATAAATGGGCGCGAAGCATCCATATGCGAGCATTCAGCACAAGATGATTTGGACTTGTAAAGACCATCAACTGTAAGCAATCGATGGAAAACACACATGACCAGACACCACATGCCAAATCTAAATGAACAAGACACAAGAAGGAACTAAAAGCAAAGTGTGTACCAGCTCATCTCGATTCTTCTAGTCACATGCGATCGATTTCTTGAAAGAACCCCCTTCTCTTCCTTGAGCACCTTGCATCCTAGTATAGAGGAATAAGCATCAGCAAAAGAAAAATATAAAAGCCCAAAAATCCACATGAACACACAAGCTAAGAGAAGCATAGAGGAAACATGATCCATTTGTCTACGCGCTTTTTGGATCGGGCATGGCCCTTCCACTCTCCAACAAAGCCCGGCCAAAGTGAAATGAACAAAAGAAACAAAAGCACACACGAGAGCATAGACAGATGCATCGAGAAAAAAAATGTGGTGCTACCTCGCCGCAACCACCCGCGCCAAAGCAGGGGGTATTCTTTGGGGCGAGCGGGCAGACGCCTGCCACATCAGACCCGGACTGACAGATCAGATCCGCGACCTCACGAGCGGCAGGTGCCTGATGTCGACCAAGATCCACCCCCCCGCTGCTCGGGAGGCCACCGATATTGGGGGTTCCCGCGCCGGGGTTACCCTAGCCGGACGCCGCGCCTCCACCCCGTGACTGCAGGGGGCCCGGGGATGCCGGGGATGCGAAAGAACCGGGGCCGCCTCCACCAAGCGCTAAGAGGCGGTTTGACCAAGGCTACGGCGCTGGCGCAAGATTGACGAGCCGCAATGACCAGAGGGATCCAATGCAAAGATCCCTCAGCCGGTGATTGGAAGGATCGGCCCGTGTTCCATGGCCGCAATACGCTCACCGGCCCTAATACGCATCGGTGAAGATGGATGAATCGAGTCATGGAAGCAGGATTTTTAGCAATGGAGTGGACGAGTATGAACGGGTTGGGAAGGTCGCTTCTTATCCGACAGCGGGTTGTGGCAGACAAAGCACGTCGTCGTCGCCCCCATGGGCTTCTAGCATGTAGTTGAGCCAGCCCCTGCGCCCACCCGTAGGGACACTCGTGTCACCACACCCGACACACACACACGAGACCCGGCCTTGAGACCCGCCCTCCACCCGGGCTTGCTTCGCCCGGTGCGCGCTCGCACCATGGCTGGTGCACCCATCCGGTGCGGCGGCGCCGTTGTGCGCCAGCGTCGGGAGGCGGGAGAGAGAGGAAGGAGTCGCCACAGCCCCACCCGCACTCTTGCACCCCACCGTTGCGTCGGCCGCACGAGGGGGTCGCCACACCGGCACACCAGCGGCCGACGGGCCCAACGCGCCGCGCCGTCGGGACCTTGTGGCCGCCCACCGCTGCTTGAGAGAAGGTGGAGAAAAGTTCCCCAAAATGTCGAACCATCCATAATACAAGCAATGCGGCAGCTAAAGTGTCCAAGAACCATACTGACGCCAACGGAGGGACGGCGGCGGCCCCAAGACCACAATTCAGGTTCGGCGCGGCTCCTCCAAGGCCGCCCCCGCCGCACGACGTCGCACCTCGGCTCGAAGCGGATCTACATCTCGTCGACCCCGGCGCGTGCAAAGCACACGCCTCGCCGATAGGGAGGCGGCCGTCGCGGCGCGGCCGAGTTGCGACCTCGACGGCCGACGGCTAAAACGAAGCAAGCGGGAGGCTCACCTCGCGCGGCGACCCTTCTATCCGCCGCCGGTCTGCATAGCCGACCGTGTGCCGGATAGCGGCTCGGGGCGATGGTGGCCCCTCTCGCGACCAACCCCATGCGACCCCACAGCGCGGCGTCATACGGCCGCACGCCTCTCGTCGCGAGTGAGGAAGTGAGACGCCAAAAACCGGGAAGGCTTGCTTTTCGAGGACCGGCGCTGCGTACCTCCGACCAATAGGCTGCCCGAACCAAACGAGAAGACGGGGAGAAAGACCATGCCCGCGGGCCCCATGGCAAGCTCACGTGTCTTCGCGGCGGCCGGTGGCATGTAGATTTCGGTTGCGGCAAATGAGGCGGCGGGACCATCCCCTGTCCGGCCATTGAGCGGGCGACAACGCCGCGGCTGCAGCTATTCAGCGACGACGACACCACCGCACGGGCGGCGGAACATCTCGGGGAATGATCTCACGAACAAAGTCAATGCCTGCGAACCCTTGATGCGAGAATCGATTTGAGCGGGGTAAAAATGGCGTGGATGCCCTGGCCAAAGCGGATTCTCCACAACCAATTTACTCTTTAAATGTTACTTAATACGATGGAGTGTTGGGGCTAGACAAATTTGATGTCTTAAGTACTTCACTAGCCTTTAAGTCGTTTAGAGCCATTTACTACCAAATAGTGTAAAGTGGAATGGTTTCATTGGTGAAACCACTAAAAATTTTAACCTACACGGTGAGGTGCTTCGGCCACCTCAAAGCCTAGGGGCCACTCTATGGGCCGGCGTACAGATTGGGCCAAACCTTCATACTATAGTACTCACTATAGATATAGAAAATAGGGGGTGACTCCTAGGTGCTCCTCCGCCACTTTGCCTACACATAGCTTTTGGGTGGAAAGGGAGAGTACAAAAAAAAGTCTTAGGTCGAGGCGGCTAGAAGCCAAAGCGTGAGTAGTGCAAGGGTAGATGGATAAGGTTAGATAGAGTGTCGACTTAGGTTGGGAAGGATAAGGTTCAATAGGTAAGGTGGATTGAGCCTTTTTTTAACTATACAACTTTAAGTCCATAGTCTCTTGTTCTTTATTTATTTAAGATAATAATATATGTAGATGTATAGGACTCTAGAGAATGTAATAGGTTTCTAACCTTTTTTTTTGACCCTTGGCCTGCCCAAATGAACAAGTCCACAATGACATGCACGCGCCTTCCCTATCACGCGCCGCAACTCCAAAAATTCATTTACTATGACACTTATATCCATTTAGTCCATTTAAATATGTTTTTGGTACAAAATAGTTCAGATTAACCACTTGTGCTAAACTACAATATTTTCATTAAAAATCATAGCTATTTGAACACTTGAGCTGCACTAACCGTTTATTAACAAGTTTTTCTTTTTTATTTGATTCTTAATTCTTTCTCATACTGGTCATGAATAGAAGAAAAAGCATAGGGTCAAAAAAAAAAACTAATCTAACCCCTTAAAAATTATGATCACTATATTTTTTGTAGACTTTCAACTAGTGTACATGAACATATGACCATTGTGGTCAAGGAAATTTAGATATCTCGTATGGATATCAGGGGTTTTCGTCATCTTCTATCTATTTTTATATTTGGTTTGATTCCTCAAACCACCCATGTTATTACATGTTACCTATTTTATATTCACATGTACTATTATTTTTAATTGCATATATTGCCTATTTCAGTTTCCTTGACTCCGCCTAAGACCTACTCGTCCTCAACTTTTCATCTCTTTTGCCGCACTGACATGTTTTACTAAATTTAATTATATATATTTGTATTATGATAATTATTATTTTAATTATAATATTTGTACTCCTTTTTTCACCACACCACAATGCATTTGGCTATAAAATCATTCAAGTTGTATGGAATTATTTTCATAAAATCATGACATGATTTTTTCTAATCACTTCACACTTATTTATGCAAATATATTATTCTAAATATATTTAGACTCTCGTATTGACCAGGCTGGCCTGGCCAGGCAAAGGCAATTCTTCTAAGGCAAAAGGGTGATCGTACCAAGCGCCCCCTCCACCCCACCTTCCGTCCCGTTCCCGTCCCCTGCTCGTGCGTTCTCTTCCCCTCTCGCTCTCCGACTCCGACGACTGGTGGGGCTCCGCCTCCCGCCTCCGCCTCCCGCCGCCTCCGCCCTAAGCCAGGTTGCCGAGGTTTTAGTTGGTCTCTTCTCCGGCGACGAGTACCTACCAGGTACTTCCACCCCTTCTCTTCCCTTCCTTCAAGCTGAGCGCCGAAACCCTAACCTAAAGCTATTAGCTATTTGATAACCCTCAAACTTAGAAGTTTTTGCAGAAAAAAATTGGGTGTACATGTGTACACCGATGTCCCCTATACTGGATCCGAGGATCCGCCCTGTATACTAGCCACATTCTGTACTCGTCCTTATCTATTTTTGTTATTAGATAGATCTGCTATATATTTGCATGGATGAACGGTGGTGCTTTTTCAATTACTCGTACTTCTTCTATGATATTTTTGAATTCTACTTCTTCTATGATATATATAGAGCTTAGAGATTTTGCACTCACTTGAGCAACTACGGTAGCCGAATTGATAAGATTTCACTGGAAGAGCAAATTGCTTGCATTCTGTCCCCTCTGAATGATGTTCATCTGTTATTTCCAGCAATACCATTTTTCTATCGTTACTTACCTCCCTCTGTCTAACTATCTTAACAAACTAATTTATGTCTGCCTAGCTATCGATCAGTTATTGCAGGCGAGTAAGTATTTATTAAACTGTCCACAAGCATGCGTTTATTTTGAACAAAAATATTCCTTTTTGCACTATCATTAGGAACCCGTCTGATCTAGTAGGTTTTATTGAGTGGCTCAAGTGCTGATTTGCTACAGCATTGTGTGATTGCTGGATAAGGTCCTTCCAGTTTGATTCAAAACATAGGTTCAATACATGTAGGACTGTAGGAGAGCACAAAAAAAGGCTTGGTCACTACGGATTTTTAAAAGAAAAAAGAAAACACCTTAGTCAGGCATTAGTAAACTTTCCTGGAGACATTTGCAAGCTTTGGCAGCAGGAGATGGTGGAGTCGCATAAATTATGCTAATTGGCTGATTAAGAACTTTTGCCACATATTATCTATTTGCCACATATTGATCATGATTAAAAGCAGTGGATCTTGTTTGTGTACAAGCTAGCTGAATGGGACACTTTCCTGTGCACTTTTACAGATTGATTTTGTGCTCCTGATCAAGCAAAGCAAGGTGGGGCTCACCAAGTGATAGATTTATTGCACCAAGGGAGGACCAAGGTCAGATTGATGCGCTCTGTGTTTTTCATTACTAGAATACTTACTAGTGTAATTCGGTTCTGATTGATGTACTCTGTGTTTTCATTACTAGTAGTGGCTGCTGATTTCTGCAAAAATTAAGACTATGCATGCCAATTAATATTTTCTTTAGCATGTTGTTCTCCTGTCTGTTTGATGTTTTCTGAAACAGCAGTACTTCACTCAGTGCATATGTTTCCTAGACATGTTACTTTTTGTTGCTGTTGGAGAACTAAAAAGTGTGCCATGTGTAGACTTGCCAACCCTGATCATTTATTTGCTATTATATAACTTGAGTTGTTATTTAAAGGGGTTTGGTCACTGATTTCTCTGTGCTTATTTCTTTGTTTGTTGATTTCTGCAAAAAAATTAAGACTATGAATTCTTGTCTGTTTGGTGTTTCTGAAAGAGCAGTATCTTGAAGCAATAGTTTCTGAAACAAGCGTGCTTGTCTCTTCTTGTGCTAGTTAAGTTTAGTTCTTGCTGGTTGCAGCTGGAGTCTAACTTGACCCCTCTGCAACTCAGTTTTTTTGTTGCAGGTTGTAGCTAGTTATGTCAGCTAGCTTAATTTTTTTGAATTTATAAATTTATAAATACATAGGTAGGCGAAAATCTCAGCTTGTTTCTGTTTGCAACTTTTAGATAATGGGCTCTAGGGCGTACCCGATTGCCGTGGGCTTCCGCACTGCTTGAGTGCAGGGGAGGGGTGATTAGCGCAGGGGCCTTACCCGCACAACTTGTGCAATATCTGAGCTGGGGCTCGAACCCTTCGGTCCGCGGTAAAGCACTACGCTTGCACCAGGGCCGCCCTCTAGATAATAGGCTCTAGGAAGGAGAAAATTAGGAAATTACAGATGGAAGAAGATGATGATGATGAATTGTTTTTTCTATCAGTGTTCCTGCCATACTTGAATGCCTGAATGATGAGAAAGAGGCCAGTTTCAGTATACTGGTGCTAAAAAGTGAAGGGAAATTCTAGAGGGGAATTGGTGTAAATCGAGTTACTTACAGAACACAATGCATAGTTTCATCTAACCACTGCAAGGTGTATCTAGGCAATAAGGCTCTCTCCTACAAGCCTGGGTGTGTCCCTGATACTTTTGCCAAAGCAGTGAAGGGTGTAAAAGAAAAATTGTGAGAGGGAATCAAAGAAGGGGGTAGTTATCCTGTTGCTGCCAGTTTGGGAAGGGGGCAACAGGAAAATGAAGTGGTGGCGCTGTATAGCATTAATGTAAAAGACCTGCATGAAGGTCGGGGCCTACATTTATCTACTGTAGTTCACGGGGTGTATTTGATAGCTACAGCCCTCCAAAAGTATGACAAGGACACTCACACAAGACACAAACGGACATTGGATTGTTACTGATGGAATGCCTGCAGCTTTTCTGTTTTTCTCTTCTATTTATACAGAGCTGAATGTTACATTCAAATGTGGTATGATAATCTCTAATTAATGCATTCAATGCCTTTATGATCTGCCTATTATCATCATCTATAAGCTAAAAATCTAGGTAGCAGTAATAGCAAATAACCTATTGCACACACAAGATTATTGCTAAAAAGTATTGTTTTGGGCCAGCCCCATCTCTTCTCCTTCCCCTTCTCTTTTTATTACAACAGCAACAAAGCCCTTCAGTACCAAGCAAGCCATTTCACTTTTCCCCTTTTCATTTTCTTCTCCTTTCTCTTCTACCTGCTTCTGTTTTGCTGTTTCTTATGATGTGTATGGTGTCACCTAGGCCTTTGTTACCATTTCTTGCCTTGACAACCTTAAGACCATTGGACATTCATTTCTTTGTTACCTTTTTAATAGTAGCTCTTAAATATTCTTCATGAAAACATAGTAGTTCCTGCGTTAATGCGATTTGCAAACTTATCTGCTGTTTTTAAATTGCAGACCCGTATACTTGTATGCTATCCTATCTGCTGGCATATGTATACATAGACTTCGAGGTCAGTGATGCATTGGGCTGGCCTCCATGTTGAATTATGCTATGATTTTTTTTATTTCAAAAGCGCAGTGATCTATTAGTAGTTTGATTTCATGTGATGCATCTTTCTAATATTCTTGATAGTGATTTTCTCAATGAAATAATTGGTTACATGATGTTTTTGGTCATATCAGGTAGCTGCTAATGGAGATCGGCGGCCTCAGAGAAGGATTTGATCGAGTTGCTGAGAAAACATTCATTATCTTCTGCTAAAGCTTTGGAAGCTGTTGATCAAATAGTGAATGAAGTTGAGCAGGCTATTGTGAAGCTGCAGATGATGAATACAGATTCTACTGGAAATGTTGACCACCCATCTATCTCGCAGAACTGAAAGCTAAGCTGAATGAAATGGCACCACTAAACCAACTTGAAGGCAGCCAAAAGGAGCTCAATGTTGCCCTGAGCAAATATCTTAAGCTGCTTGAGAAGTCTTTCAATCCAGATATATCTAAGGCATACAGAAATGTGGATTTTGAGGTTCATACAGTAAACAATATCATAGCCAATCACTTCTACCGCCAAGGCCTCTTTGACCTTGGTGACATGTTAGATCCATGAATGTGGGGATTAGGTGGAGCTTCCTTGAAGCTACCGTTTCAGGAGATGTATGCTATCCTTGAAGCCATGGCGAGAAACCTTGAGCCTGCCCTCAGTTGGGCTGCCAAAACCATGACCAGCTGTTGCAGAATGGGTCTATGCTGGAGTTCAAACTTTATCAGCTTCAGTTTGTTGAAATACTGTCCAAAGGCAGTAAGGATGTGGCCAAAAGATGAGGCTATTTTATATGCTAGGACTCACTTGGTCCCCTTTGCACCGATGCTGGGGGGCGAATTCAGAAGCTAATGGCTTGCCTTCTATGGTTTGGCGGATGGATCAATCGCCATATTCTGAGTTATTGTCATCGAGCATTGGGAGAAGCTAGCTGAGGAGCTCACCCATCAATTCTGTAGCCTTCTGGGCCAGTCTACAGAAACCCCACTGAGTGTTGCGGTATCCAGCTGGTTTTCAAGGACTACCAACCCCTGCTGAAGCTGGACACAAGTCATGGCTGCTTGAAGAAGCAGGAATGGCAATTATGAAGCAGCTCCCTGTCCCCATAGACATTGGGCCCAGAATTCCAGTATCACTCTGTCTTTGTGTGCCGGTGCTGAGGGAGCAGTCAGTGACGAGAACCCCCAATGCGGATGCCCTGTGGACATGTTGTGTCCAAGCAGTCCATCATGAAGCTGTCCAAAAGCAGTTCGAGGCCCTTCAAAGTGCCCCTACTGCCCCCTCGGAGGCTGTGGCGTCGCATTGCAGGAGCTGCATTTCTAGATGTGCTAATCTTTTCTGGCTGTCCAAAACTCCAAAAACCTGTTTGTAGCTTCCCCTCCTGTTCCCTGTTGCACCAGTCCAGTAACTTTATGTGCCTCTGTAATATAAACATCTACGTCTGGATAAACATGTAGTAGTTTCGTCTGTAATTTGTACAGTTGCATCTTCCAGTGTGTTGCTTAAAAGTCTCTTCTGTGAATTCAAGGAACTTGACAGTGTTGCTGGACGATTGGGCTGGTTGATGTAAAAAGTGGGTTTTATTTTCAACCAAAAAAAAGAAAATGGGGCTGTGGGGCTCTTCTGATATCATAGTACCCTGTTATGTCGATTGGTTGAAACTGTATTCTTTGTTTGGTCGTGGCACAGTAGGATCTTCTGGTGCACCAGTAGGATCATCGCATCAGTTAGATGTGCATATTCCCCGCTTCCTTCAGGCGTCTTTCTCAGGATTCTGGTGCGTTACGATGTGGGTGTTGCAGACGGCACGAAACAGGAGAGGCGTGAGCTCGACCACGGCGTTGTCTAGCCAGAGCACTGAATGCAGGTGGTACGAGGGGTTTTATACTGCTTATAAGCTGGTTGATGTCATTTTGTTGTGAGGAAAAACGTTGTCCCATGACTCATAAGCTGTTCAAGCGAACATAAAGAGTCATTGCAGTGTGTGCCGACCTCGCCATGGGCATGTACTCTCCGGCGTGCCACTCCCAATTGGTACCAAAAAAGGCCAAGGCGATGGGGCTCAGCTCAAACACAATGAGGTGGCAATATGATTTAAAGAAGAACCTCTCTTGATGGGCACACCTTAGATGCCTTTCATATAAATTTTTAGATGATAACTGTTTTCAAAGACAGTTATTCTAAGAGTCCACCTCTTGAAATAGATCAGCAATCACCATGGTCAAAAGTCTTTTTTCATGTGCAGAGTTGCATACTCATGCTCAGCAGCAGAGGCAAGGGCTTCATGGATATAAGATGATAACATGTGATTCTGAAACAAAATGGTCAGCAGGCGATTCTTCTAGTAATGGGAAAACCATAAAGTGATGGATTGTAGCCAAAAAAACTCAAAATTACTCATCGTTTCAGTATCACACACGAAAAATGTAAAAGCAAACATCTTCAGCAATTATTAATACATCTGAATACAGATCAGTTGTGTACTGCTACTGTTCTGACGACATAGATAAATCAAAAGGAGGTGTGGGTAAACCGATATCTGCGATGGCCATGCGAAGATTGATCCATCCATTGCTGTATAGCTAAACACGGCCCCCGAGGCACCTCCCACCCTGGAGGGAATGATAACCAGCGGCGCCAGGAACAGGAGACGCAACATAAACTCGGTTTCTCCTCCACGCCACAGCTCGCCACGTCTAGGCACGCGGCAGCGTCTTCCCGGCGTGGTCCACGACCCCAAGCTGTATGCCCCGATGCTCTCCACTTCCTCCCACCTCATGCGCGCCATGTCGAGCCCGTACACGGCCACCTTGCTCACCCTCCTCGTCGGCATGATGGGGCCTGATTTCGGTTTCGGCTCCAGCATGAAGAGCACCAGCAGTAGCCGGTCCCCGGCAGCAGCTGGAACGGGGGCCCAAGCACCAATTATTGAAGGCGGTGGCGTCCGGGAGGCCGGCGGCGGGCAGCATTTGGACGGTCTGGGTTTGGGCGCTGCCGCAGGGCGGAACTCCAGCAGCTGCGCGCGATCGGTCAAACCGAGCACGCGCCCGCGAATTCGAGGACGCCCGTGACGAAGGAGGAGAGAGCAGGGCAGGCTGTGCCCAGTCCACCTGGGACCGGCCGGGCGCTGGGGTTGGGGGTTTGGGTTTGGGCCGGGAAGGGGAGGGGGAAAGGCGTATTTGGAGTGGAAGACGAGGAGGTGGGACGCCGTGAGGGGCGGCGTAATGGTACGCGAAGAGATGGGACGGGAGCGTGACCTCGCGGCGTTGGACGCCGGTGAGAGCGTCGATGATGATGATGCAGGATTCCCCTCGGATGCGCCTCGGCGGTGGAAGAAGGTGGTGGCCGCGAGAGGCAGACAGAAGGCTCACGCCCTCCGCGGCGGTGAGGTCGGCGTGGTACGCGAGCGGCTGCGCGAGGACGGCCTGGGAGAAGGGGACGACGCTGCGGGATCTGGGATTGAGGAGGAGCAGGGGGCAGGCCAGGGCTGAGGAGATCGGCCGCGGAGGCGCGGAGGCGGCGCCAGGGCTGGCAGGTACCCGCGAAGGCGTAGATCGAGCGGATGCAGGGGAGGAGGCGGCGCAGGACCTCCGGAGGGCAGCTCAGGCAGGCCGCCCCAGTCGCGGAACTCCGTCATCGCGGGCCTGCCGGCGGCGAGCCGGCGCGTCCCCAGGAAGGAAGGTAGTGCGCCGGTGGCCCCTGTCGTTGGTGTGTGTGGTGTTGGTGGTTCAGCCGCGTTGGACGCCGACTTCCAGGCCGATTGTCAACTGTCAAGTGCTGGGACAAACGGGGCTGGAACTGGAATATAAATTCCCTCGGGGGGCATGTTTGGAACCGGGGAATAAAAAACATAGGAATATGAAAAAAAATACAGGAATGAGATGAGTGTGTAATGGTAAAAGCGAGAAAAAAAAGAAAAACACGAGAAAAAATAACTAAGAAGGGGTGTTTTGAAAGCGCATGAATCCATAACACGGGGATTTTTTTTTTTCGGCGTACCATTGTCATGTATTCTATTAAGGGAAATTAGAGATTGTTTACCGTCGCATGCCTTAGCCAAAAGAATTGGCGGCATACAAAAGCACACATACAAAATCAGGCTTCAACGCGGTGGTGCGAAAGCGGATGTACTAAAAAGTAACACTAGTCTTGGCGGCGAAGAAGGTGGGCAGGGTGTCGCGTCTATGGCTCGAGGGGAGAGGATCTCCGGAATCACGCCATCGCGACCGGCCCGCGGCATGGGGAAGATCTCAGCGCGAGCCGCTGCGGTTTGCGGGGAGGCGGCGTGGCGAAGATGCAAGCTGGAACTTGCTCTTTAGCTCCGGGGCTGAGTGCATGGCGCCGCGTCGAGTGGGCGTCCCCTCAAGCTTTGCTAGCGGCGGCAGCTTGGCGCCTTCACTGCAGATCGGACCCGGCTTCTCACTGCTTCCCGCTTCCGGAGCACGCCCGCCCCGGCCCACTCATCGCCATGTGATCCGGGCGAGCCGGAGGTGGGCAGCCGCCGAGATGGAAGGCTCGATCCAGCGAGCGGGTGATCGACTCCGAGGGAGTCTGGGACGGAAGCGGCGAGTGGCGGCTACGCGAGGCACCACGAGTGGGGCTCGGTGTCGGCGGTCACGAGGCGGACCGGGGAGGCCGGGTAGCTTCGCGTGAGCGAGCTCCGCGTGCGGACCACGCGCACCCATCCGTGGCGCCCGAGCGACGAGCGGATCTTGCGCGCGTTCTCCGCCGGTGGGCTGGCGCGGCATCCACGAAAAGGATGCATGGAACACCAGCGGCGTCGAGGTGGGGTAAAGCTGCCGCGTTCCCCACGCCGCTTAGCCCACTGTTGGAGCTGAGACCGCCGCGCGCGGCATCTCGGTGATCCGGTCGCCGGAAGGCGGACTTGGCGGCAGCGACGGCTGCGGCGTAGCACCCAGTCATCGCCATGCGACTCTTGTCCCTCGCTGCGGCGATTAGGAGCCCTGCGCGGTTTCCACTGCCGGTGCCAAAATTCGGCGGCGAAGGCCTCCGACACTTCCTTGGGGCGAGGCGCAGCGGTAGTGCGGCGCAGTGGCGGCGTGCCGTGCGCCACGGATCCCTCCCACCCCTCCATCAAGGAAGAGCTGTCGGACCCGGCACGAGGCGCCCGATGAAATTTTGAGCGGCAGCAGCGAAAGAGGCGGGTCGCCCCGGCCGGGTCCTCGAGAGTCTCGACCTGCGGCAAAAGCAGCGACCATGTGGGCGGGCGAAGATGGCTGCACGCTTTCGGCGAGCGGCTCGGCACTGCTTTCGAAGCGAAGGTGGCGCGAGGTGGATAACGCCGCGGCGAAGGAGTGCTGCGAAAGCTCGTCAAACGCTCGAGTCCACCCAGCGAGGGCAGCCGAGGCCACGAGGCGCCCAGCAGCGAGAGCGTCGAAAAGCGGTGGCTGCATGGCCCGACCCAGCCACGCGACGCGCCTACGCCCGGCGTCGGCGATGTGCCCCTCGCGCCCGTCCAAGGCCTGCGGCGGCGGTGAGTACCCCCGGCGCTGCGTGGTGGCGTCGAGGCGCCCCGGCACCGTGAAGGCGGTGGCGAGGGAGGTAGGCAGAGGATCTCTCCACCACCGAAATCGGGCCCGCGGGTGGCGCGGCGCATGAGGATCCCCATCGGCGTGGCGGCGTGCGCTAAGCGCGGTACGCATGTGTCACGCCTGCGCCGAAAAGAGATGCTGCGCGGCGGCGTTGTTGAGATTGCATACGAGTCCCTACGCCCGGTGCGTCGTCGCGAGCGACGGAGCACCGTGGCGAGGAGGTGCATTGAGCGGCGATGTGCCCCCTCGAGGCGGTTGAAGCGAGCAGAGCCCGAGGGGCGCGGGACCGGCCAACGGCAGCGAAAGGTGGCGCGAGCGGCAGCGTCCCGCCGCGCGGTTGACCACAAGTGTGGCAGCACGTCGCGTCGGCAGTATAGCGGCTGCTCGCGAGGGCGGGTGCGGGGCGGGAGGACCAAAGGCGCTGTCGCGCCGGGATCTAGCTGCGACGGCGGACGAGAAGCGGCGCGGAGCGTAGCTAGCGCCTGCGAGTCGGTATGATCCCACGACCATGCCCTCGGCCAGCCGGCGGCGGGTGGGAACTGAGAAGCCGCGGCGACCGCGGCAGCGATGGGGCAGCGTCTGGTGAAGGTCGTGCACCAAAGGGTCGGGGAGCAGGAGCGCAGGGCGAGGTGTAGCGCGGCCGTAGCGAGTCTAGCAATCATCCTCCGGCTCCTCCCCATCCTCGTCGTGCGAGGAGGCCTCGCACGCGGCGTAGGTGCTTCGGCACTGCGGAAGAAGGGAAGAAAGGTCGACACAGGGGTCGGCGTCGTCGTCCGGGCGTCGTCGGAGGTCGGCGAGTACGGCAACGAGGTGACCTCATGCGGCCGGAGCGGCAAGGGCGAGCGAGGCTTGAGGTGGCGGCGACGAGGGCGCGGGCGGCCGCTTGCGGCACTACCTCCGCACACACCGGCGGCGGTGACAAGCAGTTTGTCGAAGAAGGGGACACTGCGCTCGCGCTCGGCGCCGACGGGCGGAGGCGTGGAGGACAAACACCATCAGCGCTTGGTCAGGGGACCAACGGCGTGGTCGGCCCGAGTCGGCGGCGCGCGGGAGTTGGAGGAAAGCGAGTGCGGGGTGAGGAAGGCGAGGTAGGGGCGGAGCGACCCGCAGCGCGGCGTCGAGGCGGGCCCCAGGGCGCGGCGGCTGGGTGCTGCGGCACGCGCCGAAAGCGCCGCGTCCCCAGCGGGCTGATCCCAAGCGAGCCCTTGGCGAGAACCAGCGTCAGCAGCGGTGAAGCGGCAGGGAGGCTCGGGGTAACGGCGGCAGAGTGCCGGCCAGCGCGCGCGAGAGCCAGCGCCGTCCGTCGAGACGATCAGCGGCGGAGCGGGAACCGCCCGCGCGATAGCGGTCAAGACCCCACCCCGGACGGACCGCCCGGCGGCGGGCGTAGGAGGAAAGACCCGGCCCGGATCCGGCGATCCGGCCTGTGGCCTCACGTCTGGCCTGTAGTGGAGCTCGGCGGCGTCGGGTCATCATCGGCAGCCGAGGGCGGCGCCCAGTAGGAACGTGGAGCTCGAGTCGGGGAGATAGGGAGGCAGGGGAGAAGGCGCGAGGCGGTTGCTTGGCGGGGAGCTGCCAGCGCGAGAGGCGCAGCGGCAGGAGGAGGTAGCTGGCGCGAGCGCCCTAGCGGAGCAGCCCGGGCGCAGCGCGCCTACCTAACGGTCATCTTCGAGTCTCGTTCGCGACCATTATCCCATAACACAGGAATCATAAGACTGTGAATGACGAAACCATTATTAATGAATAGAGTCATTATTAGTGCTTAATGAAATGATATACTGTGTTAGTGCAGATCCATGACTCTCACATGTGGAGCAGCTGGGACCAGGACAACATCTTTCTCTACGCAGTTAGCGCATAATCGAACTACGTACCTACACATTAGTAGTTACCTGGCTCTTACGATTGTGGGACCCATGCACTCACTCATCCACCTGCTTTTGACAGCAGACTACCATGCATTAGATGGACTATTACTTTGGTCACCTCGAGGCTTCAGCGAAGGAAAACAAAAACAAGAGGGTGGAGTGGAGTTTTTGCTTTCCCGTGAAATTGCAAAAGAAGCTACAGTGTTCCATAGGAAAGGAAAGTTTATTTTCCTGTGTTCCAAAACGCTCTCCTATCCTCCCGATTCCTCAGTTTTTGTTTCCTTCAATTTTTCCTGCAAAAATACTTCATTCCAAGCGGCCCCTCAACTCTTCTCATTCACCGGGGAAACCAAAATGCTCCATCGGATTTCTTCTCAATCGGTCCTTTGAGAGAAATTTTCAGCCCCACTCTCTCCCTAGTGGCAAGTGATCAACTAGAATAGATGAATCAAATTTTTAAATGACTTGAACCTAGATGAGCTGTCAAATGATTCCTGGACATACTCTTAGGGGTAACAACAGATACAACAGTAGATAAGCCTACAAAGATGAATAGATAAGCGGTCCCCCCTTCTCCCCTGTACAAATGGTTGGAAAGCTAGTAACCTGGGTAACCAAAAGTTTTTTTCTTTTTTGGTTCTTTGGTTACAAAGTAAATACCACAGAAACCAACTCAAAAAAAAAATATGAGCCTACCAGTTACAATTGTGTTCTCTGTAACCATGATTGTAGGAAACTTATTTTTCATCTTTTCTTTGACTGCAACTTCGGCAAATCCTCTTTGGAATACCCTGAATATCCTATGGGATACTAATCCGAGCCCATTGATATGTTCCTCGGAGCCACGACATGATTTTGAGAGCATAATCTTGAGGAAATAGTCATCTATGCTTGTTGGTCCATGGAAAACAAGGAACAAGGTAATATTTGATAATGACAAAAATGAGGTGGATGTTTGGAAAGAACCTTCATCGAAGAATTTGCCTTAGTTTGCATGAAGCAAAACCAAGCAAAGAGTATCTTGTTACAAAACTAGAGATAGCTATGTGCTTTTTTTTTTGTTGGACCTTGTTGCCATGTAGCTTTTCTCTTTTTTTACCCATTCTTTCATTTAATTAAAAAAAAGGTTGGGGCTCCCCAATCGGTTCGGTCGAGAAAAAAAAGTTTAAAAGCCGGCATGTTGGAGTCTCTAGCCTCACCCTGCAAGGCAAGACTTTCAGTGGAGGACGTTCCGCTTAAAGTGATAAAATGTTGAAAATACGGGTAACAAGGCTTTTCTTATAAAAGTTGTTTCACATTTTGTCAACCGGTTTGTCTGCCACCTTTGTATATGCTTAATATAATTTTAAGCTTCTAAATATACTCTCACGAGCTTTAAAAAGAATCTATCAGGTTTTTCGTCTCTCTCTCATTATTCTAGGAATTGTTCTCATGATTTTAGAAATCTTAGAGACGTTTTTTTGGTAGCCAAGGGGTAGAGGCAATTTAAATTCAAAGGGAAAATTCAACCACAGCAAAATAATTATTGGACTTTTTATTTGCTTATATGTATCCATGGGCCTTAAACTTAGGGCCTACTGCTTTTATTCTTAGCGGAAGAAACCTCAAGGCCTTCAATTTGAAAACCCAGTCTAATTGATCAGTTCGACTTGGGGTCCAGATTTTGACTCTGCTCTCAGCCCGCTAAGTCAACGATTTTAAAGGATCAGGGAGCTCAGTTCGAGAAGCTGAAATCGAGGGAGAAGATTCCTGTCAGTGGAAGCAAAAGGTGAAGTACGCTGTCTTCTTCCTAATTAGTAAAACCAACCCGGCCGGCAACCTAATCAAATCAAGTGCGTGTGCGTGCTTCATGTACTCACACGCCTCCCCCAAACTGGCGAAAGCTGGATCATAATATTGGTCTCATCGCAAGGCACTTCGATTCACACGCGTGCCTTAATCAGGGGCAGTACTACGTGCAGATCGAAATGGCACCAATGCAGAATCGATCCATGTACAGGGGGACAGATCCATCGATCGGAGTATTCAATTGGTTTTCATCACACACAACACTAGCTAGTTTTATGGGAAAACTTCATGGGCGGGATTTTCTAATTTTTCAAAAGTGACTGAAACTAGTACGTATATTTTAAATTTCAAGCACTTTTTGGGCATTTTGAGTCGAATATTATTAATCACGTAGTCGGGCAACGTCAAGAACGGGCAGTTTTTTAGTTAAGTGTGAACAGGGCATTGGCACGTATGGACGGGGATAGTCGTGATGTACCCCACTCATTAGCGTCACTGGTTTATTTTATTTTATTTTTTATTGTACTCCCACCTACTGGCAAGAGAGATAATCTAATTATTCAGTTTGTATAATTTGTGATGCTTAGCTTTGCTATCTAGCTAGCTATACAGTTATCCTTGACAATAAAAGTATGATTTGCCTATATATAATGCTAGCTAGCCACCTAGCTTACTAATCAAGAATATTGTGTATTAATTGCTAGATCTGGAAGAGATGCCAAAATATATGTGCACCAAGGGATATGACCACATATTTTAAATTGTGGGTCCCTCCAGGTTTAATTAACACTGATGTTTTCAGGGCGTTATAAATCACTATTCAAGGTTGCGGGGGTTGACTGATTGTTTTTTTGGTTGATAATGATCGGTGTTGTTTTGTTGTTTGAAAAATAATGTACCCCACCTGGGATAAGTCGGCCTAATAAATTCAAGTGAATAGACAGGTTAAGCTTGGATATTTGTTGTTTAGAAATTAGGTTCCATAACAGTACACTTGTACAATGTTTTTATAAACATATACTCCCTCTGTCTCACAATTAGGCGATGTTTTTGGACAACGGCAGTCCCTCAAGTGATACAACTTTTGGCTTCTTTTTTCCATAAAATATTTATTGGAAAGTTATATATATATATTTTTTATGAAATAATTTTTTTAAAACATTGATCAAAGTCAACAACTTAAAAGTTATTCATGAATTATATTCCCAATATTTGACCAAAACTTTGTTTAATTTATCTAATTGTGATAGAGGTACGAAACTATTAAGTATTCTTTTGATGAACCACCAATTGGTAATGTTCCTTGTGTATTACTATTGGATAAAATTTTCGCTCCCGGGGTTTACATAAACTTCTTGGCATCACTAAACACTTAGGGTCCTAATGTTTTCTTTTCGAAGTTGTCCTTATAAAGATTCTGATGAAAAGCTGATCGAAGTGGATCAAATTTCCTTTGGATTACTGGACATAGATTAAATGAAATGTATACCCTCAAATATATATTCTCCATAAACCAAAAAAAACAACACAACTTTTATTTTCAAAAGACTAATTTTAATAACTAACTCCATCCAAACAACAATATATACAATTTAAACTTAAAACTAATTATATGCCAAGCAACTTATTTTTCCATCTTCTTTATTTTTAAAAACTAATTATGAAGACAGAATTGTCATTATCAGCTGAAACTAGCAGTCACGTATACATCGGCATGCAAAGGGGGCGTGTCTTCTTCATATAGATGTTGATTAGAGTGGAGAAACAGCAACGATTGATATCTTGGTGGACACAATACTAACAATATTATAGAAGCATATTTTGGACTGCTCTGTAACTTAATCCAAGATAATTAATCAGTGGCTGAATGGATATACTATATGGCTTGTCCTTGTCATTCAGGATAAGCCTGCACAAACAAGTGCTGCACAAACCTTTTGCATTCATATATAGCCTTTTAAAGTTTGTTCTAGAGATAGCGGTGGGCGGATGATCATGATGCACACAAACACATTGCTTTCTCTAGATATTTGTGTGGATTTCATTCATCGATCCTTCCCGACCGAAATTAAGAAAAATAAACTAACAAGGTGAGAATGCATGCATGTGAACAAAACTGAACAAAGGCTATTTTTTGCTTAATTCGATCGTTGAGCGCGAGGGTCTCTCGCCATGGTATGGTATGAGCAATTGGAATTGGAATAATTAGCCTGATGACACATTCTGTAGACAACCTGACGACATCGCTTACGTCATAAATCGGTTGGTACATAACACATGGATATGATCGTGGATCGTTCTGTGTTAAGTACGTACTACTATACAGTGGAAAACAACTAAGGCTCGATAGTCGATAAACTTGAAGTGAAGCAAGCAATCAGTGAACCGTAAAAAGCTCACTGTACTGTTTCTCTGCCGGGATGCCTGCAGAGGATCCGGGGATACCAGCACATGCAACCAACAGATCGAACACTCAGTGTCTGGCTACTTAAGTACTAAACAGCCATGTTGTATTATAGTACGATGCTATGCTGGGTGGCACATGGTAGGACGATGCTTCTTATTCCCTCGATCTTGTGTGCTACTGGCTGCTAGTCGGCCGACTCGGCCGCCCCGTTCAACTGTGCATGCCTGTTTCAGGATCAAGTCGGGATCCCAGTGAATCGATCAACCATTATGGCTGGCTGACGATCAGCGTGGGATCGGAGAGGACTTGGGCTTCTTGGCTCCTAATCAAGCTCTCAATGACAAGCACGTGCTTGAACATAGATTCTCCATGCCCTGGCATTGGATGCTTTGACATGCTGCAGCTGGACCGCGAATATTCCGAAATCGCATGCAATCTATCGTGTGATGGTGAAAAAGATGCACAGGGCATCGGGCGGAATCCCCTTGGATGCTGCAAGCCTGCCTGACCAAAGTGGTGTGATGTGTTTTCTTTTAACGATCTTAACGACGTAGTGATGTGTGTTCTGGCCATTTAATGAGTTTGTCTTGTCTCGATTACTTTTATGGTAGCAACGCATCAAAATTAACCACTCGATCTCTCATCTACCCCAGCAGAGCAGTCAGGTGATCAGTCAGTGATTAACTGTTACTGTTGGGCATAATGACGGGTTCACGAAGTAGAGTCGTATTATAAGTAGAGATGTTTACTCTGTCTGCGTGATATAGATAAACTTCCAGCTCGAGAGATAGATGACATGTGTTGCTTTATTGACCACTGCAGCAGGAAAAGAGAGACAGCACGCACATTTCATTGCCGCCAGAAGCGAAGGCGACGGCGGCTACGACAGCGAAGTCAAGTGCGTGTGATGAAGAATTGATCGATCTGTGAGAGTGAGATATTCTCAAAAGATCAGAATCTTTCCTGGACAGAGGAATATACTCTCTAATAAAAATTTTATTTCCGTCCTAAAATCAAAGATACAATTCGACCAAATTCAAACTAAGTAATACTATGTGGTCTATGTTTAATTAGAGTCAAGCATACTTAAGATAAATCAAATATTAATATTAATACTTTTTTATATAAATTTGATGAAACTTGAATCGTTAACAATAGTAATTCAGAATTTTTATTTTCTGGGGCAGGCAGCAATAGCTAGCTGGCTAGCTGAGCCTGTCAGCTGCCAAAAAGTTTAGAAGCATCATGCATACGCACACCAAAGATACTTACGTACGCGCGACGCGCGTGCGGTTAAATGACGCGAGAATCTTGCTGGCCTTGTTGAGCGGCCTTGACTCAGTCACCACCACCAGGAGTCAGGACTCCCCGGCCTAGTGCGCGGGCGGGTTCCCTGCAGAACATACTACTAGCTGTAGAGCATATACACTACGTAGTACACTGCATGCATACCGCTGGATTCAAACTGCTCTTCAAATAGTAAATTTCCTGCTCCAGAAATGAAAGAGATTGAAGGGGATTATTGATCGGAGGGATTTTGTGGGGGACTTTTGACACGTAGGAGATTTAGGGCCTCGCTTGGTTGCAGGCCATGCCCTGTCACCAGAGTGTGGCGAACCGCCACAGATTTGGCTGCTCAGCATGCTGCCACCACGCAGTGTGGCGCCACCACAACTCGTGCGCGAACAAAAACATCGCCGCAGCTTGAGGCGAGCTTTGTGCTGCAAAAGTTGTGGCCGCCATTACGTAGAATCATGAACCAAACAATGTTGTGGCGGGAGTGTGGCAGCTCATGCATGTGGTGTCGGTTGTGAGCGATTGATGGCAGCAACCAAACACCGGCCCGCTCTATGTGGCTGCCACTAGTTTTGGCAAGGCGTAAGTCCGCAGAGAACCAAACAGCTCTTAATCCGCCCTGAACCCTTGCCAACCCCATTTTTGGTTTTGAGATCAAAGCGAACAGGGCCGTGCACGCTCTGCGGCTCTTGGTCACACACCTCCTCATTGGTATCACCGCGGAAGAGCAGCTGCGCCTGACCAACCAAAGATATTTCCTCCTTTCACCTCGCAGCCGCGACATCACGGACGTAGCTTCCGGACGACCGGGTTCGCCACGCGATAGGCGACGCCACGATGCCACGCAGGCGTCCATGGCGACGCTCTTCCCCGCCAGTCGGGCCCAACCGGGTAGGCAGCGAGATGGACGCTATGGCTCATATCCGCCAGATCCACACTCGGCCACCCACTGAATGCATGTGATCCGCACCTCCTCTCGCCGATCTAATTGGACTCAGCACCGTGCCGCACCAAGAGCCGTAGGGAGCAAGAGAGGAGAAGCATGACTGAATAGCAAGGCTTTATTGAGGAACTCATCTTGGTGATTTGAGGAAACCCCCGCGCCGCCTCCATGGCCGCAGAGAGGTCCGCCCCACCTCCAAGCAAACAAGGATGAGGAGGACAAAGTCCCTCATAACTCCTAAAAATGTCATATTTGACTCGGGATTTTACAAGGAGGAGGAAGAGGGGAAGAAGGGACGGGAGAGTCGCCCACTTGCCTAGGCAGCCGCCAGATCACCGGGAACGAGGCAGAGGGGGCTGGCGGTAGGTTGAGGACGAGGATGATACTACGACACTGCCGAGCTTACTACAAAAAGCTGCTACACGCATACCAAGGGAGACATGAAAGCCAGCTTAGTTCGTTGATGTGTAGCAACATGGCTAGCCTTTGCACTCATCAATGGTTCCTCCCCAGGGTCCAAGTCCCTCCATTCTCGCTTAGACTCTCACCTCGGCCATTAGTAGTACCGCACGCGCCATTGCCTCATCCACTTCACAGTCATCCTAGCGCTAGCGGCATTTTATGCAGTGTGAGGAGGTTCTCATTTGTTCTACACCTAGATTTTTGCATGTTTTGTTATTATACTGTTATGTTACTGATAGTCATTTATTATACTGGTATAAACTATCCGAGTCCATCCAATTTGCCATGTTCGACTTAAACATATTAGTCTGGCTTATCAACCATGGTATAGTCTCTCTCATAGCAAAATAGCATCGCGAGCCTTGTCAGCATTAGAAACCATCAGCCGAACATAAAAAGGTCCCTGGCTCCTTATGCGAAGCAACTTCCTTGGTTGAACTAAAGCTTAAATTTAAAAGATATATATCTAGCAGAAAGCTATAGTGGTAGTTTTTGTAATAATTTGTATTAGGTTTGAAGCCAATTTCCTTTCTTCTCTTTTTCGCTCGGCTGCCTATATAAAAGCAACTCAGGTCTCTTCGGGCTCATTACAAGGAGCTATTTTGTAGATTCTCGTTTTGGCGGTAAGAAGTCAAAAGCCCCTGCCAAACGAAATTTAGTGCTGCAGCTTGACCCCCAACAATAATTTATCTTGGCTTCGCCACTGATTGGTGCATAGTTTTTTCACTTTATCTTCTCATGATCAACTCGTAGTATATTGCACATAAACAGTAGATTCAATTACTTCCTTTTGCTCTATATCTGTCCACACACATTGTGGTATGTGCATTTATCGAGATAGAAGTAGCCCCATGTGAACTGAACATAAGTTAGTTGGATTCCTAGCTTGTGGTGATGTCATATTATCACTATCAGAATTGGAAACGGCTGTGACGTGTACAACGTCCTATCTATTACTGTCATGTTCGGAACCAATAGATAGTTGCCCGGTTTTCCTCATAAACCGAGTCAATTACTTTTCTTCATATTAATATATATGTCGGAACAACAACTGCTTTTGGGATCTTTGAGTTGACCTAATAGACAAATAAAAATCATTAATAATTTATGAGTACCAAATGAGTATAATGTAAATTGTAAAAATATATCTGATAACAAATCTAACGATATTAAGACTTTTAGCTGTTGTTTTTACTGAAGGGATTTTTACGGAGGGAGTACTATGCCACTGAGTTCTGATACTGACACCGTGTTCATACCATACTACCACGTGCATATATACTCCCTCCCGCTTCCCAAAAATAATTCACCATGTTGATTCCAAGACATCATGCTTCACCGCCGTCTTATTCGGCAAAATTATTTATATAATTTAGGAAATAAATAAATTATTATTAAAAGTATTCTAATAATAAACTAAGTCACATCAAAATGGATGATATTCATATATGAATAAAGACGAAACTGCGTCAAACATGACATCTTAAAGTCAACATGATAAAATTATTTTGCAGACTGAGAAAGATGAGGAGTACTTCAATGTAGAAATCGGAAGACCGCAGCATGGCAGGAGATGTGGACCATGGACTGCATATAGGCCAGCACTGAGCGCTAGCTGCTCGAACAAGCTGGTTCAGCTTGCTGTGGTGGTATTTTTTATGAGTGGGCATGCACTGGAGCCGAGAGACCCCGGAGAGGTGCAGGTCTGACGTGAGGAAGACGAAGGCGCGCACGTTAGCCGGCACAGCAGCTGGGCTGCAGGCGGCTCTGATCGATCCGCATTGAATAGTACCGGGCCTCCGGCCGGGGAACGAGATAACATTGATCGAGCCTAATTGTTTAATCGAAGCTAATTAAGCATAGTTATCGTTTACATGCGCCACACGACGCCTTCAGAAAGCATGGCGTCGGCGCGCATTATTCGATCTCTGCGAGCCAGACCTGAGAGCGCTGCTGGTTGCTCAAGCATCAGCGGCTTTGTTGTCTGCGACCATTCATCAAGAAGCTACTAGCATGCATCGATCACTAGCTCAATCAATCAAATTCTTAACGTTCCATCACTGCCATTGCTACTGATATGATGTATAAGCAAAGCGTGATTTATTACCATGAGCCGCCCAGCAAATAGCTAGAGATCCTGCACGTACGGTACCGACAGCACACGGACCGCTAGCAGGTTCTAAAGCAGGTACTGCGTCGCCATACCATATGGCTTTGCGCTCTTGGACTTGCTTGCTGCCTGCCGCGGCAGCCGGCCGGCCGGACGCAGCAGGCCGCTCGCTCTGCCATGCATGCGCAGCGCGCGGCCGGCACGACAAGCTAAGGGCAAGCGTCGAGCGTCCATCCACACGACCCGTCTGACCCGACCGGTGTGATCGTTCCGGCCGGCCTCCTTCCTCCCAAATTTTTACCGCCCACGCGACGCGGCAACGCCACATTTCTATCGTCTCTGCTTTACTGATCCCGCGCATCGAGAACACTAGCAGTCCGGGAAATGAAGTCAGCGAGCACGGATACTTCCCATCAGGAAAAAGAGCACTAGCACCCCAGTTCCCTCTCTCCTCCCTCTGCCACTATTTTGTCCGCTCCTGAGCTGAGCTGGGAGCCAGCGCCACTGAGCCCCTGCCATGCCTGCCCTCCCCGGCCGGCCTGGCCTTCCCTCTCTCTCTCTCTCGTGGTCCTAGTAAAGAAAAGACAGTTTGATTGCACAGCTAGCCCACCGCTCATATCATCCGCTTCCCTCGCCCTTTCTTTCTCTCACGCTCACAAGCAAACAGAGCCTGCATCGAGCGAATTCAGCCGATCGAGCTTCAGAAAACCCTCGCAAGAGACCAAGCCTCTCAACCCTCGCTCCACTTTCTTCTCTATATAACCCTAAATTAGTTTGCTTCCTTCCTTCGGTTCTTGCGGAATTGCCAAGAACAAAAGAGCTTAAGACTAGAGCTAGCTAGTCATGTGCGACTACTTCCTGCAAAGGATGGAGGGCGACCAGCACCAGCACCAGGCCGGAGACCACGGACGTCGTCCGAGCCGGCGGCGCGATGCATCAGCACGCAGGTACCGCGGAGCTCCTTCCACGGCCACGGGGTGGCAGTTCCCGGCCGGAGCCACCAGCAGCTGGGCCCGGACTCTTCCCGCCACCGCAGCCGTCGTCGTCGGATGGCGGCGCTGCTGGCCGAGCGGCGACGGCGGCTTCGCGGACGCCTTCGCCGGCCTCCCGGACCCGTTCGCCAGCGACTTCCGCGCCTCCTCCTCCTCCTCCCGCGGCGGCGGCGGCCATGGCCCCTGCCGACTTCTTCGACTTCGAGGCGCCTGCTGCTGTCGGTGGCGCCAGAAGAGGCGCTACTGGTGGATACCGGCGGAGGCGGAGTGGTGCAGATGCCGGCTCTGTCGCCGCGGGAGATACGGCCGTACCCGCCGGTGACGATGATGGGCGGCGACGCCGTGAAGATCGGCGTGCCAACGATGATGCCCGGGCTGGCGGTTGGGCCGGCTTGTGCGTTCGACGCTATCGCCGGGATGCAGATGCCGTCGCCGCATGGCGGCGGGATCAAGCGCAGGTATTCCGCACCACGCGCGATCGCCGCCAGATCTAACCAGTTCTTGACCATTGTCATTCGTGAAGCAAGTAGCCCTTCCTTGATTTTCCTTTCCATGGCGTTTCTGAATTTTTGCATGGATTTTCTTGCGCTAGAGTGACTCACAGCTCGAGATTTGTAATTCAGGAAAAGCGGTGCTAGTCTTTCCTTCTCCCACCTGTTCTTTTCGTCATTCTGCATCTTCCAAGAAAGTTAAAAGAGAGTAAAACATCGACAGCCAATTTTTAACAAAATTAAAAATAGCAAGATCAAATGTTCTAGAATCTAGGATGAACAAAAGGTAGCTAGCTTGGTGAAGAAACAAATACACCTCAACTACAGCATCTACTCGGTTTGAAAAAACAACTAGACTAGCTATAGCTATACTAGAATTTCAGCTAAGTTAATTATTATTGATTAGTATTGTGCCGTATAAAACTAGGCCTATTTTTCTTGAGCTCAACTTTGCTTCCTTGCAAACCCTAGTTTTATCATTTTTCGCAATATGCATATATATGAGATCATCATTCACGCATATATGTAACAATGTGATTACTCAAAAATAAATTGATATTAATCATCTCTGATATGATCTCTCTCTGGTATTACTTATTATTGGTGTTTGATGTGATCTCAAAATTAATTTGTGTTTGAGATATGCAGGAAGAACCAGGCAAGGAAGGTGGTCTGCATCCCAGCACCTGCAGCATCCGCGGCAGGAAGGACCACGGGGAGGTTGTTCCTTCTGATCTCTGGGCTTGGAGGAAGTATGGACAGAAGCCTATCAAAAGGATCACCCTACCCAAGGTATTGCCACGACTGACTCTCTCTTCTAGTTCATGTATGCATTTGAATATAGACATACGTACTATATATGTGCATATATAATTATGGCGGTCATGTAATGATAATCATAAGAACAATATATATTATATATTTGCTCAAAAGTACCTGGGCTCCATTGATCCGATATCATCTCCTCAATCAAGAGAGGAGAAGACACACGGATTCCTATATTTTAACCTAGTACTATATATTCTACTACTTGCTTGCATTGCTGGTTAGTTGTAGGAGCTCACATGATAAGGTCAGCAGCTAGGAGCTGAAGCTGAACTATGGATATATAGGTTGCAAATTGGCAAGAAGTACAACATTTAATTGAACTCTATCATGGAATTTCTTACTAGCTAACGATTGTGAAGTTCAAGAACTCAGAGCTGCCTTTTATTACCTTGTCCTCCATTGAAACTCATATCATGGAATTTTCAATGTCCACAACGCTATACACTTCATATTGAGTTGATTCAATAGGGATTGCCATAAAAAACATCACTAGATGTTAAAAACGGACAATCAATGCATAAGAAAATGTGCGAAGTTGCATAAATAATCCAAGAAAAGTTAAACTTGCTTCGTGCACAATTGAAAAATTGTTTTTGCATTTCGATTTGGTTCATATAAGGTGCCAGCGCAAGGCCGTTAATTACTTGTATTTGATTTCATCTATGTTAATTGAAATGGCGCACAATCTTTGCCCATTCGTTCAGAACAAAATTGATAATTGTACCAGATTTTTGTGTGGAAATTTTGCCATGTTCTGTAAAAGTATGTAACCACGCAGAACTAAAAACTATGTTGACTTTTTACAAAAACTTTTCTTATTTCAGTGATAATGCTTTTTCATTGTCAGGCACACATCTCATCAACAAATTCAGTTCAAATTTTCTATAAAAGATTGTTAGTCTATTATATTTTGGTTGATCTAGTGTTCGAGCATTATATATGGTTCCTTCACTTCTTGATGATTCTTCAGTAGTTTTTCTTTACTTTGCGATTTTTACATGCATGGATAGCAGTCTCAGATCCATGCACATAAATATCACCGACATTCTGTCCAAAAAATAAATATTTTGTAGTCAGAAATATGCTCTACCTATAAGAAAATACGCCAATAACTCTGCAAAAACGTTTTGAGGTTGTTCTAGGTGTTTATATTTCTTCTAATTTGTGAAGTAAGTTAAATTGTTGACAAGAAAATCTTGGTAAAACTATTTGTCCCATATATATATGGTACAAAAAGCTCTAATTTCTTGTGACATAAGTTTAAGAAGTTTAAGAAGCAGCAGTTTTGCTGTGGTCTAACAATTAACTTCATATATATGCAACTTAATATATGCACTACCGGTTGAGTTCTGAAATAGAAATGTGCATTTGTTCAGAGGGTACTACAGATGCAGCAGTTTCTCACGCGATGCCCGGCGCGGAAGCAGGTGGAGCGCAGCCGGACCGACCCAAGCCTGCTCGTCATCACCTACAACTCGGAGCACAACTACCCATCTTTGGCCGACGCAGCGCAACGCGCTGGCTGGCTCAACACGTTCTCACCACGCCAAGAACAGCAAGAACAACCCCTCGCACAACCAGCAGAAGCCAAACCCTAAAAGCCGAACCGGAGCATCATCAGGCCTCGGCGGCAGTCCTACTACTAGCTGCGCCACCACTGCGACCGCAGCCACCAGCACCACCCTCAGCCTCACAGCGACCACGAGCACCACCAGCACCTCCGGTGACGATGATGGCTGTGAAAGAGGAGGCAATGGTGGGGGTCGGGAGATGGAGAAGGGGGTAGACCATGACGCCTCTGGTGTCTTGCCGGATCACGGTGATCTCATGCAAGGTGATGTTCAGCCAGAGCTACTACAGATGATACCGGAGGCCAGCGCAGCCACCACGCCGATGACTTTCGCTGACTCGCCGAGCTGAATCGGATCCCATGAGCCTCATCTTCGCAGGTGCTGATCCTGGAAAGGAGAATGGAAATGGTGCCCAACAAAGAGCTTGGGCGCCGATCCGTTATTCAACATGCTAGATTGGGGTGCCACTAATGGTGTTGCTACTTCTGCAGGGAGTCCGTTTGAGCAAGACGAGAGTGGTTGGTGACATTGTTTAGCTCGCATCTACTATCGGCAAACGCAAGCATGCATATATGCACGCGCGACACACATTCGTCTCTCTGGGACAATAGCCATTGCATTAATTAAGATGGAAAGAGGTAGAAAAGGATAAGATGGGGGCTACACTCTTGTTTTTTATTCCCCCCCTCTTTTAGTGTTTCTTTTCTTTTTTTATTTATTTTCCTAATTGATGTGTTAGTTAGAATAAATACAATGCAAGCAAAAAGATCGCACTAGAAAGTGTTTCTTCTTCTTCTCCTCCTCCTCCTCCTCCTCCTCCTTCTTCTTCTTCTTCTTGGCTTTTCTTCTTCTGTGTCATGGGAACTAGCTATTTTTGTTTCTATGTCCTCTCTTTTTAGTTTAAGTGTTTTTGTTTTTCATTTTTTTTTACTCTAATGGATGTGTTCTTACCGTAGTTCTAATTATAAGATTTGCTTTGACTTTTGGTTTATTTACTTTTCATGTATCTGAGACGTATTATTATATTTAGATGTAGAAAAAATGGATGTACTGAAAAAAAGTTAAAAACTTACTTATAATTTGGAACAAAAGAGTAGATCATTGGCGCATTTACTTAGCTGTGTAAAAATTGTTCAGAAGTTGTAGGAGATTGGATGGTACAATATGGGATGGATTGTACTGGTCTGTGTAAGCTTTCTTCAATGTTTCCTGTTGTCTAACAGGACATGCACATTATAATATTCTATGTTCTCGGAGGAAAGGATATAAGTAGAGTACTAGAATCAAAAAGAGAGCATATAAAAGACAAGTTCTTCAAGACGTGATATAAAAGCTGGGGAAGGCTTATGCTTGCATGATCTGTTAGTTTTTAGGAAGTGCACTGATGTGACCACAAGTGTTGCTGCCCTCTCTCTTCTCTCTCTCTCTCTCTCTCTTCCTGTCTGGGCAGACAGTGTAATGTCACAGTGTAGTATAGTACGTCTGCTGTGTAGAGAGAATCTGAAGATAAAAGTGTGAGAACAAGTGCTGGCTCCCAGCTCTTTGCTTCTGCACGAGAAGGGGATATGTTGGTGGTGGTACTGGCTAAGACTTTTGTGTCCTCCTGCTGCAAGGAAAATACTGCACCTGTTTCTCAAGAGCATCTTTTGTTTCCCTCCCTTTCGCGTGGCCACACCCATCCTACCCATTACTGCCATATTACAGAGTGCATGTATATATATAGATAGAACACGCACCCATCCAACAAAAACAGCATGTACTACTATACTACACTATATACAATGTATGTACGACGTACTACAAATCATGCATGCAGGGCCAGGAGCGGCACGAGAGACAGGTAAAGCGTGCGTTGGCCAATCAATCTGGACAGTACGTACTGTGCATGGCACGATACATACTGTACCTAGTACGCAGCTATGACTACGAACATGCGTGTAGCATGCATGTTCCTGGTTCCTGGGCGCACACGAGTGGTGTGTAAAATCCTATCCTCCGCCCCATAGTGCTCCTGCACCACGAGGTGAATGTTATATATGCATGTGTGGGACACCCCCATTTTGAATACGAGCCCCGCCAATATCTCGTTGTTGGTCGCCATTGATGTCGTCGTACCACGGCACGCGCGCGTACAATGCCAGCTTGCATGTGACACCCTGCTTGGACGCATGCCGCCTCGAAATAAGCTGACTAGACCGATCGTGCACCAACCTCTTTTATTTCAATCACCCAACTGCAAAGAAGCGCGCGCGTGTCTCGCCGGCCGGCCCCGATTCTATCGATCTCTTGCGTTGCCGCATGTGGTGTGGTAAGAGCACACGCACGCACGCATGCATGTCCGCTAAGAAGCTCTCGGCAGCAACAGCTAGCGCGCGCGCGTCCAAGCTCTCAGCAGATTCGATCTCGTCCCGCGCTCCTGGAGTGCGCGCGTGCTTATATATGTAGGACGATGCGACATGTCGCTCTCGCGTTTACTCCCTCCATGCAGTTAGATGGCTCTCGATTGCCTATGCACGCGACGCACTTCCTCGATGGTCATCACCGGAGAATTTTGGTGCCTCTACAAAAGCATAGTGTCCGCAGTCCGGACAGATTCCAGCTACCGCTATCGCTGGCGACGGTAGGGCGTGGGCAGCGGCGCGAGGTGGTGGTGGCGTGCGAGTCTTGGCGGCGGCAGGATTTAGAGCAGAAAATCCAGAGCTTTCGAGGTGTTACTCTTTTTAATTAATTATTTTCTTGATTAATTCCTAACTCGACTACATGTCCCTTTATATTTATGGTCGAGAAAGACTTGCACACTAAGCACGGATCCTATTCCCTAAATAATATTGCCTTGCATACGAAGTAAATCTATTTTATTTCTTAAATACTTTATGCCTAAGATAACTCTTGGATGTCGAAGATGATGGCGCTGACAGTTGCGATCGGCGCGGTGGCCAACACCAGGCTGCTGCCCTGGCGTGCGCTGCTGTGAGGCCCATGGCCTCCGCCTGCATGTACTGTGACACATAGCTTTTGCCGCAGCTCCTAGTTTCCTCGATGCGAGAAGGGTACGAATCTGGAGGGACCGGGGTCCCTACAATGATTTATTGAATTTAAAACAAAAAGCAAAGTTATAACAAGGGGCACTTAAAAGAGCAGAGAAAAAGCTAAAGAGATGAAAAACCTAAGACCAAAATATCCCTCAGAGGCAAAGAAGGAAATAAAGAAAATGATTGCCGCACTAACACATTATTCTAGACTCTGAATCCATTCTAAAAATTGTTATTCTTGCTAGCTCTGACTGCATCTCAATTAAAAGATAACTATGTCATAGAAAGAATCTTTTTGCAAATTTAAAGCAACACTCCACTGAATTCCATTAAAGATTAAGTCATTTCTTGCCCTCCATATGCCCTGCAAACGACATTAGAATGGTTGTTTCCAATGAAAAAGCTTTCGTTAATCTAGACTTTAATATGAGTGACCACTTCAGCGGCGGGCATATTGTGGGGAGATCTCAATCCGCATCTCATTCCAAAGCATGTTAGCGGCAAACGAACACCCAACAAAAGATGATCGACAGTTTCTTCAGCCGGACTATTGCGAGAAGGCACAGGGTGTAGGAGTCCGGGGGCATGGCTTTTCTTCTTAAAATATTCATGTTACTCAGCTTGTCTTTGCATACCTCCGTTAGCTATCGGTCCTCGCACCCCAAAATTTGTCAGGCTAGCTAAGGGCCTATAATCTTGTGAGAGTCCTCTACCATCGAGAATGACTACGATGTACCAGCGATCAATACATCGGGATCCAGTCGGAAAAGCCTAGTAGAGACCCACTTATGTGGGGAAGGCGGAGAATCCATTGGATTTGGCACACACTTCAACATCAAGCAACCATTAGCGACCGCCCTCATCACCATACCAACATGCATTGGCACCTCTCAAACCTTGAACCATGCATCCTTTTGTGACCAGTGACAGATCTATAGGGTATGCGGTATGCATCGACATACCCCCTGCATAACTTGTATGTATTTGTATGTATGGTAATAGAAAAATTAGTCAACAATGCGCTGTCGGCTGCTATATAGCGACCTCGGCGACCTTTCGAGGTGGGGAGGGGCTATCTTGTGATGCGACCACATATCAATAGGGTGTTCTAATGAGGTTCTCGCCGCATCTTGCCTTGCGGGCGTCTTGGCTTCTAGCCATTCGCAATCGTATCGTGGTGGCCTCCCTTCATTGATGGGAAAAAGATGCCTATCGGTTATCGTCGGCCTTGTGGGTTTGTGGCCTGCGTGATCTCGTTCAATCATCGATCGAAAGACATTGCATGGCCTTGTCAGGGTATTGAAGATTCGGAGACATCAAAAGACTCCACAATTAAATCTTACCTGCCGAGTCTCAAATTGATAAATTTGCACGATTATTTTAGGCCATCGAGATGAGGTTCAATCTTCGCTCTCTACTCTTTTAGTCCTATCAATTTTTCATTGTTAATATCATTGAGTTCTATCTCTAGAGTTTGAACAACATATTGTTTTAACTATTTATATTGTCATTTATAGATAGTTTCAATTAAATGAAAGCTGAAGACTTCTTGCGTTATTTAGTATATACATATCGAATTTTATGTTATAATTTTTATAATTCTTACCGAATTGGCAAATGGTTTTACCAAATTGTATATGAAAAATTTTAGCCGGCATACCCGTGAGTAAAAATCTAGATCTGCCACCGCTTTTGTAACCACCACTATAATGCCAGAGTTGCTAATCTCAAGCATGCTACCCCATGCCACTTCTATCTTGATATTGGTCATGTAGTCTTCTGCATGCGTGACCAGCTTCTCAAACAGAAACCACTTACACAGCTTGCGAGTACCTCACGCGCGCATAAGCATTGGAGAGAATCAACGGTCCAGATGCATATGATATATCAAAATCATTGTACCTTTTTGTGATTTTTTAATCTCGTTCTTCGACACAAATTTGTCAACGGTCCAGATGCATATGATATATCAAAATCATTGTACCTTTTTGTGATTTTGAATCTCGTTCTTCGACACAAATTTGTCCATTTTCCCTACGTACGTTGACACAATGGTAGTGATGCTACTCGCGCGCTATTCAAGGAACACAACGATTAAAGCGAGACATTAAGCTTAAAGTGTGAGGACACGTTCAGCTGGCGATTTGTAGAGCGTGAAATAGGATTGGAAGGGGTTAGGTTTTATGATTTTTCCATGTCTCTGTGCATGATAAGTAGATTTTATACGTGACTCAAATGATTGCACGTGCTTGTCCATCTGGCCTGCAGCAGCCAGCAGCCTGTCGAGGCAACAAATCAGAGGCCGTTCGTAACAGCACTGATAGGTCGCTTTCGCCTTTACGCCCTGCATCTGCATGCGGTCAGGTCAAAGAAAAGCCCGTGTACAAGAAAGGTAGTCATGCATGCATGCCCATCCTTCTTCTGCCTCTGCACTTCTTCTGCCTTCTATATCAAACTTTCGTCTTCTTCGATCGACTCCTG